>JAJKFI010000001.1:40076185-40144581 GCA_029204185.1 Lerista edwardsae | reverse complement strand
GGGGGGTGCCCCCATGCAGCACACCTGTGGAGCCCATAGGGTGGGTGGCTGCTACTGAACTGCTGTCTCTGTGCCATTTCCACTGCCACCGCCTACCCTTTGGAGCCCTCCTGAAGGCCGAGCAGACTGTATACAGCATCCGATGGCCCTCCAAAGGCTTCTGTAGCCTCCAGAGGACCATTAAACAGTACTTGTTGAAAGGCTTTGCAAAACCGTTGAACGCTTTCAGAAAACTAAAGAACATCAAGTGAAGCTCCACATCTTACAGGTGGGTTGGGGCGGCGATAGTCTGGGGGGGGGGGCAGAAGTCTGTGGTCCTGGCCCCCGATCAGCTAACAGGCCAGGGATGTGACTGAGAAGACATGAAAGGTTAAAATCTTCATTTTGTAATATTGAGTCAAAGTGAATATATTAAGATTCCTGTATCTTTTATTAAGTAGCTAACCAGAACCTCTGAAGGGGCTTGTTTTTTATATTTGTGCAATATGAAAACTTGTCTGTCAGCGTTGGTTGTATAGTGTAATTGTAACGTGCTGTTGGTAGAGTGAATTGTGTGTCTTAATATTAATGGCGTCCTCCACTCCCTCGCTCCCCCCCAACCGGGTAATCTACAAAAATGGGGAATAAAATGGTTAATTGCACTTGGGGTAGATGTGAAAAATATGACCTTGAATCTGCATACAGGTAGTCTGCATGTTAACACCTCATGCAGACCACCTTGGAACCATTGATCTAGTGACTAAATATAAATACCGGCAGTAGAGAGAGCCCAGATTCCATTGGCAGATATACTGATATGAAATGATGGTTCCAATATTAGATGCGTGTTTCTGTTCCAAAAGAGTATAAGCTCTGAGGTTCTTTTTGCTGGTTTTTCCTGGATGAGGAAGAACCAAATAGCTGAAACTTGCATGGTTTTATTAAGTTTTGGTTAAGAAAGCCACAAAATAATTTTAAAGGTTCAATGTTTTCAAATTAGTTTGAGTGTTCTAGTCTTTCATGTCTTGTATAAAAGAAGCCGATGCACTGATATTGACTTGTTCAGTAGATATTTATGGACATCTCATACATTTGCATAACCTTGTCAGTGCCTGAAGCTGTTGATTCACTCACTTTATAGATTGATTTGGTGCTCAATTTAAAACAGAAGAATCAGTTTCTGGTGGACATTCAACTAGGAATATTCTGGAAATATAATGGAGAGGATTTATTTGTCTGTTTGGCTACTTGAAGATGTATTGCATTTCTCCAACAGAAAATGCATTGGCTAGCAACCTTTCTCAAATCCATGGATGATTAAAAGCATAAAGACCAGACTTTTTTCTGGAAGATTGTGCTTGATACACATGTTCTATATTTCAGAAGGGCTTATTGAATTAGATGTGAATACAGTATCTTAAAAATGTTTGTTCTGTATATAACTGTAAGTGGCTGTTGAAGCTATATGTTCATGTCTATCAGTAGATCCATTCATGCGTCAGTAGATTAGGTAGGGAGAAATGGTAAACCATGCCTTTTTTGAGATCTTGCACAAGAATGTACAAATTAATAAATCAAAGTCAAACCACTCCTGGGTTGAAGGAAAGGCCACCTAGAATATTTTGTTTTTTGTTCCATATTTCTGCAGTTTTCTAGAACCAAAAGAGCCCAAAAGCCCAAACAAATGATTATCTTCATCAATTTAAAATTGGGCCCCAACTTTAGTTGGGCTCATTTACCAGTTAAGCAGTTTAAAGTTTGCAGCCATACTTCTGCATAAATGTAGTCTCAAAACTTCAGAATAGCAAGCAAGTTGCAATTTCTACCCCATCGTTCTCATCAATAAGATATTGCTATTAATAAATCAGTAGCAGCTATGAAACACCTTTTAAATTTTGATTGGGTCATTAATATTTGAAAAGGGCAGTCTATAAAACAAGTAACAAGCGCTAACTTGATCCCAAAGAGTTATGAGATCGGAAAGGTATTCTATTTATAAATTGCTGGAAATACCTTCTATGCAATAGAATTTTGTACTGAATCCATGTTTAGGTTAAAATGCTTTTTACACACTCTTGCAGTTGGTCAACGGATTTTTTGATTCAATTCTTTGAATTTAGATAGTTGTGTTTTATTTCATAGATAAACTAACGTTGATCCCTTGTCTCTGCAAGATCATGCAAGATTTTTTAGGAAGGACCTGCAGCTTTTTGCTCCGCTGGGTAGCTAAGCATTTATTTTTATTGTTGCCACCATGTCATTTCCTTTTCTGTTTGTTCAATCCTAAATTGATTGATAAATTGATACCAGAGGTGATGTCATTAACTTGGAAGTAATGTTGTGGCAGGAAGTGACATCCTCTAGCAGAAACTGCTGTCATTGTAACAAAATATGACATTCCTGAAATTCAAACTGGCATTCTTGGATTGCAGCAATTGTACAATCATGAAACATCCCTGACAGAAAGCAAGATTAGGACAAAATATGATATAAAAGCACTGAACGAAAAACAAAATTTTTAAAAACCCTCACTTGAAAATTCAAACTGTTAACACTCACAAAATAAATATAACAAGAGTAAGGTCTGGAGTTTCCAAGATGGCTGCTCCCAGCTTTCTGCGACCCACCTGACATCTGGTCATGACCCACAATTTGAATAACATTGATCTAAGGCTTTCATGTTTGATACTATTTGTGTTGCAGGAAGAACTGTTTAGGTTTGATGGCTGTGGTCTATGAAGAATTTCATCTCCTAACCTTTTGCCCTTTCCTTTATTGTAAAATCTGCAGAACAACTGTATATTAAGAAGTTTCATTGACTATGTAGTTTGGCTTTTGAGTTTTCATTTTGGTTATTGAGGTTCACAACTGTTTCCTATTGAAATCCAAAATCGGCTGTTTTAGTGGTTTGTGGATTTCACTAAGAACATCTATGAAGCTTGGCCATAGCAGTTCTTCCAAAGAGTCCATCTTTGTGAGCAGTTTAAAAATGGCTGCCATTATTTAGATCAGCTATTTTCAACCAGTGTGCAATGGTCTGCAGGTGTACTGTAAGAGTTTAGGAGAGGGCCATTTGTTAGTCTGGCCATGGGGTTCCCCACCAGCTGCATGATGTGCCTTGACAATGTTAGCACCTTGTCAGTATGCCATGAGTTAAAAAGTTGAAAATCAGATTTTGATAGTCTTGAATTAGTTATGTCTAGCTGTTGAATACTCAACTCCTGTGCCTCCTGAACACAAAGCTGATCAGACACAAGGTTGTGTTTCAGCTTTCATAATTGTTCAGAAAGTCCATTTAATGTGAACAGGATCTCTTGTAGCTATATTGATTCCTTAGTAAGAAAAGGTCTTGAGGACAAAGCTGGCTTATTGTTCAAGAAACACAAATTCATCAAGAAATACAATGATGAGAACTTCTGATAGTTTTCATTGGGTGTTTTGTGCCATTAGGGTAGTGCAGAAACAGTGAGCACATGTAGGTTTTAGATAAACCTCTTAACTTGAGCATTTGAGTACATTGTGATAATAAATCAATGCTTAATCTAGCCCTCAGGTTGAAGCCTCATTTGCCTTAATTTTGTTCACACTAGTGCTGTCATCATACTTTATTTTCCTGAAGTTTGGGCAATGTCCTGTTAGACTATCTGTACAGAAAAGCGTGAGACTGTGCACATTTAAATAAGTATATAAATACTGGCTACCCTGGATGAATATTGTTAACATATTCAATGGAACCTTAGCTCTTGCCTGGTGATTATTTGTATATTGTCCAGATAGTTAGTATGTCTGACTAGTAAGCTCAGTTATATAAACTATTTTCATTTAGGAGAGGGTGAGTGGTTTTTAAAAAATAACATGGGAATTTAATAAATATATTTTAAAATATATATATATATATTTAGGGGGAAATTGTTGGCACTACTTTAGGCCCCTCTCCCTGCTTTGCCTTTAGTAGGGAAATAATTGCTGTTCCTAAAAATATGAAAAAAAAAACGAAGCTGTTTTTTGTATTGTCAGCCCAAGGGGGAAAACTAAGCCTTTTCTAGCAATATTCAGTCTAATTAACCTTCTTGATACTAAGGGTTGATTTCTTCAGGTGTCAAAAATAGATCATCAGCTAGGTGCGTAATGCCTCGGTATACATTATATTGGGAAAATAAGTTGTGATGTCATATAGAATGTTAGATACTTCAGATTTAAGGATTTAGTCTAAATATTTTAAATAAATATTTTAGATATTTATGTTTTAGAATTGATGCCATGCTCCAGGGGCTTTTAAACTGGGGTGCGGCAACGCCCCAGCCTGGAAGCCCTCATGAGTTTCCTTTAAGGGGCAGGGCGACTATACTGCTGTGAGGTGATCCCCCGTGCCTCAGAACATTGAACAAACATGATTGCAACCCACTTCAGGGTTGTGATTGCGAAACCGGAAGTGGGTTGCGATCGTGTTTTTTTCAGCATTCTGAGGCACAGGAAGCATTGTAGAGGAGTGCACAGGCTCCCACACCCCTTGGAGGGCTGGCACGACTCCACATTAAAGTCATAAACAGACCCCTTTCTCCCCACTGCCGGCGCAATCCTGGAGAACGCATTACAGTACAGTCCTCCCTGCAAGCACCTAGAGCAGTTGAAACTATATGAGCGTTTGAAAACCGCTGCCATACTCCACTGAAATTTTTTACAATTCTCCAACCAAAATGCAGACGTTTGTTTATTTGGAGGGCGCAATCCTCAAGTCAAGAGTCTTTTGTGAAGTGAGCCATGGGCAGCATGCCAGGGCACGGGCCAAAAGGGCAAGGTGGGAGGGGCGGGACAGAGGTGGACAGCATGAGGGGATAGTAGCGGCAAGCAGAAGCAGGGTTGTGCTGCAGCAGTTGTGAGGCTATGAGCAATAGGACCCAATCCTTTGTATCTCTACACAGAAGTAGTCCCTTTCCACTGAGGCTTCTTCCTCCCAGGTAACAATGGAGTCAGGAGCCTGCTGGAGCCATAAAGTAGGAGGGAAGGCATGATCGCTAAGAACCACCTCCTTCCTAGCTTCTTCTCCTCCCTGGACTTATCAGACTCCAGCCAATCCTAAAGCAAGAATCTCTTAGGCTGCTCCTTTTGCCCTGCTTCGTCCAATGATAATTGGTTCCATCAGATATGGACAAGAGAGCCTGCCCCTGCCTCCTTTCCCCCCTCCACTTCCTGCTTGATTCAAAACCTTAACTCTTCCCTCTCTCTGGGCTGGAAATGCCAGCTTTCAGATGGCCCCACACGAAGATAAAGCACACCCAGACTCGTGGGTTTTCAGACTCAAGTTTTCCAGATCCATTCTTGAGTCAGTGCCGGAGTCCTTGACACACGGGACTTGAGACTACACAAGTCAGCAAAAACACGTATTTTTGCAACTCTGATCCTGAGTTCTCATCCCTGGAAGCTAAGCTGAGAAGGTTGCTCAGGTTCAAAAAGTTTCAGAAGCATTTTGCTTTTATAAAATGGCTTTTCTGTGGTGTAAATAATGATCACAATTATTAGGAAAATAAAAACAGCAATGTCTTGTGGATTCTTTTTGCATTAGCAACTTGTATTTGTAAACAAATCTGAATGTAGAAGTGAATTTCCTGATGGGGAGATTAAAATTAACTGCGTATTGTGCTTAAAATGAGAACTCTTGGGAACTACATTAAAAAAAACTTTTCCCCCTGATGTTTTCTTCAGGGACTGCAATGGAGGAACATGTATGGATACATCCAATATTTTGTATGCTTGGGCAAGAAATGCTCCACCAACAAGATTACCAAAAGGTATTAGATATTCTGTTCTTTGACATGCCATATCAGTATGTGGTGATGGGAGTAACAACATATTATGTTGAAGTAATTTAATTACTGCTTTGTAAAAGGGTATGTATCTTACAAAGGATACTGCTAATGTTATCTTTGAAGAATTTGTTCCATGTTCTTCAGAGCACCAGATTGTCCATCTAGGCAAACTGCTATAGAAAAATATATTTTGAAAGGTGGAAGTTACCATCTTTTTTTTAAAAAAATGGCCTGAACAAATTGCACTGCATAGTTTCTCTACTGTCTGCATTGCGTCAGTTGGTGATGACTTTTATGGCTTATGAGTGATGGATTATTGCTGACTTCTGTTTGGTTTGTAGTGGGGCACTGTCAAAATACTTTTATCTTGCATTACCGCAGGTAAAGTTCTGTGTTCCATATTCCCACCAACAGTGCACTAAGCCACTATTATAAAGAAATACAGATATAAACTTGGGATACTAAGTCAGTCAACATTTTATTTGATCTTCACACTTCTCATAGCCTGGGCGAATGCTGAACTCATGGCTCCAATCTTATATTTTCCTTGAAGGGAATGCATTATGAATTACTCCTCTGGCAGAACACATCTGTGAATTGTTGACCTCATGGATATTTAAAAGATACTAGAAAAAAAATCTTTTCCTGTTTTGTTTTTAACATGGATATTTTTAGGTTCACTTTCTTGCATTTGGATGCTGTTTACTAAAAAATGCATGCGTATAGTTTCTTGAATTTCAACTCACATTTTTCATGTTAAGGTGTTGGATTCAAAGTTGGTGGAGAAAAAGGTAGCAAATACTTCGTGCTCCAAGTACACTATGGGGATGTTAGTGCATTTAAAGGTATGTATGCTCGTTTTTATTAACTCATAAATAACATAGGTACTAAAAAACTGGGATGAATGGCTGCTTAGTTACTGAAGTAAGTTACAAAAGTAACGGTGATGTACTGAATTATAATAAACAAAATAGCAAGAGGTGGCAAATTCACTGTTAATGTGGTAAAATTTTATAAGTTGACATGATCAACAGATCTGTGCATTGAGAACCAGTCTGAGTTCAACATTGATTTAGACTGAGCCCTTTTGGGACAGAGAGCCATTTAACTTTAAAATTATTTATTTATTTATTTATTTATTTATTTATTTATTTATTTATTTATTTATTTATTATTATTATTATTATTATTATTATTATTATTATTATTATTATTATTAGCCTGTAAACCGCTTTGTGAACTTTTTGTTGAAAAGCAGTATATAAATACTGGTGATCGATTGTGACTGTCTTGTCATTATGTTAAGCCCACATGTAAGCCCACATGTTTTCAGGTATTCTCAAAGGTCTCTAACAGAAGTACCATACTGAAATATATTTTCATAAACTTTAATTGGGAGTTGACAATCTGTTGGCTTGAGACCAGGGACTAAACTCATCCCAAGTCTGTTAGGCATGAATCCTATCCAGGGGCCCAATCCTACCCAACTTTCCACCACCAATTCAGCCTTGGTGCAGCCCTAAGGTAGAGGAAAATTTTCTTACTTTGAGATGGCCTCTGTGATTTCCCCTCCATGTAGGCTCCATTGCCACGCCTACATCAGTGCTTTGAAAGTTGGATAGGATCGGGTGCTTAATGTGACAAATAGTTAATATGGTGGGGTGGTTTCTTACAGCGCAATCCTTCCCCCCCCCCCATTGCGTTGACGCAACATCACAGCCTCAGCAATGGCCTCAGTGCTGACGTGGGGATGCTGAGTGGCACCCCTGTGTTGGCACTTGAGCAACGGGATCGGTGCTGCAGGCAGTGTTGGTCCCCTTGTGCTCCTAATGAACGTCCCTCATGTCGGCTGAAGCCAGCCTGTGCAAGGGAAGCTCTGTGTCCATACGATTGGTGGGAGGGGGGAGGTTGGGGGCGGACTTGGGCAGCAGCCATAAGGCTGCTTCCTAAACCCGCCCAGGAGGCCGCGTGGCCCCAATTCAGATTGCGTAGTCTCCTCGGATCTCTGAATAGCCCTTAGGGGAGGCTGTAAGGGAGTGAACACTTCCTTTCTGGGGGGAAGCTCCAGCCTCTCCTAAGCAGCGCTAGATATGGTGCTGGTCCATTGTCCTCACCATTCCAGCGCTGCTTAGGATTGTGCTCTTAATGTAGGTTGGATCTCCTTTGTATTTTCCTTCCTATTTAGGATGCTATCTACATTACTGTATGAAAACAAATGCATTTAACCTGCTCTAGCGTAGACATCACTGTACTTTTTTTACTTCAATAACTGTTGTTCATACCTTCTTGAACTACTATCTGCATTTTAAACTCTAGGAGTGCCATCTTCCTCTGAAACAGGAAAACTGTGGTGTAGAAAAGGAGCTCAAAGACTGGGGAAAGATTTTAAGGGGTAAAAATGGCCCAGTAAAAGGCATGCAATATATTACAAATAATTCACTGTGACCAATGAATATAGGCAATCCCAATAGTAGATTAGTAGAGGTATTTGTTTCTGGTGAGTAAAGATTACAGCCTAGTCAGCAGTTCCCAATGTGGTGGGTTGTGACCCACCCTAGGGAACTAAAACTGGGCTATTGCCGCTTAAGGGAATTTTTTGAACATATTGGTAGTTAGTGTAAAATTCACAGCTGTGAAACAGTGCCACTGACTTTTCAGTGATGACTTTACCTTGTGTTCTTACCTTGAACCTTTTATTGAGTGAAAATGACCTCTTAATTAGAAACTCCAAGAGCGCTTTCTAGACATAATAGCACTAGTCCACTAAAAACACTGTTGCCGACTTGTTCAAGCTTTTTTGAAATTATTTGAAGTTACACTGCAACAGTCTGTAGTTGTTTCTCCTTCCTGTCATGCTTCCAGTATAACTTAATACATTTTTAACTTTTTCTTGCACCATGCTTTTTGAGACTTGCACTTATATTCCCTTTATTATTATTATTATTATTATTATTATTAATAATAATAATAATAATAATAATAATAATAATTAAATTTATACCCCGCCTTTCTGCCCGAAGGCACCCAAGGCGGCATTACAAAGTTAAAACACAATAAAATAATTACATAATAGTTGAAAGACAATAATTAAAAACAATATTAAAAAAGATAAAATGTAAAACAGCCAATCCCATGGATCATAAAATATACAAAAGTATAAAAAGGATGCAAAAACCAGCCAGCCTGTCAGCAACTGAAAGCCTGCTGAAACAAAAAGGTCTTCAGCCCCCGCCGAAATACCGCCAAAGAGGGAGCAGTTCTTAATTCTAAGGGGAGGGTATTCCAAAGTTGGGGTGCCACCGCCGAGAAGGCTCTCCTACTAGCCGCTACCCCTCTCACCTCTCCTGGTGGCGGCACAGTCAAAAGGGCCCCCCCAGATGACCTCAGAGTACGGGTCGGATTATATGGGAGGAGGCAGTCCCTCAGATACCCCGGGCCCAAGCCGTAAAGGGCTTTAAAGGTCAAAACCAGCACTTTGAATTTGTCCCGGAACAGAACCGGCAGCCAGTGTAGTCGCCGAAGCAACGGCTCGACAGAGTCAAACCGATGTGCCCCAGCAACCACCCGAGCAGCCGCGTTCTGTACTAGTTGTAATTTCCGGACCGTCTTCAAAGGTAGCCCCACGTAGAGCGCATTGCAATAATCTAATCTAGATGTCACTAGGGCATGGGTCACTGTGGCCAGGTCCGCGCAGCTCAGGTACGGTCGCAGCTGGCGGATCAGCCGAAGCTGAGCAAAGGCTCCCCTGGCCACCGCCGACACCTGGGACTCCAGGTGCAGCTATGAATCCAGGAGAACCCCCAAGCTGTGGACCTGCTCCTTCAGAGGGAGTGCAACCCCATTCAGAGCAGGGCGATAGTCCAATACCTGAGCTGTGGATTTCCGGACCAAGACCACCTCAGTCTTATCCGGATTTAATTTCAGCTTGTTCGCCCACATCCAGCCCCCAACTGCCTCCAGACAACAATCCACATACACTTACATACACTTCCTTTCTTACATACGTACATACACTTCCTTTCTTCCCTATTTGGGGAATATTCTTTGGTTTGCAATGGAATTGCTGTAAATTCGCACAAAGTCGAGTGGTGCCCCACTGATTTCAGCAGCATACTAGGAAGGAGAGGTCCTCTTAATGGGTCAGCCATGGACTTGTACATGACAATCTCTTACCCAGTTCCAGTTTGGTAACTTTCTGTCATGATCAACAGAAAGCCAAGCCTTGGTCTGAGTCCATTTTCTGCAGTTGCCCCCTCATCCCACAGCTGTGGGAACCAGGCTCATGCAGAGATGTAGTGTCTGGGCTCAGTAGCCAAGAGCTTAGACTTCCCAGAGCAGAGCCCTTGCTGGTCAAGGACCGCTCTTATCAGCGCTTAACAGCTTTGAACTCCAAGATGGGGGTGGGAAGGAACGGTGGCCTAGCAACTCCAAGGAATACAGAGAAAGGCCCAGGAGAAGGGAGGGGTTTGGACTCGTTTTGTGAGTAGGACACTGCTGGATTAGTCAATCAGCAGGAGACCATTATGGCCACCTGGCCACCCAGAGATCCGGCAGGCTGAGGAGCCAAGGTGAGAGATAGGACTAGTTAGAGTTTAGGCAGCCAGCTTTATTATTCTGCATTGGGTTTATCAAGTATTGCCAAGCTGTGTATTTTTTGGGCCTTTTGCATCTTTGTAGTGTAACCATTCGTTTTAATAAACCTTTATATATTTTGCAAACTGAGCGCCGTTTCTTCTGGGAAATGAGGTCAGCTATTCTGGTCTAGCCACTGGGCTGAGCTACCATAAAGGGTGTTACCTGGAACAGAATTGGGCATGGGGAAAGTCTCCTGGACCATTGGGGGTTTGCCAGAGGTTGGGGGGGGGGACTGTCCTCACCACTCAGAGTCTCTGGGGGACTGTAGGTGAGGCCAGACGCCACGGATCATGATACTATGGTTTCATGATTAGGATTAAAGATTAGGATGAATGTTCCCAATACAGTTTCTTGCCACCTTTTTTTTAATGAATCATAGTTAAAAAGGTTAGAAATTATCATTATGGCTTTGATGATTTATTGTCATTTCCATGTCTAGTGCTTCTAATGCTAAATGTGTACCTGATTGTCAACAAGTAGGCTGATTAAGTGTCCTTACCGTTGGTTCTTCAGGCATTACTAGATGGCTAGAATTTACAGCCAATTTTTCTTGGAAGTCTTGCTGAAGCAAGACTAGTTCTTGTACTACTTGTACTAGTTAAATTGTGATAATCTAGGTACCTGTTTTGTGAGAGGTACCTGTTTTGTGTGTTTTGTACCTGTTTTGTGAGAGGAAGATTTTTGCATTAAAAAATGGATTGTGCAAATTGGGATAGGATGTGGGTTAAGGGACTCACAGCCCAATCCTAACAGATGTTGGAGCAGGCAGGCCAGAGGCCTGCACTGTATCTAATGCAGCTTTGGCTGTCTCTGGAACTCCCCTTACCCCAGCCCCTAAGCCCTAGTCAGCCCAATGGGACTGCTTGGATCTGTGCCTGCTATTTAGCAGGCTCAAATCCAAGCAGCCTACAGCAACTCAGATCGGGGCTATGCAGCCCAGGAATGGGGGTTAGGTTCTGACCTAATTGCTAGATCCTGGTTCTTCCCTGGGTTGCCTCACCTGTGGGACTGCCCTCCCTCCACCCTGTTCAGTCTCCCTCCTGCCCCCAAAAGCCCAAGCCTGCTGGCCGCACTCAGTCAGCGTGGTGGGGTGCTTACCCCACCAGTGCCCATCCCAGTGCCCATCCTGCCAACATGCTTTATGGCTTTTATGGCTTTTATGTGCTTTATGGCTTGTTTGTGACAGCGTTGGGATGACGCAAACTACTTGTGTTGGCCCACTGACACTTTAGGATGGCGCCCTTAGGTACAGATTCATTTAGGAACCTGACGTAGCATCGCAAAGCTGAGAATGACAAACACATTCTACTTCACTTAACCTTCTTTGCTGTAAAGGAAAATTATACATCAGGATTTCAGTGGCGTAGTCTGTTAAATTGTTGGAATTACAAGGCATGTGGGTATCAAATGTTGCTTTTAGAAGCTGGTGATCATTTTCAAACTATGTATCTGTCTCTACTTTTCAGTAAATTTTTCTGCAATGTCTGTGTGAATGCTATCATTTTTCTCATTACTTCCAACTGCTTATAAAAGAGATATTTTATTAACTTAATGGTACTAATTACATTATTGTTGCAGAAATGAGACAAAATTAAAATTCATAGTTCATAACACATTGTTTTGTGTATAGAGATTAGTTTTACATCTGGCCTTGTTTTCCATGCTTCTACAGATAAATTAAAACAACAAAAAAGAATGGATTCTGTTCTTTTTATGAGAATAATTGACCTCATTCTTAAATGAGGCTGCTACCTCACAGGGTTGTTGTGAAGATGCAAGAGGTAGGGGAAATGGGGCAGGTGGAGATGGACGGATCAGGTCCCAAGAGGGGTGAGATCAGTGGTGGATCCCCAGTCTTATACTTTATATTTTATTCATTGGGATTATGGCATGAAAAAGACAATTGAAGACCATTGGTCTAGATCCTAGCATAACAAGATACAGGTTAAGTATCCCTTATCCAGAATGTTGGGGACCAAAAGGGTTCCTGCTTTTGTATTTTTCTGGATTTTGGAATATTTGCATAAACATATCTTGGGGATAGGGGAATATTTGCATAAACATATCTTGGGGACTCTTTAGACTAAGAGTCTAAACATGAAAGTCATTTATGTTTCATATACACCTTAAATACATAGCCTGAAGTTGCATTTTTTTATTGTTTTGTGCATGAAATAGAGCTTCTCCCCTTCGCTAAATGAGAAAATTATAAAATCAGGAGAGGGGAGAGGGGGAGTCGATCGCAGAGCTTAAGCAAACAGTCACCTGTGTGGGAGCTGAGGATCAGGCAGGTTTTCCTTGGAGGAATAGCAGCAGTGCCCTGATCCTACTTATCACTGCACAAGGAGAACTTGAGCGAACTGCAAACATGGTGGCTGCACACACAGCAGCTGATTTATTTGGGCTTGAAGCTTTTGCAAAGTTGGAGCCGGGAGGAGGTGTTGCCTCAGTTCTGAAAGCTCTTGGTTGCTGCATGTCGCCCAGTGTCTCCCACTTACAGGATAAAGCTGCCCCACTCAGCCAGGGAGTTCCGACTCATCACTCCTGACTCCACCACCAGCTGATACCAAGGCGGCTTCCTTGCCTGCCTTGCCCCTGTGAGTGAGTTGATGTCGGAGCTCAAAAAGGTTCTGGATTATAGAGCATTCCGGTTTTGGGAATTCCAGATAAGGGGTAATCCACCTTTACTTAAAACTGAACAATTCAATAGTAATTTTTCATGAGTAACATTTCACTTATTTGCACAAGGTAGTCAGGAAAAGAAATTTGTATCATTGTTTTAAAACTAATGCTAGTACTATAAGCTTGATTTTTTTTCCATTTTATAAACCTTTAATGTATCTCTTTGAGTGGCAGTTACCATTTATTTTTGTCGTTGATCAAAGAATTAGGAGCCAATATGCATATCACAATGGATTTTGTTATATATACTCTACAATCCAGAAGTGCTATTAAACCACACTAGTAAGCACAGCATCTTGTTTGATCTCTGTTGGAAACACTGCATAGAGAATTAGCTTTGAAAGAAACCTGCTTCTGAGGGCAGATGAATGCGTTTTCCCTTTCTTTGCCACAGGGCAAATGGAAGCTAATAATTTATTTGTCCTGGAGCAATGTGTACTTGTTCTCCAGCTCAAATGCAAAATCAAAGGAATTATCCTAGACTGAGTGGCAAATGGAGAAGATGATTTTAAGATGGTGCTTAAGAATTGTATTGTCTTTCAGCAATCTGCTTAGCTGATGCAGCACTTCCCCAAAAGCAAATGTTATGATTTCATTTCTTCTGGCTTATCAAACCTACTGAGTGGAGAGCTCGTTAGACATGACCATTTTGGGAAGTGGGTCATATGGGATAGAAGGGGGATTTGGTTGATGTGAAATGGAGGGATTTTTTTTGTTAATACATCATAAGAGGATTTAGCATAAGGAGTCTAGTGTATTACTGGTGCGCATATGAAAAAAAATTAAGAAAACTTGGTAATTGATCTCTTTTGCAAGTCTGGAAGTCTGTCCCAGACTTCACTTCTGCTTTAGCACGGCAAACTCATTTTCCTGAAGTGTACAGTGGGTTTAAAAGTAGCAAAACAATTTGGCTTTACTCATAATGTCTAGTTTATTCATTGAAGAGTGCTTTTATTTACTCTGGATGCAAAGGCAGCTGTACCTGTTTGAGTGCTGCAATCTTGCAGTCTACGGTGGACTCTCAATTTAACAGACTAAACGGGAGGAGGAGTATCTGTTGATGCCAAAAATAAGCAACACCCAGACACACCTTCCTCCATCAGTACACTAACCTCCCACAGCACTATCTACTGCTCTGTTCTCCATCAGGACAGTCTAGAAATGGAAGAAATAAACTTTTCTATCTTTAAAGCACCTTAGTAGAGAGTGGAGTGGTAAATCTAAGGTGGGACTATATGGACTAGTGAAGAGAAAAGTGCTTGGAATTAAGATACTTGTTCCTTAGTGCTGGTGCTCTGCACTCTGCCCTAGGCTAGGATGCTCTAGGAATGGAGTTGTTCCTCCACTTCCTAAGAAATAGTTCCATTCCTAGAACACCCTGTTCACCTTAAGGGAAGAGTAGAACCATTTATGCAGTTTGGTGCTCCTGCGACAGTGGCAGCCTGATAAATTCATTACAACCTAAGGTGTTGGCTGTCCTTCTGACCTTCTGTTGTTCCTGTTTTGCTTTTCCCTATGTTCAGCATCGTGTTGGGATGCTGCTCAGTATCCTACCTTGGCCACTGCTCATATTTCTTTAAATGACATTGGCCCAGGGGCAGTTGGCAAATCTCAATCTCATATTTTTGTTTGCACTGAATAAATGTTCCCCAACTGTGGGTTGTGACCCAGTTTTTGGTGGGTTGTGAAACTGTCAAGGGAGATTAGGTTATATGCATCAAGTGTTAAACAAGCTGCTATGTGGGGAAAGCACTGCCCAGTCACCATCACAGCCATACTCCTTGGCATTCAGAAACCAGGCAACAGCTTTAAGGCTGTAGCAGCCTTTCAATCCTATGTATATGGAGCTCTACAAATGCTCCAGAAGGTGCCCCCCCCACACACACACACTATAGAAAAAGGATAGAAACAGAGGTTTGAGCAGCTGGTAAATTGAAGCACATTTTTAAGGCATGTAAAGCTAGGTGGGTTCCAATACAGTGTCATTTTTAAAAGTGAGTCCTGGTGCTAAAAGTTTAGGAACCACTTCCTAAATTATTTACTACCACTTTAGCAATTTTGGCTGTATAAACAAGACATGTGAATATCTCCAGTTTGTTCATTAAGTGATCAGAAAGATACAGTTCCTCTCCCAACTGAGATAAATCTTCCTGGGCTTTACTGCTGGCACTTTTGAGGGCGTTTCCCTTTTCCTGTAAATATGAAAACTGTGCCCCATTCAGCTTTTGAGAGGCTAACAATCAGTAATAGAAAGGCAGGAGTAGCAACACCTGTTTTTGCATTGTCACATCACAGTCCCCTGACTTGTTACTGCTTGTTAGCCCTCTTCAGCGACATATAGCAAAAAGTTACTATCTTGCTGGCCATGCAAGTGCATTCCATCTCTGTGTTTGTCTTGCCTTCAGGAACTCCAGTTAACTGAGCTTTGTGCCTTGTTTTTGTGGAAAGGCAAAATCATTTGGCCTTGCGAAAGGTCTTGCATGTATCCTGATACCTTACTCAATATGCAGGGCCACTAAAAATGTGTTATAAAATGTGGAGATGTTTAATGTTTGGCTTAGTTTGTAATGTACCAAATATTTAAGATGAGATAGAATTCTGCCAGTGCCAAACCAGGAAGGGAGCTGAATGTTATTTACTACAGTACCAAGTACCAGATGGTTGACTGTCTTAATATGACTGTTCTAACTTAACCTATAATGAGTTTATAGAAGGCTGATATAGAGTCTGTCTGGCACAATTGTAGAATTCTCGCTATTGGCAGGTTTACAAGTCTGGTTGGAAATGTAGTGAGAAGACTCATAGCGTTGCATATCTGTCATCTTTCTCTAAGTGAACCCAGATCATAGTGAACTTTCTTACCCCCAGGCAGTACTAAGCAAACCCCCATGGGCTATAAATTCTCCATACTGTATACACACAACTCCATGTGGCTTTGGAATTCTAGAATGATCACTATTTTAAATCAGTATGCATGTAGCTCAATATTTTGTGTTGAGATAGATACAGCAGAAGGATGGGTCTTTACCACCCTGACCTCTATCCTTGAGGATTTGCACATATGGTAATCTTCACGCTTCTTCAAGGCAATTTTTGCTTACATCAGCACCAGGCAAGTGATACACTGACTGATTCACTGGAAGTCTATCAAATTCCCTTCAGCTGCTCCCTGGATAGTGTACATGTGATCTGAAGAGGGCTTTATGGATAATTTCCTAACTTTTTCCTTATTCTTTTTCACCGTCTGCCCATCTCCATGAGATATATTTAAAAAAAACAGCCACTGAGACTACTCGGAGTCTTCTCTGCTGTACATGGTCCATAGGATCAACTGGATCTTCAGAGTGTTTGATGCAGTTACAGCATTCATTTGCTGTCTTTGGCAATTAATAATGATTAAGATTAGAAATGTTCCATACTACGTTCTTCCCTTTATTTATTCCTGTCCTCACCAGGACATTTATTTTCTTACCAAATTGTAAAGCATTTGACATACCGAAAGTGCTATAGAAATAATGATGTTTTTACAAAATCCAATGCAAATTTTACCCTGAGAAGATGACTTATGTGATTATCATTGAAACTTCCAAGTAACGCTTGAATATTAACCGTGACCTTACTAACAACCAAATAAAGTATAAGACAGAATGTTAGACATTACAAATATTTTTGAATCACTTTTCAACAAAAGGTAATAAACCAGCTAACTTAGCAACAAATATATAAATGATCCCCTGTCCTGAAATGCCTAATTCACATTTGAAATTGCACAGATGGAAGATTTAGGCTTTTTCTATTGTATACAATGGAATATTTCTTGTGTGTCCCATCATTGGCAGAGGTGCCCTTGGAGTTAATACAAGAGACTGCATTCTCTACAGTGGTACCCAGACTATAAGACACTTTGACCTTGGATATAAGTGCAATTTTATCACTTCAATATTCAACATTAACTGAAAATATTTCTGATCTGTTTAGCCATGGAGACCCAAGTTGTTCTGTTCTGTTCTTTTATTAGTTTTTCCTGTTTTGATTGTCATTCCCCTCCCCAAATGTGTGTGTATATGTACGCACACATGTGTGTATTTTTTAATTATTGATTCTATTATGTTTTTATGTGTTTAATATATTGTGAGTAGCCTTGAATGCATCCTTTGAAGGATGGGAAATTTGGGATATAAATCCATACAATAAATAAGCATCGTGAGTGAGGGAACTTTCCAGGGTATCATGGCCACTGATGTAACATGCGGCTACTTATTGGCTGAGAAAAATTCAAGGACATGCGGTCAGGAGAGGCAGAGCCTCCGCTCCAATGGAAGCATCATGTGCCTCCAATGAAAATAGCCTCACATATAAGGAGAGACTAGAGCTTGCGGCAGTGACAGCTCAGCCTACCCTGTGATTGTGTGCCTTCACCATCCAGTTTCTGAGTGATTGTGTGATCACAAGGGTGGCTGAGCTGTTGTTGCCACTAGCTTTAGTCTCTCGAAGAGACTCTCAGAGTCTTGGAGCTGATCCTTTGCTGTGCTTGCACAGGTGCTGCGGTAACATCCTGAATGCCTTTCGGTGTGACATCACCATGTCACCAGCATACTTCCAGATCTGCTTCCCCAGCCATAGACCTCATCGCAAGTCACTGGAAAAATTGTCTTCCCTCTAAGGATCTTGCCACCTAGAACAGTCTTTCAGCAGTTAAAGATGCGCTGCAGATGAATCAAAAGAGAATTTTTCACCATGTTTTTCTCTAAAATTTGGGAAATGTGTTTCTGAAAGCTTCAAAAGTATCAACTATAGGGGGATATAGCAAACTGGTTCTAGTTTCTCTTGACCAGGGCTAGATAACTGCTTGACCTGTTAAGCAGTGAAATATTGAGCTGTTAAACAACAGTGCCCCAAAAGTGTTGCTCACACTAAGATGGGGGGGGGGGAGGTTCAACATTGGGGATAGAAAGAATACTAATTTATTTCCAGATGTTGTATTTAACTTCAAATAACTGAATATTCAAAAAAGGAATACTTTCTGAATTCGTAATGTTCGTTTTCATTACTTGCTTTGAATGTCTAAAGTAGCACTTTTTAATTACAAGTGTATATAAAGCACCGAGAAGGAATACTTCTGTTTTGAATGCTTTAGTTTTGCTTGCTTTCTTAAAATATGGCATTACTCTCTTTTATTTCATGTCCCTTGAACAATTACTACTGTAATACTGTGGGTATTTTAAAAATATAATAACTGTCAAGTTTCTGTGAAATAGTACATTAAACTAATTGCTCATCGAGTTACCACGTTGGAAGAGATTTTGATACAAATGCAACATCTTCATCACTGGCATAGCAGAGTGACTTTATAAGATGCAAAGAAAAGCTTGTTTGAGCTTGACGCATAGATTGTCTGAGTTAGACACTGTTATGCAGTACCACTTAAGTATCAGTCTAGTAGAAAAAATGCCAACGCTTATACTTAAATCTCTATTTTAATGTTTTGGGCAGACAAACACAAAGACTGTTCTGGTGTAACTTTACATCTGACTAATCAAAGGTATGTATTACAAATACCATTCCTTATGCTCTAAAAATAATTTTTCAGAACTTTCCTTGTAAACATGAATGTGAACTTGGTCAGACTTCATGGCAAAGGAACTACCATAAACCCATTAACAAGATCTGGCTAATAGAAATAGAAACTCTGATTATTTGGTGTGGTTGGTTTTGTTTTGTTTTTTACTAACGAGTGTGCCCCATCTCTAGCTTGATATGTGTTGTTGTTTTTTGTAGGCAGCCTATGATTGCTGGCATGTATCTTATGATGTCAGTGTATACTGTTATACCTCCTGGGGAGAAAGGTAAGTAAAAACCCGTATAAAATAGCAACAAAAACCTAATCTATAACCAGTCTGTTTTCTTTGTAGATACAGTTTCGCAGAGAGGTATAATATAAAAATGTAGAGTGGTGGTACAATGCAAGAAGCAACATATTTTATATAAAACTTTCAGTAAAAGTGGTACAGCTTATATTTCATTGTTATACAGACTTTGAATGCAATCCAAACTTGTGCCAGCCAATGAGTAAAGTACATCTCGAAGCCAGGGACCCAGTCCACCCTGTTCTATCCCTGTGCTAGGAAAGACCTGCATCCGGAGGCTGGCACAGGCTCGGGGAGGGTGAGCCCATGGGCAGATTGGCCTGGATAGGGGGGTGGAGCCAGGATCCAGCACTTAAGCCAGATCCTAACTCTTGTCCCCAACCTGGTTGGCCCTACGTGGATTGCTCAGATTTGTGCCAGTGATTTTGGTGACGCAGATCTGAGTAACCCCATGGAATGGCTGGGGCTTTACCTGGGTAAAGGGAAAATACCCCCTTACTCCGAGGTGACTTCCAGTTTCCTCCTAAACTGTGCTGGATACAGTTCAGGCCAGCCAGCCAGCCTGCCTTTTCCAGCACAGATTAAGATTGCATAAACATTTATGGTAATCTGTGCTGTTCAATTCTCTGGAACCATGCTTGCCCAGAAATAGATGTTTGAAATATGTCCATCCAGGTATGATGTGTCATTGCAGAGTTCTGGTACGATTGGCTGTCATGGTCATGTCTTGGAAACAGTAATACTTCGAATATGAGGAAAAGGCAGCTTTATTCATGCATTTCATTTAAAAGAATTGAGAGCAGTGCTTGAATGAAAGTTTACATCATTCAGGCCTGATACAGCTGTGTCCAGTGAATTTATACATGCATGAGCAGCACCAATAAAGAGCTTTTTTTCCCCTCACACTGATTAAAGTTCAACTAATTGTTAAAACTTTGATATGTAAATGTCATTATCTTTTTTTATCCATTTTCTTTAACAGTTGTTAATGCTGATATTGCTTGCCATTACAAAATGTACCCAATGCACGTGTTTGCTTACAGAGTGCACACTCATCACCTAGGTAAGTTTTTTTCATGTATGGATCATGTATTAAACTGTCAGCCTATATGTCTGGATTAACTATAAAATCCTGACACTTGTTGATTTGTTTACATCTGAAGAGAGGCTGTCACACAATTGAAACATGATAAAATTGCGATTTTAAAACGCTAATACTAATTTACACCCAGCCACTTAAAGCTAGTCTGATGCTCACCAGACAATTCTCATGCTTCCCCCAAGGTCAATGGAGCTTTGACAGTTGTGAAGCAGCCACTGAGAATACTTCTCATTATAAAGTGTTAGTGCAAAGTTGGCATAAATGGGCTGGTGGTTTTAATTGATCTCTGTGGGGGCAATGAGGCATATTTTAGGGGAGGTTCTGGTGGTCATATGCACGACTGAAGTCCTTTTAGCGTGTTTGATTAAAACTGCAACTGATAAACCAGTTTTATGTAATTGCTTTGAGTTATCCTTTGAGCATGGAAATGGACAATTGCATGTGGTGTAGTTGCAACAATCTGGGAAAACAATTCACTAATAAATGTGGCATTTATACACTCACAATCTTATATTACAGGCAAAGTTGTAAGTGGGTATAGAGTTCGAGATGGTCAATGGACGCTGATTGGCAGACAGAGTCCTCAGTTGCCACAGGTATGTCTGGCTTGTTCTGGGATACTTTGGGGCAGGTAGCTGGGAATTTAATAGACGGTGTTTCATGTTACTCCAGAATGTATTTTCTGTATATATCTAGTTGTGTGTCCTTACACTTGTAGGATAAGACTGGAAAGAGTGAATTCATATGGGGTATTAAAAATCAGAGCAAACTTGGGTTCCATACTTGTAAAATATGGATGATAGTACTTGGGACCTAAAGACCTGCTTCAGCATAGTGGAAGAGTTTTCTAATTATTCTGAACCTCCATACTGCATCACATGCTGCCTTTTGCAATGCTACTCAGTTTCAAAGTGGTTTTTTGTTTTGTCATGGGGTGCTGTTTAGGGCACAATCCTAACCAGGAGTTAGGCCGGCACAGCTACGCCAGCAAACCTTGACTGGCACAAGGGCCATTGTAAAGTGCGTTTGGACCACGCCTGGAGTCAAGGGAGGATGGTGCACGTCTGTGTGCTTGCCTCTCTGACTCCGAGAGTGGTCCAAACATACTTTACAGTACCCCTGGTGCCAGCCGAACTTCAGGTTAGGATTGCACCATCAGTTAAAACAAATCTAGAGGACCCTTGGATGCACACACCTAATTGCGTAGGTCTTTGACTCCTGGCTAGTATCATCTTTAAAAAAAATAGTTGGAGCTGTATCCTAAATTTTATCACAATCTGGAGTTCTGTTGCAATCACACATTCTAATTTGCACAACAGTTACATATTTGATACTGGCTATAGTTGTTTAAGTCAGGTGAACCCAAAGTAGATTTCTGTAGGAATGGTCAAAACCACCCATTATGGAATGAGATATTAACCACCTCGAAGACCCATGTTCCCAAATTTCTTCTGGTAGCTTTAACTACCTGCCTGAGGGACCCAAGAGTACATGTGGTCTATTTTTTCCCAATAGCCTGACCACATCCTCAGGTTGAACATTCTGAAAGGTTTCCAAAGTAATGGAGTTAGACAGCACATTGGCTGCATTAAGCTCCACTTATGTAAAAACAAAGGAGATACGATTCCTCTACTGCTTGTACAGTCCTTTTTCACTTGTTTCAAATAAAAGGAGCAGGCTGGGAGAGTCAAAATTATTGTCAAAATGAATAGGTCATGAGATGGGGGGGACTTCTCAGTCACAGGATACAATAAAACACTACTGTTAAGATAGTCAGCTGTACTTGATCTAGGATTACTGCCCATCATCTTTAGAACTATCTATTACATTGTTATCAAATAAGGATGGGAAGTGCTTGCTTCAATAACACATATACTAAAAATAAGAATGGGGGAAAGAATCTCTTCATGCAGTTGTAGGATGATTAGAATCCTGGATGCATGCTTGCTTTCCCTCCTGTACAGAGGAAGAACAGTCACACTTCTCTGAGCTGCTTTGTGTCTTATAAGGAAGCTTTGTGTGTTCAATGTATTTGCGGGCTAAGCATTGTAGAACTACCTCTACAAAGTAAAACAGAACTCAACCACTGACTATTTATCTTGCCACTAAGCCAGTCATAAAGTTCAGCAGATACCATAGCAACCAAGGTGTCCAGTGTGATTCATCCTGTAGAACTAAATCAAATGAAAGTCAGTGGAAAAACAGATGTGTCTGTAGACAAGTGGAAAATAATATTCATCACTATCATTGTTGGGTACACAGGATTAGATGCTTTCTCATTGTTTGCGAATGTGCATCCAATTGGTTTTCATGGCTGCAATCTAGGGTGGAGGGTGTACATGCGTTCATACATATGCACACACAATTTCCCATTGGAACCTATCTTTGAATCCTCTTGTTCCCCAGCATTTGACAGCAATGACAGAGTGTTTTTTAAGGGAAGCTCAAGAAAAAAACGTGTTTGCAAACACAATGTGACTTCCCTTTTTAGAATTCACTTTTTTTTTGAACTAGTATACAAATTAGGGGATATGGGGGTGGGGCTTGATCAGGACACATTTTAAAAAAATCAGCAGCTCACATGCACGCCATTGTGGATTGCATTGTATACATTCATGATTTCTCTACAGGTGAATGGGAGGAAACATAATGGATGACATTCTGAAATTGTTGACCTGTTTTGTCTTTCTCAGGCATTTTATCCTGTAGAAAACCCTGTAGAAATCAAATATGGAGATATTCTGGCAGCAAGATGTGTCTTTACTGGTGAAGGTAGAACATCAGAAACTTACATAGGGTATGTCTATTAAGTATTTAAGTGGTTATGTTAAATTTTGGAGTCAAATCCAACTAGAACAGCTTATTAAGAGCACAGTCCTATGCATGTCTACTCAGAAGTAAGTCCCATAATGTTCAATGGGGCTTGCTCCCAGGAAAGTGTGTATAGGATTGCAGCCTGAGTTCATGTTGATAATTCCTTGTGTGCTCGCATGAATCTGAACTAGTTGCCCATTCTCCTAAAGCTGGCATATTCCTCATTTCTCTTCAATGCAGTGTCTACCAATGCATGAAGAATGGTTTAATCATGTGATGGTCTGCAGTGCAGGTCAAGATTTCCATATGAAACTGTCATTATATACTGACATCAGCACATCTCAGGGTGGAGCACAATAGCAGCGTATATGTGGAATCCCAGCTCTGATATCTATTTTGCAGCCTGGCACAATTGCTTCTTTAAGCTTGTTTCCCAGATATTCTAAGATGAGCCATTAAAATCTTTTTTCAGTTGAGTGATCCTTGGTTGTGTAAACACTTCAACAGAGAAGGATAAATCATTAATGTATTCATGATTAAAGTTGTTGTTAAGCTTTTAAAAAACAGCACATGTTGGGTAATTTGTCAAGTTTTGTTTGGCAGTAGTAAAAGTATGTATAGAGGTGCAGGAACCCTGTGGGTTGAATTACCTCCTTATCTAGTGGTATATTGTATAGAGGGTGGGGAGAAAAAAAAACCCAATTTCCTTAACTGCAAGCTGACCAGATCATTATGTTTAACAGACTTTGTGTGTGAGAGTGTGAGAGAAAGAGACTTTCTGTGTGAAAATGTTATATGCAAGTGCTGATACGATCAAAAGAAATTGTTCATCTGCCAAGAAAAGAATAGCATTGTGTATTGGTATAGAAACAACTTTTGAAGTGCAGTTAGCTAGTATGGCATGAAGATGGTTGTGGAGTGTCTTGTTTCCCAGAGTAAATGTTATTTAGGTGGGAGGGGGAAACTTCACTTGAATAATCACTTTTCCTTTCATGATTTGACAATACAAGAGCTTTTTTGCACAATTTAGAATTCTCATAGTCTTTCCCTCTTTCCTCTCCAGAGTGTGTATAGCAGCATTGAGAGAGTGAGAACAGATAAAAGGAAATACTTTTTTAACCATAGTATAATTAATCTGTAGAACTCCATGTCACAGGAGGGGACATCTGGCCTTTAAAAAGGGGATCGGACAGATTTCTGGAGGAAACGTCCATCACAGTTTCCAGGCCATGATGGGTGGTGCAACCTCCTTATTTTAAAAGTAGGCTACCTCAGAATGCCAGATACAGGGGACTGGTTACGAGATGCAAATATCTAGTTGTCTTGTGTGCTCCCAGAGGCATCTGGTGGGCTACTGAGATACAGGAAACTGGACTAGATGGGCCTTGGGCCTGATCCAGCAGGGCTGTTATTGTGTTCTTATTTTGGTGTGCAGCCCTGAAATAGTGAAGAATGCCTCAACGTAGTGAAGTGGTGTTGTAATGATCTGTTGTGCATTTCTTGTCCAGATGCCAGTATGATGGAAAGGTACATGGCTCAGGGTGTGTGTGTGTGTGTGTGTGTGTGTGTGTGTGTGTGTTTCTTTCTTATGAGAGCATGGCTTCAGGGCAGGGGACTGCTTCTATCTGCTGTCCATTTGGATATTGAGTTATTTTAAGAAACTTCTGATTCAGTATGATTTATGGTATCCAGAACTTGAAGTACTGTGTTCATTGCTGTTTGGTTTAGTATTCTTTCCTAGTGCTAAGACCATAAAGAACTTTCTTTGATTATTTTAACTGCTGGTCTGCAATGGGCTGATGGTTATAATGATTGTTCTAAAATGTTCAGACTACTTTTTTTCCTATTCAGTGTGCAGAATAATTGTTCAATTTAGCCCACATGCTTCAGCTTACTGAGCTACAATAGCTATCATCTGAACATCTTTTTAAAGAAAGTGTGTATAATTTTATATGTAGTTGGTCCTCATTTTACCTGCAAAGTGTAGATGGTATAATCTCTTTTTAACAAAATAATTTTCAGGATGACAGTATGTGAATGCGAAGATCGACTATATAAAACTGATTATAAAACTATATAAAACTGATTAATAGTAAAACTGATTATTTCTGCCTGTATTTTGTCAGGAATCAGTAGCCCACCTAGGCATTAGCCAGAGGTTGGCACTGGGGTTGAACTGGTCCAAGTTGAAAAGATAAGCACAGCTCCAGAGTCATAAAAAGGCCAATATATAGTGAAGCTGTTCATATCACTCTCCCTGGATTTTAAGATCCAGTACAGAGGCCTGTTCTCTAGCCTATCATTGTCTGAAATGTGTTTGGTGGGTACCAGGGACAATAGCCTCTTTTGTGTCTACCACTTCTTACCTAGAGCGGTAAGGTTGAAACCCCTCTCTAATTTTAAATAAAAGGTGAAAACTTCAGAAGGCGTATTCTTTTTGTTATTAAAAATGGAATGAACATGTTTCTCTGTTACTTATTATTATGTTGGTAACTTCTGATGCAATTTTTTTGTGGTGTGTTGCATCTGGAATTTTATTATATTGATGGCCACTTAGAATTCCCATACCGTTCCATAAAAACAGAGCTATTTTATAACTAGCTTGGAGCAGATCTCAGTATTGGCTGCTTGCACCCCAACACTCGTGAATAACTTCTACTTAAAAAGAATGAAACATATTTCTGACCCTCATTTTTACTGAGCATCATTGGAAGCAAGTAACAAAATAATCTCTTTGAGATTGCAAGACAGACACAGAAATCACAATATTTGCAAAGTATCCTTGGAGAAGGTAATGTGGATAGGATTTTTAAAAGAGAAATTTCCCTTTCCAAAGGGAAAGTTTCCTTTACCTAAAAGATATCAATCAATGAACTATTTCCGGAGATACCTGAAGATGCTGATCTTTGGAGTCAGACTAGCTGAGATAGTGCATTTGTCATTGGGTCCAATACTATCCAACTTTCCAGCACTGATGCAGCCACAATGCAGCCCAGACTTAAGGGAACAAATGTGACTGCTCCTCCACTGCAGGATGCAGCACACGCTCCATTGGCACAGCTGCATCAGCGCTGGAAAGTTGGATAGAATTGGATCCATTGTCTAATGTGATTTTGGTGGCAGTGGAATCTACCAGTTTTGTTCCTGGTGTAGGGGCAGTTTGGGGGAAAGGAGGGCAGCACTGGCACAAGCACTCTCTCCCCTCCCACCCAATTGCCACAGTCTAGCATTACTTTATCCATGAATGACAAACAACTTCTTAATTGCCCAGTTTTCTCCTACATAGGAAATAAATGTTTCTCAGGTTGAATGGATGGAAAGGAGTGTGTACCAGTGATAGCTGGCATTTATGTTATTAATGAGCTGATATGTGATAACAATATGTTACTAGTTCAGCCTCCCAAAAGAATCAAACTGCTATGTTATTGACAGTGTTTTGATATTGTTGAGATGTGTGGGTGAGCTTATTCCTCGGCTGCTCTTCAGCACTTCGCTTACATTCTTAAAGAGATGGCGGTTCTCCTGACAGGTATCTAAATCCAGCTGGTGAGAAAGAGAGAATGAGTTAAAAGAAAGCTGAAAGAGGTATTTTGAAGGCAAGGTAGATTTCTGTGGTTTTCAAGAGATTCCACCTTTTCAAAGGCTAAAAAACCAATTCCCTTTTTGGAAGGTCTCGTCCCTTCCTTTCTTCCCTTGCTGGTGTCATTATTGTTGCCATGGTGAATAAATGAATGCTGCATGATGCCATGGGAAAAAAGTCAGCATTGACGTCTTTGCAAGCTGCAAATAGCCCACCCCCACACCTTTTTATTAGTGTAGGCTGACTGACTTGACTGAAAACTAATTAAAAATAAAAGCTTTGTGTAGCCAATTGCCTTTTTTTTTTTTTTTTTTTTTGAGCCTGTGCGTGTCAGAAGCCTGGCACTGCCGGTCGACTGTTTGCTCATTACATCAGTTGGTAAGAACTACCGAAGGATGTTGCAATGAATGTCTCTCAACATGAAAAGTATATCAACGCAAACCGCTTGAAACAAATGTTTGGTAGGTGCAGCAACATATGCCATTTATTTAAGCCATGGTAGTTTTTTTTTTCTTTGTAAAGAAAACACAAACTTCACTTTGGATTGCCTAGCTTTGAAATGAATCACTGCAGCTTCACTTGAATAACTTGTTTCTTTTGGGGGTGGCTTTTTTCCCCTTGTATTGCTCCTAAAGCGATGCTGCTTTTTCTTGAATAAGCTTGTAATTTAAGTTCGGTATTCTGGGGCTTACAGCACCACTTAATCTAAATGGAAGATGCTGCACTTAGTGTCCCATAACGTAATGAAACTAAATTTTTCCTTGGATCTATACTTTGCGACCTCGTGGGGGGAAAAAATTCTGGCAAGCATTAAATAGAAGAGTCCTAAATTAAATCAGTAAATTATTAATAACTTGTAAATGGAATACATCTTGGCTGGGGGAAAAAAAAACATCTTCAGGAAGGAATAAATAGTTTATACTGCTGTGTTCTGCATTGGTGATCTTGGGTACAGTCTATCAAGCACGCCTGCTTTGCAATCTCCAGTCCTGCCAGTGGGGGCTTGTGAAATGCACCTACCAAAAAAACCATTAAAATTGGCCAAGGCCAAGAAGGAGCAGGAGTGTTTGGAGGGTGCATGTGAAAATTTGGGAGGTCAAGGCTAGAGTGCCAGTAATGGAGTGAGCACCTTGTTGTTGCAGATTCAAGATGCTAAGTGTTCTTAATTTTTGACAGTTCATGAAAACTGTGCAAGCTGATGGTTCTGTAATGTAAATGCCAAACAAACAACTGAGGATAATGGCCTTTTTATGTCAAAGGTTCTTATGCATTTTTAATGTGGACGTTTAAAATGCACCGCTGTCTAACCTTTTATCATCTTTTGCAGCTTGGGATTTTCCCCCCCTCCCTTCACTCTGTATGTCAATCTATCGAAAATGTGTTTATTACTAAAACCAATACAATCCTAGTCATGCTTCTTTATGTAATGTATTTTGCACAATTGTATTTTGCTGTAGGGCCACATCGAGTGATGAAATGTGCAATTTCTACATTATGTACTACATGGAAGCCAAACATGCAGCCTCATACATGACCTGTACTCAGAATATAAACCCAGAAATGTTCAGAAGCATTCCTCAGGAGGCAAATATTCCTATTCCAGTTAAGCCTGATATGACTATGATGGCCCATGGGCACCATGAAGGTACCAGCAATATCTATATGCTAATAGAAAAAGGGAAAAGACCATATGAGTGAGCAAAGAGGGTATTTACAAGGAAGTGAACCAAGAAAATGGAGACATTGCTGTAAAGATGACAGTTGCTATTTTTCTTCAAGCTTAGAATCACTATGGGAAATGGGACCAATAACGCACTCCCCAAAGCAAAATGCAGTAAGTCGATGCATGTGCAGTGTGTAAAGGCTATGTATCTGCCAGGCATCCTGTGGTTGCCCGCTAGTTCTTGCTGGGTTTTCATGTACTGTGGCTCTGACTAGCTACTCAACATCCTCCAGAGTTTGCTGAGCCATTTTCAGCAGCAGCAATTATTCCTTCATTGCTGTCCTTTGAGTATCATCACCTTCCCCCTGACCAGGAACCAAACTTGGCCCTGAGACTGAACCCTGATGTCCATTAGCAGAAAATTCAAGAACCCCAGATGACCTCAAATGAGCCATCTCTCAAATACAACTTTACACCATTAGGGCACATTAACAAAATGCATTTCGTATAATTGTGCTTTTTTTTCTTTTTTATGGGAGTGCAAAAGAGTGTATCTTTCCTTGTGCTGCATTTAGCTTTGAAGCTGATGATTGTTATAATTGTCCAGTAAGCCGTGAGGAAAGAGATTGACTCTTTAGCAGAAGGCTGTCCACTATGGAAGGCACTAAAAGAAATGCATTGGGCAACATGTGCCATTATGGACAGGAGAATGGTCGTCTTTTGTCTTGTAGACAGCAGGTATACAATTAGTCTGGCATAATTTTATACCTGTGGAGAGAATATGCAGATGGGAAGTAGAGCTAGCTGGAGAAGACTTTCTAGCTGTTTTAATCAGCAAGCAAACTTGGCCTGGAAAGTTTATAGGGAATTATCACCTGAATATACATCACATCAAATCTCTGCATGGCCTTCCTGGGCTTACCAGATCAAAAAATATCAAATTCTGATGGACACTTAACTGTGAATTAGGGGGTTAAGTCAAGAATGGGCATATGTGAATGGACCTATAGATAGTTACCAGATACAAACTTGATCAGAGTGCCTATACCTTAAACTAGTGTTATTCAAACTGTAGGTCGGAACCCACTTAGTGTCAGGTGGGTCACGGAAAGCTGGGAACAGCCATCTTGGAACCTGCAGACCTTTCTCTTGTTAAACTCCTTTTGGGAGTGTCAACAGTTTGAATTTTCAAGTGAGAGTTTTTTAAATTTTGTTTTTAGTTCAGTGCTTTGACATCATATTTTGCCCTAATCTTGCTTTCTGTCAGGGATGTTTCATGGTTGTACAATTGCAGCAGTCCAGGAATGCCAATTTGCATTTCAAGAGTGTCATTTTATTATGTTACAATATAGCATTTCCTGCTTAATGATGTCACTTGCAGCCACGACATCACTTCCAGGCAGGGGCGGACCTAGTCAAAATGTTCCCCTCGCGAGAGCCCTGGTCTACCCATTAGAAACGGCCGCGAGTAAACCTGGGCTCCCCTCGCGGGAGCCCTGGTCTACCCATTAGAAATGGCCGCGGGGTCTACTCACGGCTAGTCCTAATGGGTACACCTGGGCTCCGGAGCCCAGGTCTACCCGCACAATATTGCGGGGGCCACTGGCGCCCCCCCCCAGACAGCCCCAAGATGGCGCCCAGGGCTCTTGCCCCCCCTGCCACCCCTAGATCTGCCACTGCTTCCAGGTTAATGACATCACTTCCGGTGGGTCCCGACATGAATGCCATTCTAAAAAGTGGGTCCCAGTCTGAAAACTTTTAATACCACTGCCTTAAACCATTGTATAGAAAAGGGAATTTGGTCAGGTGAAGCTTTTGAAACCCTTCCATGATGAGCTGCACCTGCCCGAATTCCCTCCTTTATACAATGGTTAAAGGCGTAGGCACTGTCTCCCAGTTTGAATCTGGTAACCCTACCTATAGATGTTGCTATAGCTGGGACCTTCTGATTCCAAATAATACATAGTTGTTGAGTTTCATTCTCATTGTAATCAATTTTGTTGCAATATGTTTAAGGCTAATACGTACAGTTATGTGACATTTTCCTGACCATTTCCTGGCAATTGCTTCTATAATTAGATTTTGCTCTTCTCTTTCAGAAGCTAGACGTGGAGATATGTCTGTAATGCAGCAGCCAAAAAGAGAAGAGGAGGAAATTTTAGATCAGGGTATGTATAATATGTGTATTAATATAAAGATTATATATCTGGGTATGTTTAATATGTACAAGCATATTAAGAATTAATTGTAGTAGTAGTTGTAACAGTGTGCTGATTACTCCGTTATTTATTACACACATTTGTTAAGTATGTTTGAGGATGTTGCTCCTTTTCGCCAGCTGGTATGTAAAGCTGTCCTTACTGCATTGCTGCACCTTACTTTAATGATTAAGAGGAAATGGTCAATTACCCGTCCCTAACCTTGCAGGTAAAACTTATTAGTACAAATTAATCTCAGTTGATTGTTTCAGTTTGACTTGCTCCTGCATAGATCAACTTTGTTGAATGTACAGAGGTACTCCATCAGGAGGCATGCAGAGTGAACCACAATAGGTAGTAGGTTTTTCTTGTTATATTTTATTTTGTAAATATGCAGTTTGCATGTAAAGGCATGTTTCAGGCCTAAGCAATAATTGTAAAAACTTTAATTTCTCCATGTTTCATTTGGGATGTTAAGGCTGATTCTTCAGAAAACCATGACTAGTAAATATTTTTAATGTGTTTTAATACTGCTTTTTATAAAAAACGTGGAGGTGCCGTTGGCATGGCGTTTCAGGTGGTCTAGCACTGAAGCTAAGTGGGGTTGGGGGGAACAGGCTTATGTAAACCATCCAAAGCTTTTTAATGGAATAGCACAGTGGTTCCCAAACTCTTGGTGTTGATCTTACAAAATAGCAATTTTCAACCAGTTTGCCACAGCACACTGGTGTGCCACCAATGTTCTGCAGGTATGGCACAGGAGTTTAGGGGAGGACCAGTTATTAGTAGGGGGATGTTAGCTTCTCAGTCAGTCCCTATATTAATTTGCTAATTATGCCCCTGTATTGCACATGTTGAAGGGTCAGAGCAGGGCACCTCTGGATATCCCCAAGGCAGAGCATCTGTATTTTTCCCCGTCCATGGATTGGGAGGATCCAGCATAAGGGACCTCTGCCTGTGGCATGAGGTTACTTGGCCTTTCAGTACCCACACTGGCCTCTACCTCAAGGGAGATTGTGAGCGGAGGAGACCTGGAGGGCTGGACATAGTTATGAGCTAAGGAATCCACCAGCATTCAGGGACCACTCATGTTTATGGCACAATTTGATGTTTGATGGTTCACTTTGGCAGTCTGGAACCTGGAACCAAACAGCAACTGGCCATTTTGGGAGTTCAGATTACTTGCAGCTGGAGAGCTTCCAGCTGCTTTTATATTAGGCACATCAGTACTCCAGGCCATTTCAACTGTATTCTTTAGTTCAAATGTACCCCTACACACCATCCTCAGAAATCAAAGCTTAACATGACTCATGACAGTACATGGAAAGCTCATTGTGATTGAATATAGTAAAATAGTGAATGGCAGGTCCTAGAATTAATTGGAGGCAGGAATCCTTTAAGAGTTTATATGTTGTTAAAGATAGTCATTAATTGTTATTGCTGATTTCGATATACCTTGTTTCATAAAGAATTACGGAATTATTCCTATAAAGGGAACACATTCAAAATCATATGTCACAATGGAAAATTCATACAGATTTTCTATTCTATTTTCTAACAATGTAACCTTGTGGCATTGTTGGTTCCCCAGCAAGTAAAATTATTTCTCTGCCTTGCAATATCTGATTCAGGATTATATGATTCAAGCAGAGCTAATTTAGATGTATATACAGGTCCAGATTTGGTATCCGTGCTGTTAACTACCTGCGGGTTCTGAACCCATGGTGGAGTGCCAGACCTGAGTTCCTGCATGTGACTGGAGAAGTTTCTGAAGCCTGCAGAGGAACATGGCAACAACATCTAGGCAATTGTAATGTGATTTAACATGGGAATTTGGCAGAATGTATTCTATATATGAAGCACATTTATTTTGCTTTACAGATTTGGTTTCTAGTTGTCACTTGTTTTGTAAAAAAAAATCTCAAAGAAACCTGCAGTACTACCTTGTTTAATAACAAACCTATACTTGCTGTATATATATTTCTAACATATTTCCATGGAAACTGGTTATATAACTTTTGTTGGTCAAAAAAGAAATCAAAATCCTTCGAGTGGGAGTTTTTCTAATGTTTAACAGTTTGGTTTAAATTATCTTACATCATTTTTCTGTGCTGACTTTAATTGCAGTAGTTCCAGCTAATACAGTTGTAAGTGCTTGAAAATACTAAAACTAATTTGAGAGCTGGGGGTGTGATTGTTAATCATTATGGTGTCTCTTTAAAACTATTCAGGTACTAATACACTTTCCTGTAATGAGTGAAGAGAAGTGCTGGGCAATCCATTAATGGAAAATGTTGCATTGACAATGAATCTTCTGAAGTTTCAGCTCCATACTTTTGTATTCTTTCTCCACTATGTTGTTCAGTTGTCTTACAGTTGCAGGCAACACAATTCAAATATGCCCTTAGGCTGGCACAAATCCCTTGTGCCTGCCTTTTGAATGTTGCAAACATGCAGTAAAGCACATTTGTGCCATTTTGGAAGGAGTTAGGCCAGTGCAAGATGTGCGTTGGCCTCACTGCCCTAGGCCTGAAGATAAGGCTGACCTTCTTAGGCCAGCACAGGTACTCCAGGAGGGCGGCGGGTGTAACAGGGCGTGGGGAAGGGCATAATGGGGGCAGGGGAGGCAGGGAACGGGCGGGCCTTTAAGTAGGCTACATCCTAACCCCCGTCCCCAGTTTGGGTGACTCTAATTCAGCTGCTCAAAGTTGCACTGCTGATTTCAGCAGTGCAGCTTCAAGCAGTCCCATTCAGGCCTCTGTGCATTACCCAGGGGAAGGGGAATATTTTCCTTTTCCCCTGGTAGTGCAGCAGCTCCTCTGAGCGCTTGGCAGTATATGCAGCAGGCGTGTTGGCCTCCCTCGTCTAGCCCAGGATTTATATTGCATCCTTATTCATTTTCATTGTGTGAATCATGTCACTGATGTTTCTCTTTTAATGACAGGGAACCTAGACTGAATGGTGGTTGTTTATCGCTGTCAAGGCAGTGTTGTAGTTACGCCAGGATTTGGACTGAGGCTTGTCCAGACAAGAGTCTGGCCATTGGAACACATGAGCTGTTCTATGCTGTTGGAAGCTGTATCAAAACATGTACCTGTTTATGGAAAAATGTAACTTTATTGCAAGTTAAAGAAAAGACTGCAGGCAGTAGTGGTATAAAATGATACTATTCTCAACGGAGAATATATCCCAGCTTTATTGAATGAGTTTTGGGGCTGAGTGTGGGGACCCTGAGTTCTTAAAGCAGGTGAATCGAACTGCTTTCTAAACAAATTTATATTCATCTTATTGATTATTATTAAACACAGTTTGCTCTCTTTGCTTGTAGAGGGTTGTCTGATCTTTTGCAGACCTAAAATAAAGTTACCTGTATTTTGTGCACTAGAATTTGAGTCATGTTTTCATTGTCCAGGAAGTTGTTTTATTGTTCCTTATCATTCCTTAGAGCAGTGGTTTTCAAACATGTTAGCATCAGTACCACCTAAAATTTTTTTCCAGCTGCTCAAGCCTCTGTGGCTATAATGGTGATTGGGTAGCAGCGCTCTGCTCCATCAAGTAGCAGGTTGTTTAACGTTTGATGCGCATAGCCTAATCTATCCTGCCAGTTTTGTGAACCACCAAAAATTGAGTTATGACTCTTTGGTGGACCACAGACCCACAGTTTGGGAAACACTGCCATTAGTAGATTTCATATTTAGTACTTCAGAGAAAGAGGCATTTGAAAATATAGATTCTGGTTAAAAGTAGAGTTTGGCCAGAGCCAACGATATGACAGGGCTGTTTAACGGCCCAATCCGATCCAACATTTCAGCACTGATGCAGCCACAATGTATTTATTATTATTATTGAATTTATATCCCGCCTTTTTGCCCGAAGGCACTCAAGGCGGCATTACAATAAAAAAGCAATAAAGACAAAGTTTACATTAAAAAACAATTAAAAACAATGTTAAAATACAATTAAAAAATTTAAAAACAGCAATTGTTCCCTTATCTTGAGGAGGTCTCCCCCCCCCCGAGATGCAGTGCATGCCCTGTTGTCACAACTGTATCAATGCTAGGAAATTGGGTAGGATTGGGCCTCAAGGCACCCATAGAAAAGTAGCATGTGCTCTAAACAAAGAGAGACCTGCCTTGTAAAATGAGGCAAACAAAGCAACAAAGGGGGGAACTGTTCTACCATTTGATGATAGAGCTGAGAAAATTTGCCAATAATGTCAATGAGTTTGAGACAGTAAAAGAGAGATAATTAATCCCTCTCAATTGCACTTCAGACTTGCCTGTTCTCTTACAGGGAAGATGCTTCTCAGTGTTGCAAGCAGTGCAGGTTCAGTAAGAGGGAGTTACCACTTCCACTGGAAAACAAATGGAAGTAGCAGTGCCCTTCATCCATAAATGTATGAAGCTGCTTTATATTAAGTCAGACCATTGGTTATCTAGGCCAGGAGTACCAACGCTGAATCACTGCAAAGAACTGGCAGTCTGTACACCCGGGATTTGATGTAAGCCTTTCATCCTGGTGTCTAGAGCGTAGCTTGTACAAAACAACTTAAAAAAATAGCAGTGCTAGGTCAATTTACAGGATTGTATCTTTTTAAATATACAGGGATGAGAAGTTGGCATACTACAAGAAGTAACAAAAGTTACTCTTTTCCTGTGAATGTTTGTGCGGATACTCAAAATGCATATGTGTCATACCTGTTGGTGCCCATGCATATACATTGTGGATTATTTTTAAAAAACGCACTTGGGCAGGAAAAGGCGATGCACTGATTGCATGAAAAAAGAAGCAGTAGCTTATTTTACAAAGTTGTATGCACCATTGAAAGTTTATACATTGTTTCATACATGTATGCACCATTGAAACTGCACTAACTGAAACTGTGTCTCGTGACTTGGGTGGGGTGGCTATAACTGATGGGTGACAAAACATTTAAAGAAGTTTTTAAGGCTATAAATCTGATGGTTGGTGGGGGCTAGATGAAGGAAAGCAGCCTGTCTAACATTAAGTATATTTTTTCAAGCATATTAGCAAGGATGGCTAAACACATTTTGTTCAGCTCCAATTTGCTTTGTTCATTTCAGCAAAATTGGCCCTATTAACTCTGGTAATTATTTTCTGACAGGGGATTTCACTTGGGATATTTTTCCTTCCAGAGGCTGAAATTAGAAATTTAGTTGAAATTGTTGAGCCAGGACTGTTTATAAACATGACAGACTCTCTTAGGGTCATGTTGAAAGGACTTAATTTTCCCCCTTGCCGCCTTCTTAATAATGAATTTTCCATGAAAGTCCTAGAACTTCACTTCGCTTTCATTTTCATTGATTATTGCTTTAAGATGACACTTTTAACTTTTATAACATGGTTCCATAAATGTAATTTTTAAAAACTTAAATAATTGAAATCCTTAGTCTCCTCATTCATTCTCCTCTAAATGTAATGTAAGCAATTGTGAGTCTGCATATTTGTGAAACAGTGGTACTTAGTTGCTCACAAATGCCAGTGAAAAACACTGAAATGAATTTCTCTTCATTCTTCCAAAAATACCTTGAGCATTAGTGTTTCTGGTGATGGCATGCTGTGGCTCTGTGAATAAAACCTGTGGGCTAAGAACCAGATCAGAGAAGCGAGCTCTTTTACCCATGAGTCATAATGCAAACTTGTTGTTGATAATATAGTTTTCATTTTTTTAATGGAAGGTGTTCATTGTCTACCTTTTTAAAAAATGGAAGCCAATATGCTCTCCCTTGTTTTATGGCAAGTTAATTGCACTGCTCCTGGATAGGACAGACACTTGCACACACTTAGCCCTACCATGCTCTTCTTCCCTATGTGTGCATACACATTCCCCAATTGCCACATCTGGGAATGAGGCTGCAACAGTTTGGCAAATGGCGAGAGAGAGAGAGAGAGAGAGAGAGAGAGAGAGAGAGAATTAAATGACACACATTCTGTTGAGAAGAATGTAATTATACATGCATGAGGGGCTGAGGACTGGATTAGCTAGTCATACATGGGAAGCATTTGGAGAGCTCTTCTATGTGGGATCTGGATCCCGGGCCTTCCTTTGCCTGTCTCTGAACTAGATGTTCCTTTCGTAAACTAACATCGAAAACAAACTGGATCTAGTTGAAATTGGTTTGGTCAGGTTTGAAAAAAAAAGGGAGGGAGAGATCAGAGTCTGCCTTTTGAATCCTGTTTTCATCTTTGTTTTCCTACATGACCTAGCATATTCTGTAGGTGCTTCTGAAGTTGTAATCTACTCTTAGTAATACTTTTGACTCTGCATTGCAGATAGCTAGTTTACTGCAGATCTGGAGTGCTCAAGTGAAGTGTGCTGTTGTATCTTGTTTGAGTTTGATGCTATTAAGATAAAAATAAGTGACATGGATTTTGCAGACCTGATGACTGTATCCTAGTTTGTGAATATTTCCTACTCTTCCCTGCATTCTGAGTATATGTAATTACTAACGTGTCTGAAGATGTTCTGAAGGTGTAAAATCTCTGCTTATTTCAGAAATGGTCTAACAAGACTGTAGATATTCTTATTCTTTGTTTTGAGGGGAGAAAAACCTTGCTTACTAACTCTTCCAAATCACAGGAAACAGAATTGAAATGGAAACTAGGCAACATAGGATAAGGCAATTTCTTCTTAGGATAAGGCAACTTTCTTCATTCTTCATAGAAGAATGACATAATTATTCAACACAAGCAACCTTACATACGACACTGGCTGAGGAAAGGCTATTGTCTAGATAGGGGGAACAGACAACTGTACAAACCTGTGCCCTGACAGGTTACAGAACTGAATTAGTAACCCAATATTGTCTATGCACATAGGTCATAAATAGAGAGGGGTAATTGAATGCAGTGCAACGGGTGGTGGTATATAGCTATGGGAGGTAAAGCATATTGTATGTTCGTTACATGCAGAAGGAGCCAGTTTCAGTTACTGGCATCTCCAGGTAGGACAGAGAAAGTTTTCTGCCTGAAACCCTGAAGAGCTGCTGCCGATCACTGTGGACAATAGTGACCTTGATGAACCAGTGGTCTGACTTGGTATAAAGCAGATTCTTATGGCCAGCTTAGAGGAAGGAGAAACATGCTAAAAATGATCAATTCCAATTCAGCATCCACGTAATCTTAATGGAGGCATGTGTTCCAACTGTTATAGCATCTAGGGAAGGGGTTTCAAACTAATTTCACACAGTGGGCAGAATAGCATTTATGATGCCAGCCAAGGGCCGGAAGTGATGTAGTAAGCAGGAAGTGCTTTCATTAATCAGGTCGTGACCAGAAATAAGCCCTTTTTTCTCACTTAGGAACTCATTAACTGCAAACAGAAAATATTCAAACTTGATATTTTCAGGATGTGGAATAGCCCAGTTTTCATGTGGCTTTCCTTTCAGCAGTGACACCACAGTGCAGCTGAGAGCAGCTAATGGAGGTGTGAGAGAGTCTGAGGGCCAGATAAAGAGCTTCCACGGGCTGCATATGGCCCCTGGGCCTTACATTTGACAACCCAATCTAGAGAAAAAGAGTATGTTTTCTTCAGCACTGGTTTCAGTTGTGAATTTCTGTTTCCTGTGAATGGAGGGACATCACTTTGATAATTCAGAGCAGTAATATATGGTGGCCAGTAGAGGGAAAAACACCAATGTTCCACCAATAGGTTCACACACCAATGCTCCAACTGTAAGCTTCACTAAAGTCTTCTGTTGCAATCATGCTTTTCTTCCTGTGAAATGGTATCTTGGAGGCGAGGGACTCATTTCCTTTGGACCCGAAATGTTATGACAACATAAGGCATTTTTGAGCAAATTAAGGACTACAGAAGTTCATGATTCATGTCAAGAGTGATGTTCTTTCAAAATTTCATGAACATAGAATTTTAAGTCTTCTGCTTGTAAGAATAACTTTCTATTCTTTGTCAGATTTTCTGCAGTCTTGCTACCTGTCTAACAGCTTTTCTTTGCTTCTTTATCTTCTCTTTTTTTTCTTCCCTACACAGGTGATTTCTATTCACTCATTTCCAAGCTGCTAGGAGAAAGGGAAGATGTTGTTCATGTACACAAGTATAATCCTACAGAAAAGGCAGAATCAGACCTTGTAGCCGAGATTGCTAATGTAGTCCAGAAGAAGGACCTTGGTTGGCCTGATGCCAGAGAGGTGCCCAATAACGATGAAAGGGCCAATACTATTCTTGTCAGAGACAGAATTCACAAATTTCACAGATTAGAATCCACATTGAGGCCACCAGAGAACAAGCACCTTGCTTGGCAGCCACCTAAACATGGTGAAGGGAACTGGGAAAAAGAACATTCAGGAGGTGGGTTAGGGTTATGTTTCTGTTGCTATATCCACAGTATACATTGTATTTTACATTAGCAGAATTGGAAGAGAATACAATCCGGTTGGGGTGTGTGTGTGTGTTTTAATTAAGTGGTCCATCACATTCACCTTGTACCAGATGTACCAATGAAAAATGCATTTTGTTTTGCCTAAGAGTCAGCACTGACAGAAGCAATGCTCATAGTACCACCACCATCTATAGCAAAGAATTAGTAAGTTTTGTTTCCTGTGTATGTAGTTGTCCCCTATTTAGTGGCGTGCTCTTTGTGAAAATGTATCTGATCACATAAATAATCATCCTCCAACACATGCTTTATGAAAGGGGAAAAAAAACCCCAAAGCTACTGGAACAAACACTAATTTTATAGTAGTTTACTTTTTTGTTTGTTAAACAAAAACCTGATTTGGAACATGTTTCCATGTTTTGCTAAACACGGTATTTAAAAACGGAACATGCTAAAATTCAAATGGATTTCTCTCCTTAATAATTGGCTTTATTGTATCTTCTATGAGAATAGTTATGCCTTCTGCCCATTAGTGAAATGCTTTGTCAGGTAGTATGAATACATTTTATTTACATAATTTTTATTTCACCTTTCTAAAAAAATCAAAGTGGTTAATTGAAGTACTACAATGCACATTTCATAACAATAATTCTAAACACAGTGGCAGTAAAACTGCATTACAGCATCGACATAATAGTGTGCAGAACATCTTATTAAATAGAAGGGTTTTTCATTTCTTTTTGAAAACAGTGAGAAGATATTTCAGATTTCTTTAGGGAGGGAGTTTAATGTGAATTATATCACAAATGTTTTGTGTTAAGTGTTTTTCCCCTCTAAATATGGAACCATTACAATATCCACAAACACAGATCTGGCTCAGATCTTGTAGGCTCTTGCATACTAGCACAGATATGGTTAATGTCATGTTAATGGACAGATTTGATGTGATTTCACTTGTTTCCTGATCAGCGAACTGACAGTACTTCCCCCCCTCCCTTCTGGGGAATAGGATCCACAATCCACACAAATCCCTTTGCCTAGATTACTTGCATGAGTAGGCCACTCTCATGAGCAATTATTTTTCTAGGTTGAGCTAGACTCTTTAACTCTGGCTTGTTAGGACAGTCATCAATGCAAACTGTGGTTAATACATGTTTTCCAATGAAGTTCAAGAAGCATCTGATAAAAAAAGCTACATGGATCATAGTTGTAATACAGCCGCATCCAATATTTAAAAGCCATCAGCCAGGCCCTTGTTTCCAGAAAAAATTGACCCGTTTCAAGGCACATGGCCGCATAAGTTACACAGTTAAGGTAGGCCTAGGATTTTTCATAAAAATTTACCCTGAGTGCACTCCAGAGCGTTATTTGAAGCCCCAATCCAGAAAGGGCAACCATAAAAAAAATTATTCTTCATGTCTACATTCCTCTATTTTTAACCTGTTGGTTCTAGTTCTGCCCTCAGAAACCACAGAAAATATGTTTTCTTCTGTGTGACAGCCCTTCAGAAGCTTGAGGATGACTTATCTCCCCGCAGTCTTTTCCAGGCTACACAGACTAAGCTATTTTAACCATTCCTAATAAGACTTGTTCTTTTTCAATGATATCGTTGCCAAACCAGGTTTTCCCTATCCTGTGCCTCTGATTAGTGTTCCTACATGCAAGACTTGACATTTGTCTTCAAGTCATCTTATTGGCACTAGTTGGGAACAGTTATTGAATACACCAAGCAGTAGTACAATTTGCAGTAGTAAATTTGCAATTTACTATTTTATCTAAGTGGGTATTATGGTAAACTGTCAAGTGCTTTGCTGAAATCCAGGTACACTATGTTCTTGGCATGCCCATGATCTACCAGAGTAGTCACTCTAGCAAAGAAGGAGATGAAATTAGTGTGGTGTGACTTATTCTTGACAAACTCACAGGCTTCTGGAAATCACCCCACTAAAAGTGAATCAGTGGCTGATTTTGAGCCACACTTGTTAGTTCAGATTTCACTCCAAACCATAGTTCAAATATTCTTAACCATAGTTTGACTTACCATCTGAATTGAGCCAGTGTCTGCTCTGATTTCAGTATATGTAGTCCATATTTACCTGGAGGTAAGCCCCACTTCTGAGTAAAAACACTTAAGATTGTACTGTTTGAAAGGATTTAACTAAAGGTTACCCTACTAGCTGATGATCCTTCACAATGCCATCAACATCTATGTTGCAAGCAAATTGATGTTGCCAAAAAGGATATTGTTCGCAGCTTTCAGTGATTCACTATCCTCCTGGTTTTGATTTTCTGTTTAAAACATTAGCATTGATTGCTTCCTGTTCACCTGGTGTTAGTGCATGCTGTTTTAAATAACTGCTAGACCTTTGCTACATAATGGAAGTTTAATAATGTATCTGTAGAGCTCTTTGGCCATTTTTTTGTTAAATGAAATGCAGCTGGCGATAGTAAAGAGGGCAATACTTCAGACCTCTTGTGCTGATTTTTTTTTTAAATTTTCTCTTATACTGACTGAAAAATTCATAAATACCACTAGATACATTTAATTCAGTATTTAAGAAAAATAGTGGCTTTCTAATTTTAAGTAAAATGAGTAATGAAATAAATGAAAGGTTGTATCTTAACGTTGTCTTTTCTGAGTTGAAGAAATCCCACTTGCATGGGGGGGAAGGAGGGCAAAACAGTCTCCCTGCTGCAGCCTCCAGCATCCCCCTGAACATTTGTTCCTGAAGATTGGGAAAGGGGGAGACTGGTGAAAATTTTTGCTGCTCCCAAGCAGTAGGCATAACTTCCTCAAGCAGAAGACAATCTTGGGATGCAGCCCAAAATACTTAATGTAGCAAGCCATCTGGGATGCAGTTGGGCTACTTTTCCTTGGATGATATACAAGCAACACATGTGTTAAAATTGCAAGAGCAATTCACTAATAGTTTTCAGATTGTATTTTATATATTTTCTAGTATAATTTTATTTATATTCACTCTTATGCATTTCCCTGAATAAATCCACTGTTGAACAGCTTTGTAAAATAGCCATGCAAAAGACATACATTATTTTAAAAGTTTAATGCACATTAATTATACATTATTGCTGCTGTCCCCTTATATACACACACACACACACACACACACACACACACACCTGAATTGGAGAATGTTGGAAATGTATGCCTATCAAAAGCGAAATATTACAACATACATGATTGGCTATAGTCACATAACCATTTACTTGTGAATGTCTCATTCAAATCAGTGGGATTGCTTACTTCTGGGTAAAGGTGCATAGATCAACTGTTTTGTGTTTGATCCTTGTGACATTTTTATATTTTAGTAGACATGTAATCACAATAAAATCTGTGCTCTTGATTTTGAAGCAATTGTAAAAGTTGTTCACCAAAGTAACAGCTTTGGATCTATGGTTATTTTACCTTTGCTTTACAGCTTTTTGAGATATCCTGTGTTACTTTAGGCAACCAGAATCACAATCCTTAGCAAGTGTACTTGGAAGCAATTACCAGTGGATTTACTTCTGAGTACACATGTTTGGCATTGGGCTATGGCTAACAGATTAGATTAGATACTTTGTCATTGTACATAATGTACAATGAAATTTTTGAAGCACTCCAGGACACGGATCACACAACCTCCTCACTCAACAACACACAACACCCAAAAACATCATCATCCACTCATACACTCAACCCATACACACATCCATCCATATAAATATCAATAAATGCCTAAAATGTCTAAAACCCAATACCATTTCACACACAGGGATGCACAAGCAGCAAAATGAACAATGAATCTCGATGCCATAGAAAATGTCTTATTAACTAGTTCCTGGCAATTTTCTGAGTTCATTGTTCAGCGTAATTACAGCCTTGGGATAAAAGCTGTTCATAAATCGTGCGATGCGTGTCCTAATAACTTTATACCATTTTCCGGAAGGCAACAGTTCAAATAGGCTGTAGGCTGGATGGGACAAATCTTTTAGGATACAATGTGACTTCTGCAGACAGCAGGATATAAAGATGTTGTCCAGGGCTGGAAGATGGGTCCCAATGATGGTCTGAGCCATCTTTATAATTCCCTGCAATGCTCTTTTGTTCATTGCAGAGCTACTCCCATACCACACCAAGATACCGTATGTCAGGACACTCTCAATGGTACCACAATAATAAGGCACGAGCAGATGTTGTGGCAGGTTTATCTTCCTGAGTATCCTCAGGAAGTATAACCGCCTTTGTGCTTTCCTTACTAACATGGTGGTGTTAACAGTCCATGAGAGACTCTTCGTATAAATAATTAGATATAGATATCAGAGTCAGAAATGTTGTTATCCATAGCTGTTAGTATAGACAACACAATCGGTTAGGATTGGGAGCTATATAGCAATAGTAGTGGTACTAATAATGTAATATTTAATTATTACACTGTGTAACAAAATTTGAACAATTTTGTGTATCTGAATATTTTTATGTTTATTAATTTTGGTATAAGGATTTCAATACTGCGCATATATATAAAATGTGTGTGTGTGCACGTGCGCATTACACACACATCAATAGCCACAATTTACGCTATGCAGTTGTATAATTCAACATGTATTTCAATGTATTTGGCAACAGAATAGGTGAAAACACAAAATTGAAGATAACTTAGAAAGCTTTGATACAAAAAAAACTACACCAAAGATTATCATTAGAATGAGTGCCTCTGAATTGTATAAGAAACACTGAAAAATTCAACATAAACCATTTTTGTGTTACACAATAGTATTGTTTATGCGGTGCTATCCATGTGCATGGTACTTTACACAGAGGAAAAAGTGGGACTTTTGCTCCAAAAGGTTTGCAGTCTAAATATTGGCACAGGAGATAGCCGAGGAAGGGATAGAATAAATGGGGAATGTTTTTGCCGTTTTCAAGCTTCTCAACGAAATGACAGCTTCCTATCACTTTTCATGGCTTTGGATGCCGCTTCTGTTCATACATAACATTGGTTTTCCAATCTTTTTAAAAGCTTTGTTTGGTATTGCCTTAGAGATTCATTGTAGCTGTTGCTTTGCATGGAAATATGAGAGACTGTTCAAAATGCTGTATCATTATCTACTAACATTCTTTTTATATACAAATGTAATCCCATATTCTACTTTTCAGATTTAAACATAGAAGAAGTTGTTGATTGGCCTGGAATAAACCTCAAACTGGGCCAGGTTTCTGGTCTAGCTCTGGATCCTAATGGCAACTTGGTCATCTTCCACAGGGGTGATCATGTGTGGGATGCAAAGTAAGCAAATGTTCAAAGCCGAGTAGAACATTGTTCTTTGCTGCTTTCACTTCATGTTCTTTGCTGCTTTTCCCAAGCTTTGCTGGCCTGTCCAGTGAGATGAACAAAATGCTAGTACAGGAGAGGCCTATTGTACGTTTTGTATTTCCTAACTGATTATACATTGCAGGGAAGGATGGGGTTACCATATTGGTTCTATGAAATGGGAACTGCTGAGTATGGTCTTCAATTGGATTAGGTAGACTACTCGTTTAGGCTTGGAATCATATGTATAAATATATGCTTGTTTCAGAACCATGGTTAATGCAAACAAGATTTGAGTTCATCAGATTGTAGTTTTTAAAAATGAAACTTAAGGTTAGAAAAGTATGCACTATATGTTTTGAAAGAGGTGATGTTAAGCTTGACAATAGGTGCATAAGTGCTAGATTTATTTTTTGATTATTATTTATTGGATTTCTATCCCGCGTTTCTGCCCGAAGGCACCCAAGGTGGCATTGCAATACAAAAATACGATAAAATACACAATTTAACATTAAAAAGTAATTTAAAAACAATACTAAAACAATACAATAAAACAAAATTAAAACAAAACAATACAATTTAAAAAACAAGCCCTGTGGATCATATAATCAAGATATAAAAGTGTAACAAACCAGCCAGCCAGCCTGTCAACAGTTAAAAGCTTTTTGAAATAAAAAGGTCTTCAGCCCCCGCCGAAATGTTAACAAAGAGGGAGCAGTTCTCAATTCGAAGGGGAGGGTATTCCAAAGTTGGGGGGCCATCACCAAGAAGGCCCTCTAGATGATGGTGAGCTTGATAGGTGAGCTTGCATTTCTTACAGAATCAAGAGAATACATGGGCATTTGCACGATGAGTATATTGATGATACAGTGGGCCCTTAGTATCCATGAGGAGTCAGTTCCATGACCCTCCCACAGCTATAATGAAATCTGGGGGGGGCGGATGCCAGAGTCATGGCGCTGCAGGGACCCACCTAGGAACAGTGCCAGGCCCTCCAGAGGTTATGCTGGCCTCCCAGTGTCTTCTGAAAATCCCTCAAACGCAATACAACAGGAAGTCACTTCTGGTTCTCATCCATTACTTTCTGTCACACCCAGGAGGGGTTCTGTTCAAATCTGCATATGCAGAGCCTGTGGCTAAGGCTAGCCCACTGTTTTGGACTTGGTTCTCCTGTTCCTTCTATGCATAAGGACTAGTATAGGTAATTTTATACTTGGTTCAAATAATAAATTTTGCAGTAGTATATCCACTGGAGTGCAGGCTTTGTACTGCTGTCTTTAGAATATTTTGACCACGCCTGGGGGGGTACTAGAGAACTGAGGGTAGATAAAATAGTGAGCAGGATGGAGCAGGAGATGACCTGTATGCCTCAGGAAAGCCAGCAGCAATCTGGACACAGAAACTCAACACCTTGACAACAGAAAGCCATGACCTTTTGAGCAGACACAAAATTATGCCTCAAACAATTTCTCTTTTAGCTTTCCTGCAGCTTTTCTATAGTAAGCATCGCTGTGAGATTTACATTAATGAAGAAAATTTTGAATAAGGTATCTGCAGTGGTGTCATTCAAATGATTTAGGAACAGGAACTCACTTTTGATTGGCACTTGTCGGGAACCCAGAACCAGCCACGGAGCCCGTTAGGAACCGGAATGCCCGTTCTGGTCTGTTCCCCCTGAATGACATCACTGGGTATCTGTATGAAAGTGCATATTGGTATAAGTGGAAAGTAAGAGAATAGGAAAACTGTTAATTATCAGAGGGAATAGATATTACCTACTTTTTCCCCTTTGAGACTAGGCCATCATTATCACACTTGTCTAAATATATGCACATAATCGTAAAAATAAATGCAAAGTTATTAATTGGGTGTAATGTTCTTTACCAGTCTTAATGTGCTCAATTATTGGCCTTGGGAACTCTCTTCGTTCTTTCTGGTTGATTGCTTCCCCATCACACAACAAGGAAGAGGCGAACAGATTATCGGTGCTCCAGGCACTGCACAAAATGGTAGCAATGTGTTAATAATACATGAAGATGAAAGCTGCATATCCCTACAAGTAAATGCTGCAGTCTGCTTGAAGGCGCAAGGCAGTTTAGTGTCGCAGTACATCACAATACGTGGACATGTGTGTGGCCACCATCTGTACCCCCAATCAGCAATTTAAACTGCTTTCCCCCACATTTGCAGGCTGAGATTTGGCACCAGGTTTGCTCAAAGCCAGACCGTGTGCCTTCAAGTTGGGTGTTTCTGGCTCATTTTGGCTTGCTGTTTTTTCTCTGTGTCAGATAGTCTGGTTGAGAAGCCGCTTCATGGGAACCTCTCCAGCTGATGCAGACAAATGTGCTGATGCCTCTGGATCATGGCACAAGTCCCATAGTCTGCTATTATATTAGTTTGGAAATTATCTTAGCATTGCTGTCATCCATCTTGCAAATAATCTATTAAGCTTCTCTCACAGAAATACAGATGTGTTTAATTTTTCTCCTTACTGAATACAATATTTCTTCCACTTTCTGTGTGTTAACAGTCATTTAATAGCCTTCTCTTCCTCGGTTTGCTGAGAGACAAAGCCCTGTCCTAACTTCCCCTGGTGCAGCCAGGCTGTATAGCTTGTGTGCTGTATCTGGCTCGGTAAAAGGTGGCTGGAGGTCTCCTCAGGGTTAGGGGATATTTTTCCCCTTTTCCCAAGTAACCCTCCAGCCCGCTCTATGGCCTTCTATGGTCTGCTGCAGTTATATCACTGACATAAATCCAGGAAGACCGGGGGAGGGCCAGAAGCGGAGTTAGGATATGGCAGAGGAGGCATTCCCCAATCTCGCCCTCCCTCCTAGAGCCGACCTGCCTCCCCTTTCCACCCTCACCCAGAAACACTCTACCCTCCCACCTGCCAAACATCCAAATGTAGCATCACAACTGCTATACCAACAGGAATGCTGGTTGGGGCTGTTATGAGCCATGTGGCTCCCAGTGATTAATTCACTGGCACCATAGAGTGTTGCAGCATCCAACCAAGATTGGGGGTGGAAAACACTTGCTTTTATGTTACTAGTCCCTATGATGTTTTATCCTCCACTTGTTTGTAGCCTGGCAATGAAACTGCAAAACTCCAAAACAATCATAATCTGGAGTTGTGCTGCAGTGCAGATATAAACTTTGGGAAAGTATGTATATTGCTATTAGGGGAAACAGCACACACAGAAAGGTATTTAAAGTAATATCCACTAAGTGCTTGATGGATATTTTTAATTATAAAGTTCTACAGGTTAGATGTGCAAATAATTTTAATAAAAAAATCAATGTACTAAACAATGAAATGCAGCCATTTTGAACAATCTGCCACTTTTCTTAATTGAATGCTGTAGTATAAATATTTTATGCAGTGTCTGTGGTAACATACAGGGTTAATAACTTGGTTTGCAGACTCCTAATGTTATAAAGTAGGCACTCTCTTTTAAAAAAAATAAAATAAAATCAATCTCCATGAGCACTTAGAAGCCAGTTAAATAAATAAACATACAGAAAAATCTTATGGCTTCCCTTTTTTGGATGACAATCGAATTTCAATTTTACGTGTAATTAGATTAAATGCTATTTACTTTCATAAGCATACTTAGTTAACACTTTGTTTCAATCAATGCTGAGCACTTACGCTCAATGTTATAAAGGCATCTTGTACAGAGAGAGAAGTATAGCTAATGATTTCTCATTGGTACAACAGTATGAATGTCTGGTGCTTCCATAAACAGTTCCCAATTACCGTACTGTAAATTTAAAAATGATAGATACTTTAATTCTTGATTGAAAATCGAGCATAGAACTTAAGCACTTGAGTATTTATTCAGCATATTTCTACCCCACTTTTTGAACATTTTTACTGTCTAAGATATTGAGAAAATGATATTGATTGATTACATTTTTACCTCACCTTTCTCCCCAAGGGGACCCCAGAGCTGAAGAGGTCAAAAAAACTTCACATAAGATATAAGGAGGGAGGGAGGGAGGGAAAAACTTCACATAAGATATAGGAAGAGAAGATTGCAATTCTGTTATCAGGAAGGGAGCGGACAAATCAATCGCAAGCAGGAATTGAGTTCCGATTGCGAATCGGAGTTCATTGCTACAGCATGCAGGGTCGTGGCAGGGGCTGTAAGCCTCCAGCACCTTCTGAAAGGCTTCCCTACTCTCTGAGGTCCCTTTCCTTTCTGATGTCCCTTCCCCTGGGTCCCTGCAGCACTCTGATCGCTGTGGCGTTGTTGGGGCACACACACCCTCCCTGTACCCACCACCACGAACATTTACCAGCGGTTTTTAAACTCTTGGAGAGTTGGAAGCCCGTTGACCTAATCTTATGTTTGATTTATCAGCATTTGAATGCTTATGATCCAGGCATTGAACTGGTGACACTAAACAGGTGTAGCTTCAGCAAAGTAACTGCATTGTGTGACTTCGCACTGTGTCCTGGGGCATATATATTTCCCATAAGATGGGATAGTCACACTATGCCGACACAGCGACATCATGACCACCATCCATTTCCTTGGGCTGATATGCCAGGCCATATACAATGGGTAGGGGTGTTTTGAAAATGGTGGATTTTTGCAGATTTTGTGATTTGAAAGGCAGAAAGAGGTGTTAGGTGTTCCAAGTTCTCATTTTTATTAATTTTAAACGCTTTAAAAGTGTAGATGATATAGTGTCAGCAGATGCAGCCACAGTATTATCTCTAATTGGAAAAGTAATCTATTTTAATTTCTGAAAAATATCTTGAAACCCCAAAATGCTGTGTTTTATTCGGATATTTTAATACAAAAAAGGCTGTTCCATGTTTTTATGCATATTTTAGCATCAACAAAAACCCTAGAAATAGGCATGCAAGTTTCTATCACTTTCATTGAATACTGAAACTTCTGTTTGATTATTTTCTGTACTGAAACTTTTTTCTTTTTTCTTAGTTCGTTTGACAAAAGCTACGTTTATCAGCAAAAAGGACTTGGACCCATTAAAGAGAGCACTATTCTTGTTCTAGATCCTAGTAATTCAGCAGTACTTCATTCCACGGGAAGAAATCTGTAAGTCTCTTTTGCTTTCCAAAATTCTTTTGATAGGGCTCTCTTGAGTCAGATAAGGCCTGTATTTCATGCTCCGTCACGCACTGCAAGTTTTGTTTTAAGTTATTAATTTTACCAATGTCTGGAAACTATAAAATATACTTAATAGATGCTCATTCTTGCCCTGATCATTGTTCGCCTATTGACCAAGGTGAACACAACCCAAGTGGAAAATAAATGTTCACTTCCTCTTAAGAGGGTGTTTGACCTTGGCAAGAGTCTATTCTTGGTTGTCTGGTGTAAGGTCAGGGCTAGAATAAGAAGATCAGGTTCTGGCAGGCCAAAAGCAGGCTGTAATCAGGGCTGGGAGAAAGTTTGAGTTTCGGAGAGGATAAACATCAAAGGTTGAGTTTCAGAGAAGATGATGCAAGCCAACAGGAATCTGTGGCTGCTGCTATGCATAATGACAAATAGCTTAGCCTGATGGGCCAACTCTGAGGCCAGGGCCAGGAGAGATGGGATTAACCTTTCAGGCCAGCTGACAATTCCTGCCACTTGCATGGTGCCCTTGCATTTTAATGCATAGTCAGCTGGGTTTCCAGAGGAGGCAGAGTGTCAGTAGAAGAGGAGGCCTGACTACTGAGTAGCCAGGTACAAGACACAGACACACCTAGCTCCTTACAAGGAAGAAAAACTAGAATGTGGTTATGTCTTAAGGAAAGGGAGAATATTTCGGAAGACTGATTAGGATCTACTCCAGATCCAGGCCTGAAATATAGTTATTCCTCTAATAAATCTGTTTCTGTGAGCACTCAACACTTGCTCCCAATGTCATTTTAACTATAGTTGCATTTCAAAAAAATTAGCCCAGTATCATATATGTGGAGTCAGTTCAGATGATGCTTGCTGAAGTGACTGTTCTTCATATGTCTAGGAGCAGGATTGCGCCTGCCCGGCCTCACTCTCCATCTTCCATTAAGCATATATGGGAGCAGTTCATTGAAACTGCTCCTCGGCATTATCATCAGATCACGCACTGGCCAGGGCACATGCCCATCAGAAGGTCCATCTGGCCAGGGCAGTAACCCAGTGGCATCACTAGGGGGGGCATGCACTGCATGGGGGGGGGCACTACTAGTCAAAACTGGGAAAAATCTTGGTATGTTTGAATGTTATATACCATATGATGCAGACTGCAATGGGCAGCACAATCCTATACTATGCCGGCCTGGTATGGCCAACATAGCAGGGCTATAGCCTAAAGCCCATTAGGAGACAGCAACGTACAGGACAAGGGGAGGTTCTCCCCTTGCACCCGCATAAGCCCCAGTCATCCCTATGGGCCTGCTCGGATCTGCACTGGCAAAATAGCAGGAGCAGAGGAACATGGACAGGAGCGGACCAACTCGGGGCCGCCCTGGCCGGGGACGGGATTTAGGATTTGGCACTACGTCCTGCATCACAACCCCCATCTCCACCCACTGCACCGCCCAGTTACGCCTCTGGAATGCTGTTGTGGAGGCCCTGTGCCAACTGAGTGCCGCCAACACTTGGCTGGCGCACAGCCGGCACTGCCGGTGGTCACGGCAGTGCCTGAGCGCTGGCGCTGCTATGTCCGCTAGTCCAGCACCATAGCGCCACCGCAGATGTGCTTTATGGCACGTTTGCGACAGCGTTCACCCGGCGCAAGAGTGCAGCACCAGCGCAAAGGGGTTATAGGATTGCGCTCTAAATAAACTGTGTTGAAATATTGCTATGCTATCAAACATTATAGCAAAAAACAAAATGAAAACGTAACTGCCTTATGTCACAAAAAGTAGATTTCTTTAACTCATTGACCAATGAGACGGCAGCAATGAAGTGTTATTAAAACACAGACATATAAAAATGTCTCATTTCCATATATAAGGGCTAATGCTAGAATTCTTATTTAGTTGCTTGAGTGTCTTCATGTTGACCACTGGTTTTGTTTTTGCTAGTTACTGATTCCTTGGAGGATCTGTACTGATATATATTAAAATAAATAAAGTTAACGTTATACCAGCCCTAATGATGCAGCCCTACTGCATTTAGGTTGTATGTATGATAGTACAATTTATTCTGTATGGTCTGGTATGGGAGGAGGTCCATCATGGGGGTGACACAATGAGCTCTCACACCAGGTGACAGTAACCCTAGTGACATCACTGGAAGGGGCTAATGTATAATCAGGGGGTGGATGGGGGTACCTGTACACAGCAGTACTCCAGGGTCCTTAGCAAGGACTGCTACCCTTTTTCACATGATTGGGGAAAGGGAGAACACATACTGGAAGGAGGAACAGGACACTTGTGGTTCCCAGTCTTAAATGCAAGAAGAGGAGCCAGTTGAGCAAGTATTTCCAAACTGGCCCTTAGTCATGTTACAATAAGCAATTTTTTCTTTCCTGAAGATAATTAAGGAAGTAGTCTCACTAATGTTTTTTTTACTTTAACCCTTATAGCTGTGCACGTTCAATTGTGTGAATTGTGTGCAGTTCAGGACTGTTTAAGATATTAAACAGTTTAAGATACCAGGAAGTATAAAACAGTAGTAGTATGATAATTATGTACGCTATACTGGAAAGGCAGAAATGTATAAGGATTTTTTTATCACATATGGTGAACCTGTCAGTTTTTGCATGCACATATGTGCATACACACAAATCCAGAGGAAAATTAAATTAATCCTAGAGTTGCAATATTTCTTTGCTTTTTATTATTAGCGTATACAAAGGGACAATAAAAAAGAAGTGTAGCCCAATCTTGAGCTACCTGGTTGTGTGGGCAGGCAGCTGCCAGAGAATCCTTGGAGGAAGGGGATGTGCATTCCCTTCCCCCAGGTAAGCCCAGAGACCCACTAATGCTTCTCTTCACATCTGCCCCAGCTATTTAGCCAGCACAGGCATGAGGGCCTCTGTGTTGGGCCACAGGGCCCAACACAGAGGACAGGATCCAGCGTAGGTAACTGCCAGTCCCATCCCCACTCCACGCCCAATAATACTCTCCCCACCTGTGCAGAGAAAATGTACCTCTTGCCAGATCTGTTTGTGACACCAGCGCAGACGGTATGTTCATACTCCCCACACTGGAGTGTCCAGGATTGCACCCCAAATCAAAGCTGATCGGGTACTAGAAAGCTAGAAAACTGTTTGCAAAATATTGATATAAGTTATGCTTTTGATTTAGAGAATGAAGGGAACAAATGTTGGAATGCACGTTCATTGCAAAATCAAAAGTGTGGCTCTATGCTAAAAGAAAAATGACGAGTAATGTTTTCAGTAACTAGCAATTATGTATTTGTGTTTATACAATTAACTCTTCGTTCCTAGATTATTATTTTTTGTGCTATAACAGAAGAATGTCAGCTAATTATTACTGTTCTAACCTGTGTGCTTGGCAGAAACTGTAAATACGATCTTGTTAATAATACTTACGTTACATTACTCAGGAGTGACAGTGACAAAGGTAGGAGCATGTGAAGATGTCAGTCCAGTATGGTGACTAAACGGAAAATGAAATTATTGTGCTTTGTTATTTCCATCCTTTTACTGCAGCTTTCACTTGTTTTGTTTGCAGGTTTTATTTACCGCATGGTTTAAGTACAGATAAAAACGGTAACTACTGGGTGACTGATGTCGCTCTTCATCAGGTATGCACAGATGGCTTCCAGAAGTATGGTACTAACTGTGAGATTCTCACTTTACTAGTGTCTGCCTCTTATTAATGACCTGCCAGTATCATTTTTCTCATACTGGAAGGATATTTGCCAAATGTTCAACTGCTTCATTTAGCATAACAGCCAAGGATTGACATTTTATGTAGAAACACTCCTGAATTAACTCTGTTACAAGCTTGATGATGGATTTCTTTATTGGGCTCATGCATATTAATGTATACTCAGTTGTTCAGTGCAGAAAGATCTTTTCAAGAGGGCAGGGATGTGATGCTTCCTGTAACATGTAGCTTTCCATATTGGCCTAGTTAGGATGTATAATGACCTGAAACGTTTGTACCTTTTTCTGTTGGTAGGTGTTCAAACTGGCACCACAAGGGATGGAATCCCCTTTGCTGACTTTGGGAAGGGCTTTGCAACCCGGGAGTGACAATAATCACTTTTGCCAACCAACAGATGTGTCTGTGGATCCACTTACTGGCAATATTTATGTTTCTGATGGCTACTGCAACAGCCGTATTGTTCAGTTCTCTCCCAGTGGAGTGTTTGTCATGCAATGGGGAGCAGGTACTGAATGAAAACCTTTTTTAAAATTTATCGGTTGGTAAACCTGCCGTTTCTGAATGGCTTGAGGCATACAAGGTGCAGAGTAGAGGTTAAGTGCACCTGAATCCCATTGAAATCAATTATGTTTAAGCACTTCACTCGATATTTAAGACACAGATTGAGAAGCTAACCTTATGTGCAGGTTGCACCACTTCAGACAGCAGGTGGCAGTTCACATGATTTAATTATCCTCCATGCCAGCAGCCCCCTATAGAAAGCTAACGTATCAAGGATAATGTATAGAGCTATTTTTTAATGTGTAAACTTGCGTACAGGCTGAACTGAACAACTGAGGTATAGGTTCACCCTTCTCAGTGAGCACTAGGAATAAATCATGCTGATTTCCATGTGGGACATTACCACATCATGGCAACATGCAGACCCTTGTGCAGTAGTGCACCAGCGTCCTTGTGTTTATGAAAGGAACTTCTGATAACAATGCATCAAAGATGGAATGCAACCTGATAACCTTTTGTATGTAGATACAGAAGTATATCTGTATATGTATGATGTCATATGAATACCGTGTGTGTGCGTGTGCGTGCATACACACAGAGAGGTCATATCTGATTATCCACAGATTTGTTACCCACAATTTTGACTATCTTCAGGTTCTGAACCCACAATGTAGGACTTACCAGACCTCCTGGACATGACAGGAAGCACATTTCTTTTATGTCCGGGAGACCGCACACAGTCTCCCCGCATATCAGAAGGTGCAGACCAAGGCTACTAAGACACACTCAGTTTTTGCAAAAACCAGAAGCGCATCTCAGAACACCTCTAGATGCTACCGGGGGTGGGGCACTTCTGGTCACATCCAGAAATCCTGTAAGTGTCGGTTTGCTGATGCCAAGACACAACTGTGTGTGTGCATGCACCAGTGCATAAGCATCAATTTGTTATTGACACTCAAAGTGAACAGAGCTGCCTGTACAAAGTTTGACATTGTCTATAGTTGATGGAGTACAATTTCAGCCCATATTAATCATTGTTTTAGCTCAAAATATTGGTGTCTCTGACTACAAATGGGGAGCTCGGATTTCTGTTGAACTTCAAATGGATATTTTCTGTTTCAGAGACTTCTGAAGGTCAAGCGAAACCTGGTCAATTCCACATTCCCCATAGCTTAACTCTGGTGTCTGATTTTGGTCAATTGTGCGTAGCAGATAGAGAGAATGGACGGATTCAGTGTTTTAAGCCAGAAACTGGGGAATTTATAAGAGAGATCAAACACCCAGCATTTGGAAGAGAAGTATTTGCCATTTCCTATGCTCCAGGTAATTTTTTTTTTAAAACATTCTCTGCTGCTTCCTAAATGATACCAGAAGATATCATTTTTAAGTATAGGATGTGCCTGCAATAGCTTCTGTGTTTATTTGAGGAAGAGCATGTGTCTGCTTTCTGAACTTCTGTGGCAATCTGCTGTGGCCCCTTCAAGCTTATACTGATTTTAAAAAAAGCTTAGTGTTAAATTGATTTTAATGAAAGCATAGCTTCTTTAAAAGGCAAACTAGGGCAGAGTGTTGTAAACTTCCTCAGAATGGGAGGAAAACGGGTGTCAGAAAACATCCCAAGTTTAACCATCATTTAGAGAAATGTCTTGACTAGCTATGCTCTCAGATGCCCCAGGCAGGGTGCTGGCAGGTCTGTACCATTAGGAGGAAAAAGTGGCCACACGAGGCTATGGATTGGTTCACTGTCAATCAGCAAAACAAGCTTATGTGTTGTGGACTGGAATATTAAGAGAGGGAAACATAGCAAGATGTGATCCTGCCTATAATTCAGTGGTAGAGAACTTGCTTCACATGCTCGAGGTCTAGGGTTCAGTCTCTGGTATTTCCAATAGGGCTGGGACTTGGAACTTGCCACCTGAAATCTTGGAGAAGCTGCTGTCATCTAGATCAGCAGTCTCCAAACTGGAGACTGCAGCACTGCCAAGAATCATCCCCGGCATGCAGCTCCCAAGGGTATTTGTGGTGAGGCACTTCTGGGGTCAGCCACCCCAGCATGCCTCATGCGCGGCATTCCGCACAGGCGTGGCTTGCCCCAAAGGCCCCTGAGGGCTGTAGTCAGGGTCTTTATGTTCCCTCAAGCGGAATGGCAGACACTGTTCACTCGGGGGAAGGATCCGGAGGGGGGCAGATCCAACCCGCTGGCCAAAGTTCGGAGCCTCCTGAACTAGATAATACCTAGCAAGATGAGCCAGTGGTCTGACTTATCATAGAATAAGGCACTTTCCTGTGTGTTAGGTAATTCTCGCAGCTCTTTACGTGCTGTAGATCTCAGACCATTTCATGTTTCATGGTACCTTTCACTTACCTGGACATCCTTGGTTAGACTATGTATAAAAATGGTAAAAACTTTTAATAGATGCACCTCCTCTTGAGACTGGTGTCTATAAACACATTGTTTTTTAATAGCTTCTTTTTTGATGTTTGCACAGTCAGAAAGCTGACTGTTCCAGCCATGTAAAAAGATAATTTCAAGTGTCATTAAATAAAACAGCAAAAATATTTCTACTTCAGTAGAGGAAGAAATTACATATTTCAACATGAGAGAGAATGCTAGGGATTAAACCTCTTAATTAAAAGCCCAATCATTGAAGAAGTAAAGAATCTTCAAGTGTAGACATCTGAAAAATATGCCATTACTGAGATAATATTCTAGTATTGGAAAAGTTTGCAGTAGCCAACTAACCAAAGTAAACATATAGTGAGAGAGGTTCATTTCCCCAGTTTCAGAGCCATATTCACCAAGTCTAGATTTTACCCAACATTTTGCTCTATATTTTGTTGAGCATTGTGTCACGAGACTACAAATAAAACTAAAAACACTAAGTGCAAACAAAAAGACCAAAATAAATATCCCTGCCAGAAGTTAAACAGAACCCTAAGCCTGGACAACTGTGATCAAGCTTAAGCAAAGCCCACTCCCATCTAAGTGTCAGGACAAGACAAGGGTATTTACAGCCAGGTTTTCCTTGTCCAAGAAACTACATCTCCATCTCCCTAATTGATCTGGCCTTTACCCTAATTACCTCTTCACCCTCCTGTTCCAGCCACTTGCTGTTCAGTTCTGTTTTTTTTCCTTAGACACCTACTGTTTCACCCTGCTCTCTATAAATAGCAGAGCAGGGTGGAGGAACTGTCTGAGCACAATCACATGCTTTTCCCCCTTCTGCTTATCACGATACCAGGGGCATTAAATGGATGGCATTAAACCATGAGGAGAGGGGCGGAGAAAGAAGAGGGAAGCTACTGCCCTCTTTCTCATTCATTACCAGCTATATGGAGGGAAAAGGAAAACTTGGGGTTTCCATATGCATAGTTTCCCTCAAAGCACAATGTCCTAGGGCCTGGTACAACCTGGCACCAGCACTGGTTAAAGCCTCCCTATTCAAGCCGTGTTTTGGGGCCATGTGCAGTCCCCATGGTTAGAAGTGGGGGGGAAATCAGTGGTGAAAACCATACATTTATGTATGCATCTAGTTTGGCCCTCAGAGTAGTGCAGTATTGTGAGGTTGCTGGGAGGCAAGTCCTAACTGAGCCAGGGGCTTACTTACAAGACTGTCATTATAAGCCGAAATCAAAAGTGCGTGGTTAAGTGTGCCTGTGACTATGGGGGTGGGGAGGTCTCTTTAGAAAGAAATTTGGATTGTCTTCTGTTAAGAAAAACATTTCTGTCAGAGAGAGAAAAATCCAGAGAGTCTAGAAGTTAAAAGTCTTCTAGAAAAAGTCTAGAAGTTGTAAAGACCTCCTCACCGGTGGAAAAAGGAAGAGTTGTGGCACTGTCGTTGCAAACTAGAGGTGCTGCCTTCAGATGAATCTTCTTCTTTTGATAAATGATCAGTCATAAGGTTTGTGATCTTATGATTGATTGTGATCTTGTGAAAACATTGTGAGAAAACAGTAAATTTTACTTACCATGTGAATTCTTGTTCCTGGAAGAGGAAGGGCATTCCTAACGGTCTGGGAAGCCCTTGTGCCATCTCCTGAGGTAGGGTTGACAGTTCAACTGCCACTCCTCCACACAAGGGTGACCATTAACTTTTAGTCCTATAATAGTGAGCTGAAAAAATAGTCATCCCCCCCCCAAAATTGAAACCTCTTTAAAAAAGACAAATTCAAAAAGGCCAAAGTATTTTTTTTAATCACAAGACAACATCCCTCACAGCGCTTAAACAGTGGCGGGTGGAATGCCCTTCCTCTTCCAGGAACAATAATTCATACGGTAAGTAAAATTTACTGTTTCCTGGAAGAGGAAGGGAATTCCTAATGGTCTGGGATGTACCAGAGCAGTACATTGTTGGGAGGGATAAGTGCTCACCACCTCCTTTTATACTTTGACAACCTTCTGCAAAACTTTTCTCCCAAATGATGCTTCTGCAAAAGCTCATTTATCTACTTTATAATGTTTTAAAAAGGTATTCTCATTAGACCATGTTGCAGCTCAACGTATTTCAGGCAATGATACTGTCTCTTCAAACACTGCAGATGTGACAGCTCTTCTCATAGAATGAGATGGGCAGCACAATCCTACCTGCCCTCTTGCGTCGATGCTACGTCATTGGGTCGACACAAGAGGTGGAGCACTGGTGCAGGGGCGCTGATCGCCACCCCTGCATTGGCACTCCCGCTGTTAGGCTGATGCTACGAGTTGCGTCAGCCCAACAGTGCCGACAGCGAGCTTCTCCTGCAGTGGCCGAAGGTGGCTGGCGCAAGGGAAGTTCTGTGCCGAAGCGGCATTGGGATTGGGATGGAGAGGGAAGGCGGGACGTGGATGGGCTTTGGAGGTGGCCATATGGCCACATCCTAATCCCGTTCCGGAGGCCGTGTGGCGCTCTCGGATCTGCGCTCGCTCTTTAGCGGGCGCAGATCCGAGGAGCACATAGGGGAGGCTGGAGCCTCCCCCTATGGTAAGGGATCACACGCTCCCTAGCCGCTGGAGGCTCCAGCCTCCCCCCACCCAGCATCGGATATGGCGCTGGCCGGCTGGCCTTGCCGTTCTGGCGCTGGGTAGGATTGTGCCCTGAATACCAGGAGGAATCTGAACTCTGGCCAAAGAATAAGCCTCCTGAATACACTGCCTTATCCACTTAGGCAGTGTTACAGAAGATACCCTTACCCCCATATTTTTTCCTTGTGTGGCTATAAACAGTGACTACGATTTTCTAAAAGATTTCACTCTTTCAGTATAAAACCTAAGCACCCTTCTGACATCTAACATATGCCACTCCTTTTCTTTTCGATGTTTCTGATTCTGACAAAATGAGGGCAATACAATCTCCTATTCTCTATGAAATATAGAATTCACTTTTGGTAAGAAAGATGGATCTGTTCTAAGAACTACCTTCTCTTTGTGAAATATACATAAGTTTGGATTGACAGAGAGTGCTACCAGTTCTGAGACTTGTCTTGCAGAGGTAACAGCTACCAGGAATAATGTTTTCATTGGTAATTTCAATGAAATATTTGCCATTGGTTCAAATGATGCCTTTATTAGTGCATTTAAGACCAGGATTAAATCCCAAATTGGGAATCTATGCACAGACGGTGGATTAACCAAACCAACACCTCTCAAAAATCTTTTCACGTGGGGATGTGTGGAAATTTTTAGAGACCCTGATACTGCTAAAACCGCCTGCAGTGCTGCCTCTTGTCTACACAGAGTACTGCAGTTCAAACCTTTATCTACCCCATCTGCAAAAATAGCAAAATCTGAGACAGACTTGGATTTTGGGGATCTAAACTTCTTGAAGTACACCACATGTAGAACACCTTCCAAGATGCTGCATACATTTTCCTGGTAGATGCCCTTCGAGATACTGAAAAAGTCTCCACAACCTTGTCATCATAACCTAGGCTTTTAAATGATCGCCTTTCACTTTACATGCCATCAATTGAAATTTTTGGGGCCGTGGATGTAATATCGGGCCCTGCAATAACAAATCCTGTCTTACTGGCAAAAGCCAAGGATTTTGAATGTACATGCGAAACCAAGGCCTCCTGGCCCATCCTGGTGTTACCAGAATTACCGTTGCCTTTAATACCCATATGCGATTTATAAGTCTTGTTATTAATTGAAATGGAGGAAAAGCATAGAGGAGACCTTTTGGCCATTTTGCCTGTAATGCATCTATCCCTCTGTTCCATCCTCCTGCCATCTGGACATGAACTTGACCACCTGAGCATTTTTCTTTGTCGCAAACAAGTCTGACTGGGACCAAATCTGCTGACTATCTGATAGAACACTGCTGGGCAAAGGCTCCATTCTGAATCTGTCAGCACCTTTCTGCTTAACCAGTCTGCTCCTTCGTTGTTTCGCCCAGCTAGATGTTCTGCTTTTAACGAAGCTACATTTTTCTCTGCCCAAATCAGTGGCCTTGCTGCTTCCCTTACTAAGGCTGATGATTTTGTCCTGCCTTGTCAATTTATATAAGCCTTTGCAGAAACATTGTCCGTTCTTACCAGGACATGTCTCCCTTGGACCATAGCATCCAAATGTAAGAGCTTTGTATTGAAAACAATCTGGCCCATAAGAAAAGCAAAGATACTTTCTGTGCCCCTCTCTGATTGGCACATGTAAATAAGGTTTGGATAAATCCACAGAAGTCAAATAATCCCCTTCCTCCATTGCCAAAACAATTGACTAGGCCGCTTCCATTTTGAATTTGCATGTTTTAACCCAATGATTAAGCCATTTGAGGTCTAAAACTGCCCTGAACTCCCCATTCTTTTTTGGCACTAGAAAAAGAGAATAGACTCCTGTCTCTATTTCCGCTAAGGGAACAGGCTCTATAACATGAATATCCAGCAGATGTTGAATTGCTGATAACATTGCTTGATGTTTTACCACAGATTTATATATTGGGATATTCCACCTGCAATCTCTTGGGCAGGTAATGAATTCTATCTGGACTGTCTCCTTTCTGGACTGTCTCCCTGATCCACGCATCTGTGGTTATTTCTAACCAAAGATGTGCAAAGCGAAGGAGACGTGCTCCCACCTTCACATCCTCCTGTTCTGCATCAAGTCATTTAGGTTTACTAGTTTTGTCTTGGGAAGCAACCTATCCCTGTACTGTCTCTGCTGCCTTCCATTGTTTTTAAATTTTGACCATTTAGGTTTAAACCTAGATTGCTCCCTGGGTCTGAATGGCTGTCTAAATTCATGAAAGGAATTCTGAAACTTTCCTTTTGTGAACTCTTTACGTTTGGTGGGAAGCACCTTCTTTCTATCTCTATTCTCCACCAAGATGTCATTCAAAGCTTCTCCAAATAATTTTCTTCCCACAAATGGAGTAGAAATCAGATGGTTCTGAGAAGCAGAATCTACCTCCCAGCTTCTCAACCATACATTCCTTCTAGCCATTATACCATGTGCCATTGCCCTTGATACATATTTTAAAGAGTCGAACGATGCATCAGATGAGAAAGCAGCAGCCAAAGACATCCTTCTTAAGAATTTTCTAGCTGATTTAGGAATTCCTAACTTCTTCATTTCATCAGCCCATTACCAAGTAGCTCTAGACACCAAAGATGTAGAAGCAGCTGCTCTAAGAGCATAAGCAGAAGCCTCAAAACGTCTTTTTAAAGCTGTTTCTATTCTTTTATCGCACCCATCTTTTGGACACCCCTCACCCTCAGATGGTAACACAGCCTGGGTAGGGAGAGCCGCAACCGGTGCATCCACAGTTTTCAGCAAATCCAGAATGGGGTCAGGCAATGTGTAAAACTTACTTACATCACGGGGCACTTGCCTGCCATGGAAAGGAGCTGCCCACTCCTGCATCATAATTTTCTTAAAAGGCTCAGGAAAAGATATCTCCGTAGGTTTCTCTGGCCCCTGAAGAAATAAAAATTTAATAGAAGCAGGTAACAAATCTGATGTGTTACTTGCAGCCTTCTCTGTCTGATTGGAAGATGCCAAATTTAGATCTTTTACCACCTTGGTCAATAATATTTGAAACATATCCCTTGGGAAAAGTCTACCTATTTTCCCCTCAGGTTCTAAATTCTCTTCCACAGAGAGTTCTCCATCTTCCTTATCAGATATTTCCTCGGAAGAAGATAAATTTTGCGATTGTTGTACTTTGGATCTTTTATTAGATTGTTCCTTAGATCCATAAGCCAACTTTCTCTTAATGGACTTATTTTGGCTTTGTTTAACAGGAGAAGTACTGGAATCAGAGAAGCCATTAAATGAGGATTGAGAGGAATCAGATTGAAAAAAATCAAGCTGTTTATGCTTAGACAGTTTACAGCGTCCTCTTTCCCTTCTCTTTCTCTCATTCCAAAATTCATCATTTGCTGCATCATCATTTTCATGCATGATTCCAGTTGTGAGGACAATACCTCCTGAGCAACTTGAGACGTGCCCTCCCCAGCAGATTCTTCCTGATCTGAAGAAGCCATTTTTTTAAACTCTACTGAGACAAGTAAATTTGATACCTTCAGTAAATTTCTGCAATAACAATAATCAGAGAAGTTACTTGAATCACCATAAACTTTAAAGCAAACCCTTCTGTAAATTTACGCAGTAATGCAGAATCCACAAAAGGAGAAAAACAATGTGCAATTAAACAGGAGGTCAGATCAGACCAAGTGAAGCACAGATCTGAAATCCAGACCCAACGATATACTGCTCAGGTATACCCCACTGCATCTTACTGGGGCAACACTAAAGCACTAGGGAGATATCACCTCCGCATTCAAAAAAAGAAAAAAACAAGGAAAAACAAGAAACAAAATAGCTACATCCACACCCCAAAAATAAAATCAAACCAACTGGGGTGGGTTTGGCCATGTGAGAGCAACTTAGCCACAAGACCAAAAAGAACACAATGGCTAATCCACCCCCCAACAAACAAACAAAGAAGGGGGCGGGGCTTGATGTGTGGGAGCGACTGAATCATGCATCGAAGCACTTACTAAGATTTGATCAATCACTATTGATCACTGCTCCTCTTATACTCTGGACTGTCCCTGGAGTATCAAGACGGAGTGTGGGAGCCACCCACAATTTATATCCGCTTCTTTGCCCTCCGATGTAATCATGGAGCACTGAAAGGAGCGCGGGAACCACTCGCCAAATCGCTGTTTTGTCTACCCCGCTGCTTTTCCAAGGGCAATTAAAACAGCTACGAACCCACTCACTCAGTCTCCTCTCTGAGGAAACAGCTCTAGCCTGCTATTTCTGCTAGATTTCGCCGTCAAAAAGGTCCGTCTCAATTACAGTCCATTCAGAAACAACAGGCTTCAGCTGCTTAATCACCTCATGCAGCACTTCGGCAAACGGACATTTCCTCTTTAAGGGAAATCAGTAAAAAATTCAGGTCTAAATTGCCGAAAAAGATGGCGGACATTACAAAAAAGGAAAGAAAAAAGTGAAAAAGAAAAGAAAAAAGGGGAGGAGAACCTTATGAAAGGTAAAAATTAGGCTGAGGGCTCAGAGCCCGACTGCCAACGTCCTATCTCTAAGTGAGGTAGGGCTGAACTGGAAGTTAACAGTCACCCTCATGCGGAGGAGTGGCAGTTAAACTGTCAACCCTACCTCAGGAGATGGCCCAAGGGCTCCCCAGACCGTTAGGAATGCCCTTCCTCTTCCAGGGAATGTTATCCTCTATGTCAGTGGTATTCAACTTGTGCCATGACCCCAATAAATAAATAAAGTATAAGACGGGGGACCTACTGCTGGTCCTTGCCCTCAATTGGGACCTTATCCACCCACAACTTGCTGCCATTGCTGCCCTCCCAGATCTGTTCACTGTAACCAGCTATTCTTATTAGAGAGAGCAGAAAAAGTTACCATGAAGCCTGGTACTAGTGAAAGCTATTTTAATACAATTGCTAAAAATCCGAGCAGGACTGGAACACAATCTCCTGATACCTGAAAGGATACATCAGGTGCCTCCCCCTTTACCTGAGGCTTTGTGACCCCATTGTGGTCCCGATTCCAAGGTTGAATAACACTGCTCTATGTTGAGTAGTCTTTGTATGAAGGCTCAACTATGCTCATGTCTATTCTGTGTGAGTAGACATGCGTATCCATTACGCATTCACTCTTCTTCAGTTTGCTGTGGTCTTCTGGTCAGGGCAGGAAAAACATAGGCCATCGGGTTCTACCATGTTGTAGGTTTCCTACTCTTGAAACAACAGTTTCTCATGCTACTTTGCTTAGTGCTGAAGCTCCTTTGCAGCTGCCCTGAATTGGTCAGCTTACAAGAAGAGAGAGCATAGAGCCCTAACTATCCTGTTTTTCACATGCCTTTCTTGTTCATAGCATTGCTCCTTATTTTAATTGATTCTAACTTTGGAGCACTGCCAGTAGCTTTCGTTTGCGTCTTGGCTGAATCACTTATATCTGTGTTTTGTGTCAAGGGAGGTCACTGCTCTTCCCAATTTCAATTTGAATGACTGTTTAAGAGGGCTGCGAGCCCCTGCCCTTCCCATAGCTACCACTGACTAGCTCTTTAAGCCTGTACAGTTACCTGGGCGTCAGTCCCATTGAACTCAATGGAATTTACTTCTGAGTAGATTTGCACAGGACTGCATTGTAGAACTATGTCCTACATTATTGTACTTAGAGTGGGTTGTAAAAGGGAAGAAAACACTCTTGGCCATACCCAGATCACTGAAGACTGAATGTATGCTTGCAGGTGGTCTGCTGTTTGCAGTTAATGGAAAGCCTTACCCTGGAGACACGGAACCGTTGCAAGCGTTTGTGATGAACTTTTCAACTGGAGAAATCATTGACACTTTCATCCCACTTAGAAAGGTAACACGTTGTGAAACATCACTTGCTCGTATTAAAAATGCATGAATAATCTTTTTTTCCCTTCTCTTTCACATTGCCCACTTCAAAGTTTAGCAGAAAGATTCTATAATTAACTAGCAAGAAAAAGCAAATTCGTTGAATCTTGGATATGACGCTTTTGGGCAATAAAATTGATATTCCATTTGTCAATCCGTTCATAATTCTAAAACGAGGGCAGCCAAGATTACAGGATAGTGTTCATATTTTAGGGTTCCTACTCCTGGATCAAAGAGTTATGCGGTAGCATTTCCTCACAAATCTTGACACTGATACAAGCATGCCATGTCAAGCTTTGCTAGCCCTGGAGTGCTAAAAAGCTGTTGTACACACAAGGCTTTTTGAACACTAGCTTTCTATTTTGCAATCTCTGGGACCAAGAAGGCTTTTAGTATTCAGTGATGAAGTCCTAATAGTGCACGTTCTGGTTAATGTTGAGAACGGTACTAGCACATCAAAAGTTGGCCATGTGATTGTGAGCAGCATGGAGATGTGGTTTGTTGTCTTTTGAAACCAGCTATTATTGGAGTTTGATTGAGATGCCTCTTCTGTTTATTAGGTTTTCCTTTTTTTATGCTTTGTTTTACTTTGATTACTGTTGGATATTACTGACTGCAAGACACCTTGAGGTGCCTGTACAGGAGCAGCTACAAACATCTAATGACAGCAATAAAATCATTAAAACAGCATAAAATAACAAAACCTATAAACGGTGATTAATGCAAGGTGTCACCAGGAAGTCTCCCCTCCTCAACAGCCAAGTGAAGTACATTAAAGTGAGGACAAACACTGTGTGATCCAATGTGTGGTTACTCAGAATTAAACCCCACTGAAAATGGAGAAAACTCATTGGAACTTTCTCCTAGGCTACTATACATAGAATTGCAGCCATAATATGAAAACACCCCAAAGCAAATTCTCAAGCAGTGGTCCACACCCAGTTTTCTCTTGCAAATGAAACGAGGTGTGCATACCACTGAACCAATCAATCAATCAATCACTAGTATTTATATACCGCTTTTCAACACAAAGTTCACAAAGCGGCTTACAGGCAAAAAACAACATTAAAGTTAAATGGCTCCCTGTCCCAAAAGGGCTCACAATCTAAAAGAATGGAGAACACCACCAGCAACGGCCACAAGAAAGACACTGTGCTGGGGTGAAGGGGGATAATTGCTCTCCCCCTGCTAAATATAAGAGGACACCACTTGAAAAGGTGCCTCTTGCCCAGTTAGCAGGGTTAGCAAACCAAATGCTAACTTTGTCACTTGTCTCTTCCCTCCCACCCACCCACTTACTTCAATTGGGCAATGTTTATTTCTACAATGTCTGCATGAATTCTCATGAGGTTATATGTTCATTTTTTCCCCTTTTTTGAACTTATCGGGGGCTCAGGAGAAAGTTTTTTTTTAAATGACCTCACACACAGGGGAAAGCCAACCAGTACAATCCATAACTTGAAACATGCAGAGCTAGGAACCAGAGAGGAAAAGTGCATTTGAACTGAACGCAGGGAGAGAATTTTTGGGACAGTCTCTACTGTAAAATGTTATGTATGCATTCACATCAGAGTTATCTGGGTACATGTGGAACTCTCCCTTCCGTTGGATAGTGAATCCTGCATTCTTAAAGACTTAATCTTATGCTGTGTGGAATCTGCTTCCTCTGAATGGTCTGGTATTCCACAGCAAAACAGCATTTTAAAAAATCCTGGCAGTTATCTTTTTTCCCTAATCATTAATTGGGAAATGATCAGCCAGAACTGGAATAACTATTGTTCCCTAAGCTACCCAAGATACTTCCTAAAACACCAGGTTTTGTCTTGTGTCAAATATGAGCAACGGACTAGATGTGGGATTGCTCCAATAGGATTTGACCTTTCCTGAATCCTAAAAGAGCAATATTCTGAACAAGCCCTCATTCCAAATTATAGTTACTGATTGGTTACTGAGCAGAAGATGTTGGTTTTTTTAGGTTTTCTTAATGATCTCTGTTGCTTTGGGTATGGGAATTCCCACAAAATGAAAGAGAGTGAATTTAAGCTGCACAGTGACAGATGAAGTACCTCCATTAATAGGAATCTGTGTTTGTTGAGGGATCAATAAACTTCTGTGGTTGGAGAGATTTGAAAGGTTCCTAGAGGGGGAAAAAAACCCTTCAAAGCAAGACTATGTCCCTCTAGAGAGAAAGGAGCCATCTGTGCAGGATTCTCTCTTGTGTCCCTAGTTCTGCAGTGTGAGGATGGTACATTGAAAAGTGTTTGAAAGTGGAGCATAACGTCATTTTGTTGGTTCTTAGTTTGTGTTTGATGTGACGACTCAATTTTTATAACGGTTTTTACATTTGGGCTGTTTTTTATTTAATGTAAGCTGCATTGAGGAGTTTGTCTAGGTTGAAAGGTGGGATAGTAATTATAATTGATAATAATATGTAGAAAGTAATAGCTACCGTCAGGTTGTTACCTCCCAGCGTAGTGACCTCATGGCTATGAAGCTCCTGCCGCCTCCTCTACTGGCAGAGTTCTTCCATGCATTTCATGTCTCTTTAGTGTTCCTGGAGATCATCTCTCATTGTTCAGATATCTTATAGATAGGGATCTGCCTGTGTTTTTTTGTGATATGTTTCCAAAATAGCAAATTGTGGTGTTCTGTGTTTTTATTCTACATTCTCAATCCAAGTTCTCATTTTTATTAATTTTGCTTAAAAGTGTACTAGGTAGATGATACTGGTAATATAGTGTCAGCAGATGCAGCCACAGTATTATTTCTAATTGGAAGAGTAGTCTATTTTAACTTCTGGAAAATACTTTAAACACCAAAATGTGGCGTTTTGTGTTTTTATTCAGATATTTTAACCACCAAAAGGTGGTTGATAATGCCCAAAAGGTGATTTTCAACAACAGAAAAACCACCCCTACCTATAGAGCTGGAATCACAACACACACTCTCAGTGAAGGAAGTCCATTTTCCAACATTATTTGTCCTATTTGGACAAGAATACCATGGATGAGTATTCTCATGTACTGTACATACTGAAGATATGTAATACCCTCTGGGTGGCACAAAAGATAGGAGGCGTTCTCTCCAACTCCAAGAGGACGTTAAACCAGCCATGATGTCCTTCCCAGAAAATGTCTTGTGCTTGTTGTGCCTTCAGGCATTTGCCTTATGTTGGAAGTATGCAGATGCTCCCAGGAAGCTCCTTGCCTTCCTATTGCTCTCACATTTCCTTTCTTGCTGCTGTTTTGAGGGTACTGTAACCAGCGGTGGCATTCAGCCGTTACGCTGGGCGGGACTTACCTTTGACCGGCAGTCCGCCCGGCGGGCGGGAAAGCGGCGGAACGCGCCATTACGCAACGGGCGGACTGTCGGTCAAAGGTAAGTCCCGCCCAGCGTTACGGCTGAATGCCGCCGCTGACTGTAACCTTGTTTTAGATTAAAGATGGTGGTAGTTGCTGCTGCTCTTTTGACCTAGTCGAGGAAGGTGTGGGGAATCCCCTTTCCCAGGAAAAGCCATAACTTGGTATTTTTCCTTCATTGCAGAGGAGGTTCTACTCTGAGTGTTTGGATCCCCCCCTCCCGAAATGTATAAAAACCAGAATTCAGGATAAGAAATATCCTTTTTCAGTGAACAAAGATAAAATGTTATTTTTCACTGTTGCACTAAACTGGCTACTTTTAAATTGAGCCACACACAGTTTCTGGCTTGGACTTTACTCGGCACATTGCTTCATGGAAAGTCCTTTTATTTAATTAGGCTACAGCCACAGATAGGCAGAGTTCAAGCCAGGAAATAAATTTGATTTGTTAAGCCAAATACAGAGGAGAGATTTCACTAGCCTGGAGGCCAAGTCACTGCGTTACTCTTTGTTTTCCTTTTCCCATTCCTTTCTTCTTCCCCCTTGTCTGAAACCACCACCATGCATGTAGTGTCAGCATGCCGTCAGATTAAAATTAATTAGTACTTGGGATTCTTGTTTGCTTTGAAAATTTCAACCCAATGCCAGATGAGCCTTGAATAAATTCCATTAAGAGAGGGTTGCTGACAACAGCCAGCAAACAGAATTGCCTATTAAAACTACATTTCTAAGCATCTGGGCCTTAAAGTAAACCTATGCTTGCTTGCTTCTGACTAGACATGTATAAGATTGTGCTGTTCTGATCCCTACTGGGCAGGACTTTCTGGGTGTGTGTGTGTGTGTGTGTGTGTGTGTGTGTGTGTGTGTGTGTGTG
>JAJKFI010000001.1:39937438-40068951 GCA_029204185.1 Lerista edwardsae | reverse complement strand
GCAGTTGGCCTGTTTCTGGGCTTGGGAGTGCCACTTTTCAAGGATTTCGGCCCATTTTGCGGCTGCCATCTTGGAAATGACCCACTTCTGGTCTTGGGCTCTTGGTGACCTTCGTTCCCTGCCAATACGCACACCTCATACTGTCAAAAACAGTCGAGAGAGCAATTGTACGCTTTTTCGCGAAATGAGGCCTGATTTTTCGCTAACTGCGATGACCTAAATAGTGATTCTGTCTCTGTAAACCACTGAAATCTGGGCAGACAAAAGTTGCTTCAAAGATGTATACTGCACACTATATCTCTCCCTCAGTTCAGGAAATAGCTTTCTCTGGTCCTTTCGCTCTGCAGTTTGGTTTAGGATGCAATATCCTAAAGCAATTTGATGTATTAACAGGGGGGCTTGAAACCAACATGGAGATGTTCAAAACAGTATCTAAAGAAAATGCAACCCATTATGCCAGTGGTCTAGCTGTCTTCTGCTTGTTCCAAATAAGAGCTCTCCCCTTGAGTGTATCCATATTATTCTTTAGAATCCATCTGGGCATCCCTTAATTCGATATTCCATCTGTATGTGCTAAACAAATACAACTCGTTACCTTCTGTTTTTAGGCTTCTATATTGCAGTGATTGCAAGTGGTCCAGAGTTATGGCCCTCGTTTACTTGGGTGCCATAAAGATATACTCAGCAACATTATTTTAGCTATGCTGCCCATAAGTACAAAATGCGACAACCTATCTTGATTATTTGACCATCCATAATTTGCAGGTGCATATAATGGAACTCTGGCTTCTTTTTAAAAGAAAACTAGTCGGGGGGTAGGGTGGAATTTTGAGTCAAAAAGAAATAGGGAAAGAGCGTGTTTAGCTCCTCTTCCTGCACAGTGTTCCTCTACTTTTATATATTTGGCAAATATATTGCCAAAGCAGCCTTTTTGTCAGGTTTGGAGAATTGGTTTAGAGCGGATAAGTGACAGTAGTGAAATGGGTAAACATGACCTCCTCTGCCACTTATTTGCTTAAAATCTCTGCTGCTGCTGCTTTTCTTTTTCTTTAACTGGCTGCGGGGCTCCATCCCACAGGTCTGCACAAAACGCGTTTTTAGTTTTGCTTCAATAGTATTGAATATTTGCTTCAATAGTATCTTTGGTGGCAAACAACATAGATATACGTTGGGGAGGCAGGGTACCTTTGAGCAGGAAAATAGCACAAGGCAGGCAGGCCCCACCCCATGCTCCTGACCCGGATCATGGCCCCCTGGCAGCTATTTCTAAAGAGAAATGGAATGGAGGATTGTGCACTTCCTGGATTGTGTCAAGCTTGATCCTGCATCGTGGCGCTTGTTCGCAGTATTATCATCATCATGACAGCTCAGAGGGACCATTTTTAGTGGGAAGTAGTGCAGGGAGGGAAGGGGTCCGGACCACAGCCACTCGCACACAGGCAGTGAAGTCCCGGTCTAGACATTCCCCTTTCTCCTGAGCAACTTTTTCTAAAGAAAAAACAAGTGCAGGAGAAATGACTCTCCTGTATTCAGTATATCACCTAGTAGTTTTGCGCTCTAGGAGTTACATAAGGAAAATAATGAACGTGCATTTCAGTGTTTTGAAAAAAAAAACAGCTTGTTTTTATGTATGTATGATAGACTTAATGCTTGTAAGCAGCTTCTCACATTTCCTTTTAGCCAGTTGTAAGCATTGCTAGGTGCCCCTATGGATCCTGTCTCAGAGTTGACTTGCAGTCCAGTGTCTTATGCCCTTTTAGTGGACTATGATAGAAAACTGAGATGGATTGTTACTTTCCAGCTCAACACACCAAAACAGGTCTCAGACTAAGAACGCAATCCTATACCTGCGTTGCGCCAGCACTGCGCTCTTGCAGCAGTCCAGCACTGTCGCCAACCTGCCGTCAAGCGCATCTGCGCCGGCTAGTCGGGCACTGGACCAACGCAAGTAGCAGCGTTGGCCTTACACCAGTCGAATGTTGGTGGCGCTCAGTTAGCGCAGGGCCTCGCTGAGGGTGTGCCAGAGGCATGCTGGGGGCGTAACTGGGCAGTGACGGGGACGGCGATACACAATGGGTGTTGTCCCATATCCTAAACCCTGTCCCTGGCCAGGGCGGCCCGGATCCGGCTGTGCATGTTCACCTGTGCCTACAAAAAGGCAGGTGCAGATGCCAGCAGCCCCATAGGACTGGCTGGGGCTTACCCGGGTGCAAGGGGAAAACCTCTCCTTGCCCTGCGCTGAGCTTCTGCTGCATCCTGCTGGGCTTAGGATACAGCCCTGCTACTGTATGTCGGCATTACTATGCCAGCCTTACTTAGGATTGCGCTGTCAGGCTGCCTAGTTTTGAGTCTCTGTTTCTTCCACACAGCTAGGTTTGCCAAAGCCTGCTTTGTTTTCTGATGTGTATTTTGTAGATCTAATTCTGCTCTAGGGTTCTGGCTCCTGACTTAGACATGTGTTTCATTTTTATAGCCGATGCTGAGCATAAACTTGATTCAAGTTCAGGGAGAATCCTGGGAAGATTTAGAGGTGAGTAAAGGGGAAAGGTTTGGTTGTCGCACTCTTAAAAGTCAAAGATTGTTTCAGGGCAAACACACACCAGCCCATGCGATGCCTGAAAGCATCTGTGGCGAGTCTACCTGAGTGGGAGAATTTTCTGGCTCAGCAGCTTGCAAAGGTGTGTGATTGCTCTTTGCTTTGACTCACTCTTCATTCCCCGTTAAATGCCTGCCTGCTCCTAGTACATATTGTCTCTCCTTCCGTAATGATCCCTGCAGTCATTCCTAATAAGAAGCCTGTAATGGTGGTGGTGAGTCATCTCTTTATCTCTCAGACAAAGCCTTTGAGGGGCTGCTGATTGAGTGGAGTCTGGTGGGGAACACAAGAAGGCTCCTGGAGAGAGCAAGCAGTCCTCAGAAACTGAGCTCTGTTCCAAACTGTTCCATCAAAAAAATGCCTGCTGCAGTTATTTCCTTCAGCCTGAATTTAAAATCATCCATGAGCTTACTTTAAGAAAAAGCTGGGGAGGCAGGGAAGAAGAAAGAGGCAATACTTAATTCAGAGCAACCCCATATTCTGATTAGGCTGTTGGAGACTGGGGGCAAGATCCTAACCTGGAGTTAGGCCGGCACAAGGGCCACTGTAAAGCGTGTTTGGACTACTCTTTGAGTCAGGGAGGATGGTGCACATCTGTGTACTGGCCTCTCTGACTCCAAGAGTGGTCCAAACATACTTTACGGTGTCCCTTGTGCTGGCCAAACTTTGCTGCCCTAAGTGTGCTGGCCTAACTCCAGGCTAAGACTGTGCCCTGGGACTGAGCTGCAGCCCAGAACAGGGGAACCCCAAATCAAAACGCTCCTGTGCAGTACCTGACTCGTGTGAATCATTCCTGAAAGTATTTCCATTTGCAGGCAAAGGGGGCGGTGGCCTTAACCTTGGGAACTTCTTTGCCAGCCGGGCAGGCTACAGTCGAAAAGGGTTTGACAGGCTTAGTACTGAAGGAAGCGATCAAGAAAAAGATGAGGACGATGCCTCCGATTCAGAAGACGACTCTGTGCCTCCACCTCCAGCGATACCCCCATCATCCTGAAACCAGCCTTGGATTTCTACCTTGTATGACTCTACAAAGATTGCCAGATTTAGCACGTTTTAAATTTTGTGTATTTAATTGTAAACTGTACTAGTCCTATGTGAGGCTGTACACATTTTTTTTTTCCTTTTTTCTCTTTTTTTTTTTTTTGGCTTCAGTTTGGTTTTGGGGTGTGAGCATTTCATATCAGTGCCATTGTCTTATGTGAACCTTTTAATAAAGCAGGAAAAAAATCCCATTTTCACTGCAGTAATTATTTGAAAGTAATAGCATTTGCTCCTTTCTGTTGGGGACCTTCTCTATATTTGTAAATAAGTCCCGGCATCTGCTTTAAGAAAAGAGATTTTTTTTTCCCCATTTCCTGATTTTTTTTGTGCCTTTTCACTTTCCATGCCCTTAACCTATCACAGAACAGAGAGAAAACAGTGCCAGAAGGATACAAAGCTGCTAAATACCCTTATTTTTTTAAAGATCATTAGCATTCAGTTGCTTTGAGGGAAAGATTTTTAAAAAGCCTCTATTTAAAACGTTTTTCTTCTTCCTGACTTTGTGTGTTTCCAGGATGTCTTATTTTTAGATGGTGACACTGTTAGAACACTATTTTCGGAAGCTGAATGTAATTTGTGTAATAAAGTGTTCGCAGAGCATTAGCTGTCAGAGTGTATTTTGGAATTATTGCATTTGGGGCGGGGCAGGGAGGGGAGGGATCTTTGTACGCAACTTTTGTAACGTTACCTCAAAACCACTTGCTAAAAAGCTTGTCAGTGCTTTTTCCCGGCAGGGTGAAGACAAAACAAGAAAAGAAAACCAAAGTGCTCTTTTGTATGAAAAGTTGGAAGATGTTTGTTACGTGGCATTTGTTTTGAAACAAATCTGCTAAAACCCCACTTGAATTATGTGTATGAACAAGCTTTGCATTTTTTTAAAGGAAAATCTGGCCTGTATATCCAAACTCCAAGGTATGTATGTACTCCAATAAAACGTTATGAGAGCTGAGAGGAAACCTGTGTCTCAACTTGCATAGAACAAATTTTCACTTTGATACTTTTCCTTCCCTATTCATACAGTATCTTCCTTCCTATCCTAGTATAAACATACTGGTTTACTACTTAGCATTGTAGATGTAAAATTTTAACATGTTTATCCTGCTTTCTCTCAAAGGTAGTCAGGGCAGTACGCATGGTTTTTACCCTACGCTGTCATCCTGAGAAAATGCCCAGAATTATCCAGTGAGCTTCTTGACTGAAACAGGATTTGAATTCTTCTTCAGTCTTAGCCTGACATTAACACCACCACATTAGATAGTTGCATTTGGAGCTGAAAGCCTGTCATTATACAGGCATGCCCATTGTGAAGGCATTCCACCATTAGGAGACCTGCATGCAGGAATGTCGCGCCCCTGTGACGTGATGAGCCTGCCACAAGCGCTGCTAAGAGGGCTGGGCAGCTGACGCATAAAGCTGGTGCGGAGCTGGGCCCTCTTGTCCGCCCTCTGAAATGGAGCAATTCCAGAAGCAGGGGGTGTGGTGAGGCTGCGCAGAAAGGCGCCCCACCCCAGATCCAGTCACAGCCTGCTCCAGCTATGGCCCCAGGTGAGAGGGGCCACGCCCCCCGCTTCCTGACTCAGGAACCCAAGGGGGTAGTCTGCTTCTCGCCACTTCTCCCAGCTGCCACTTGGGCAAGATTGCCCAAGCCATGGCCATGAGAACCCCCACGCCCCCCCCTTCCCAAGCTGGAAAGACAAGGAGGCACGCTGCTTCTCCCAGTCGCTGCTCAGGCAAAAGTTGCCCAAGCCACACCCATGAGAAGCCATGCCCCCTCAATGTCATGACATCACGATGTTGTGATGTCATGACATTGCTTGCCTGAGCACAATTTAACTCGGATACGCTTCTGCCTGGATGTTCTCATAAAATCCAAACCTTCTATTTGGCACAGACGAGCCAGGTGACAACCTCCACTACCCTACCAGACTTGGTACAACCCTTTTAAGAAATGTGGGAGTTGCAGAAGTTTAAAACCCATGACTTTTTGGCCACATTGATAGTTTGCAGCTGAATTTGCATCAAGGCTGTAGATTTTCCTTAGGGCCCATCTCCCCAAGATTTATTTTTTTTTTAGATATGTCCATTTGAGGAAAACAAATCATGTAGTGTTTTTTTTTAAGTTCCTTTTCCCCCATTGTTTGCAAGAGGGGCACATGGGGTCAGAATTTCATTGCCCCTCTCTTGGGGTTTTCACAGGTGCCTTAGTGGACATGGCTGCTGCTGCTTTTAAGCAATGTGCAGCCTGTAAAAAATTATGACTCATACAATCAGCATCTGAAATTTTACATATATCATGTATAAATTAGAGTTTGTCCATACACGTCTCCGATGTGGTCTTGACCTGCTGAGAATTGAGTGAGATACTGCACTTTTGAACCCAACTCAATTATTATTCATAAAAGTAAAACTACTCTTCTAATCTTCTTGAAATTTCTGTTGAAGGAAGGGCAAATTAGACTTCCCATACCAGATGCAGGGGAGTGGCAATGAGATGCAAGTACTGTATCTTCTTGTCTTGTGTGCTCCCTGAGGCATCTGGTGGGCTACTGTGAAATGGCCTGATCCAGCAAGGCTCTTCTTATATTCTTGAAAATGTTGCACAAAGCTATAGTGAAACTAGTAAGCTACAATTTCAAATATACCCTCTCATTGTTTCTTAGGTGGGGAAAGGTGAGCCTCCAGGGTCCATGCAGTAGATAAGAATCTGAGACAACAATCCACCATTGTGCTTCACACAATACAAACACAGTTTTGTGACTCTTCAGAGAGAAATTGCAATACATTATATTGATTAAGCCATTTTGACCCAAGTAGGACTGACTTGTGAATAAATGTGGATGACATTGCAACATATTTTTGTAGAGAAATATGGCTGAGACATAAGACATAAGACATAAGAAATTTATTTGTCATTACACTCACAACTGGGTGCAACGAAATGAGGTGCTCTTCCCCAAGGTAAAACTGGACAACACCAAAACTAAAATATGCACAATCAACCATACAACAATCACTTATACAAATATAAATACCCCATTGCTCCCAGCAATTTAAATTCCACAAAAACTTATGACCCCGCATTTAAACTCAATACTGCACTTGGGTAAAAACTGTTTCTGAATCTGCTCGTCCTTGCTTTCAATACCCTAAATCTCCTTCTCGATGGTAATAGTTCAAAGAGCTGATGTCCCGGATGAGAGGAGTCTTTCAATATATTAGATATCTTCCTCTTGCATCTATTTTTATACAGTTCTTCCAAAGAGGGGAGTAAACAGCCAATGATGTTTTGGGCCGTCTTGATCACCCTTTGAATTGCCTTTTTCTCTGCCACTGTGCAGCTCGTGTACCATACACAGAGACAGTAGGATAATATGCTCTCAATTGAACTCCGATAGAAGGTGATTAGCAAACTCTCAGCCAATTGTTGCTTTCTAAGAATCCTTAGAAAATACAACCGTTGTTGTGCCTTCCTAATTAAAGCAGTGGTGTTCGCACTCCAAGTCAGGTCATTAGTTATGATGGTCCCAAGAAACTTACATTCAACCACCTGAGATCACCAAAACCAAAATACTGTAAGAGCATGCTTTGGTTTGCCTCCCAAAAGAAGCTCACAATATTTTATAAAAAGCAACAGCCACAGCAAAAGATATTAAGTTGGGATGAATAGGAACAGTTGCTCTCTCCCTGCTAAAGAGAAGCCCCACATTAAAAAGTACATCTTTGCCCAGTTAGCAAGGGAACGACCCACCTAACACTTACTAGTAAATTCAGTTTTATGCCCTCTCCCCCTCCAAAAGCTATTGTGTGAAGTCTGGAAGGAAGAAATAAGGGCCATGGGAGAAAAAGAGGTCATTGTACAGGGGATTTAAGGTCCATGCCAGAAATACTAAAATCAGCACAGCCCCAGCCCAAATTTTACATTCATACCAAATGTTTCCAAACTTTTCCCAAGCTTTAGCCCCTTTGATCAGAAGATGGTGTTTCATTTTCTTGTAGCTTCAGTGGTAGTAATAAAGAAAACAATCTTCAGCTTTTTGCAAGATACTACTAGTAAAATAATGATCAGCACTACGGAAGACAATAACGGCAATCCTTACTCACTTTGATTTTATTTTATGAAAGCCCTTCATGACCGTTCCTTACCAGAGGGTTTGATCACAACAAGGAATTTGGAAGCAGAGGGCAAGGGGAGAATCAGGTGGTCGCAGAAGTTTAGCTAAGGTGAAACAGGACGATTAGGATGGGAATGAGGTGCTCATTTCCACACATACTATCAACCCTTGGGAGAATCATACTTTTACCCTGGCTAGTTGCTGGCTTCAGATGCGTCCAGCTTCTGCACAGTGCAGATTGAACAGATCTTGTCAGAAGCCCACTGGGTATAGCAGAAGTGCTTGAAATGAAGTGGGAACCCATCTGCTATTCAGAGAGCAGATAAGACCCAGTGTGAGACCAAGAGAAGCAGGCACCATGAAGTTACCTGAAGGTGTCCCAATTATATGAAATTACCATCCCAATTAAGCAGCTGTCCTTGCCATCCTGTATCATTAGATCAAAATTGGTTCCCTGGGAGGCATCTTGGTTAAGTAGTGTTTTCCAATTAAGTGTACTTCTGTAGTTAATCGGAATTTATAGATCAATGCACTATAGGGGCTATCCACTCTCCCATGTTTCTTCAGCTTGATCGATGGGTGCTCCTCCATAATGCTGTGTCTAATTCACTGTTCTGAGTCTTACCTCTATGACCCAAGATCAGGGACTCGCAAAGATGCTAGGCAGGAAAAGGGACCAGAAGAGAGATCTTTGCAGAGTTTGCTTTAATACAGAGATTCAGATCTGAAATATGAGTACTGCATGGATATTTGGTGCTATGAATGGTAGAAGGGCAAGACTTCCCCATGCACCTTACCGCTTTGCTGTTCATAGGATGCTTTTCTTGTTAGCACAGAAGAGGGGTAGGGAAAAAATATGACAAATGTTCAGTTATGTGTTTTTCTTGAAAATAGCAGGAATGTGTTGGGGCAAACAGTACAGTACATCTGTGAAAATGTCATGCATGCACATATGCGCATGTGCATGCACACACATCCTTGTACTGGAAAATTTAGTGCAATGCCAGCTTCTTCTTCTTTGGTGCCCTTTTCACCACCCAGTCGTAGTATCAGAAGAGAAACGTATTCTGAGATAAGACAAGATATTTAAGTCAAACTGTGGGCCAGGAACTAATTTCTGGTGGGTACCACAAAGCCTCTAGTGAAAATACGGATGATGGAAAGATTAGAAAACTAACTGCCTCAAGCTCCGAGGCTATTCAAAAATCAGATGCTAACTGTCCTGTAAAGAGTTCAGCTCCTGCAGTTTGCAAGATAGCTACTAATTGCACTGCAAACAGCTGAGTTCCTGCGGTTTGCAAGGATTACAGGATGTCTGGGAGTCTTTGAACAGCAAGGAAATGGGCATTTGTAAACAGTTGCAAAATAAAATATTGCAATATTAAAGAAAAGCTCCTTCCCTGCAGGCTCAAGTAGACTGCAATCCTAAACATTCCAACTAGGGAGAAACCCAACTGAATACAGTGGGAACTGACTTTCAAGTAGACATGCATAGGATAAGTGCTGTTAGTTTGCTGTTATAAGCACAAGCATCTCACATTTCTAACTGATTAAGACAGGGTGTCATGTTGGTCTGCGCTTTCTTGATCAGGGCCTGCATCCATATGGGTTCATGTAGAACAGAATGTTCCAGCTGGTGACATTTTTGCTAATTGGTCGTTCAGCACCAGAAATTCCTGGCCCCTTTCACAGAACCAAAGGAATCAAGATGTTCAGTGAGTTCCAGTCACAGATCTGTGATTTGGTCACATTGCGGACGGATTTGTGACATAGTAAGAGTTCCCCTTCCATGTCATCTGGTGGTGTGGGCATAGGGTGGTGTGGTGTGGAAATAGGGGTATTTGAGGGACCGCCTCCTTCCACATAATCCTACCCATACTCTTAGATCATCTGGGGGGGGGCCCTTTTGACTGCTGCCACCAGGAGAAGTGAGAGGGGTGGCGGCCAGGAAGAGGGCCTTCTCGGTGGTGGCCCCCCAACTTTGGAATACCCTCCCCTTAGAATTGAGAACTGCTCCCTCTTTGTTAGCATTTCAGCGGGGGCTGAAGACCTTTTTATTTCAAAAAGCTTTTAACTGTTGACAGGCTGGCTGGCTGGTTCACTTTTATACCTTATGATCCACAGGGCTGCTTGTTTTTAAATTTTATTGCTTTGTTTTAATGTTGTTTTATTGTATTGTTTTAATATTGTTTTTAAATTGTTTTTTGTGTTTAATTTTATATTGTAATGCCGCCTTGGGTGCCTTCGGGCAAAAAGGCGGGATAGAAATCTAATAAATAATAATAATAATAATTATTATTATTATTATTATTATTATTATTATTATTATTATTATTATTATTATTATTATTTTCTGGCACATTCTCCCAAGCATACAATTCTTTACACCCTAACATGCATGATTTCATTCATATCCACGTGCCACTTATTTTGTACCCGTCATCGCTTCACTTCTCACTTCAGACCCGGAGCTTCTTAAGAATTTCATCCTCTTGATTCATTGTCCTCTCTCTAAAATAGTCACTCTCCAACTTTTCAGTCCCGAGAACACTTCTAACACATCTCAGGGAGCCCCACTGGTGCATGCATAGAAACCGGGGGGGAGCACTGGAGCATGCGTGGAGTGGAGCAGCACCAGGCAGAGGCTGGCTACTTACGGTGTGTTCAAGGAGCCCCTGAAGGGGTTTCAGGGAGTCCCGGGAGCACACCAAGGAGCACCCTTAGAAATGGTGCTCTAAAACCACAAATAGTCCTATGACACCTTAAATAGTCTTATGACTCACATCTATGGAAGCATATGCATTCAGGGCCTTGAGTCTACTGATGGTACATCACAGAAGCTTATCCTCCAATACATTGGTTAGCCTTAAAGGTGCCACAAGACTCTTGGTGGAGCAACAGGCAAACACCAAAGAGCAAGTTATTTTCTTTCCCAATCTCTTTCACCACGTGCCACTATTATTCTATCACCCGTGCTACTTGGAAGTTGCCTACTCCCCTGGTTGGGAAGCATTCAAGCAGGAATGGTCAAAATGGCCATGAAGAAAGAATTGGCCCCTCTTCCATTCAGGATAAACAGATGTGCATCTCAGATTAGGAAAAGCATTATTTAAAAAGAAAGTCTGAGAAAATGTTGGCATTGTTAATGACAGAATCAAGGGAGCTCCCTACTGAAACTGTGCTGGCTACTCTCTGATTGGGATCCTTCAGTCACATATAGAACAGCGTTATTTGCCAAAGCAGCCAGAACTATTCGGGCTAACCAATTGGGGGAAATTGCTGTAGACTGCAAAGGAGATTCCTTAATATGAAGGGTGTTTGTGCATAACTGTGTTTGTTTTATATTATCTTGTTTTATCTGAATTTTATTGCCCTTAGTACTTGAATCTGAATCTGGACTTTGTATTTTAATTATGATTGTGATGGCTTTTAGCTAATACAATAAGCAATTTTGATTGATTGAATCAAGGGAGCTACATGACACAAGATGTTCACTTAAAAAAAACAAAAACCAGAAGTCCTGCCCAAATGTGGAAAAGCTTACAGAAAATACCTGCATTAGTCCTGCCTCTCAGAGAAGAGCAACCCTACACAGCATCAGCATGCCCTCCTGGGGAGAGAAGACAAAGGCTTGGAAAATGGACATTTTTTCCTGTCCAACAAATAAAAACTTCCAGAATCCACCCCACTTCCCAATGCTATCTGGTCATAGTGGATTTCCAAAAAATGTTCGCAGTTCCCTTTATTTTCTTAACTGAACTTTGCCTTTCTTTCTACAGTAAAATTCCTAAACCCGCAGGGAGTGAGTGACACCTAGTGGTGAAGAGTAAGATGTGTGCATGTGTGTTTTAATACGGGAATTCCCAGGTATCCGCTGGGGTTCTGTTCTGGACCCCACTGTGGATTCCTGAAACCGTGGATACTGGGGACGCCTTTTTAAAGACAGGGGAGCATCGGTGGTTTTGCTGCAACAAAGTACAAAAAGAAGGTTTGTTTAATGTTCCCCTATCTTTTTAATAGGAGTCCCTGTATCAATGGAATCTGTGAGTAAGTGAAACCATGGATACCGAATCAGTGGATATGGGGGCACACCAGTATTAACCACCATACGTCACTCTGCTAATCAACAAGAATTCTTCTTTAAAAATTAGGAACTTCTTATTGAACATTATCCCACTACCATAACCTTATTTCCAGCTGTTACATGGTTGGGGAAGAGAGCTAGAGAATGCTAGCTATTCTCTCTAGAATTCTGGTGAGAATTCCGCATAATTCTCCCATTACCTTGGCTACTAGCCAATTAATTCATGAACTGCCATTTATATGGAGTCAGGCCCCTGGTCCATCTAGGCCCGTCCTGTCTGCTCTGACCAGCGATGGTTCTTGCTTTGGAATCTTCTTATACTTTGTCAGTCTGCTTCTTATTAAAGCAGATATCAAAGCGGGTGCATTGAGCAACTACCCCACAGAGGAGGTTTGGCTACAGGTGCAGTAATGCGCTTTCTACGGACACTTCTGGCTGCTCCGTGTAGAAAAGGGCAGAATTTCTCAGTCTTACCCTGGCCACGCTGCCCTTGCTCCTGCTGTGGTGGCACGGCCCCACAGACCTCTTGCAAGAATTGCATGAGAGCTCACGTGGTCCTGACCAGCCAAGGTGGCGTTGCCAGGAGGAAGGGGCTGCCCGGGATGTCCCACTGCCCCCGTGAGCAGGCTGCAGTGCACCGGGGTGCTGTGCCACACAGGCTGGGAACCACTTAAATAAGGCAACAGGTGGCAAGTATACTCCACGCTCCTTCTTTGGTAGGCAGAACGGTTAACACGGATTTCCTCTTGGAGGTGCACACTTATTTGGGAGATGTGTGCCAAAGCACAAGGACCAGGCAAGGGCTCTGAAAAAAAGGGGGAAAGGTCTCTTCTTCACACAAGACTCCAGGTTCAATGGGCTCAGCTTCTATGAAGTAGGCAGCCCCTTACCTTTTCCGGTCATGAGGAGCTTTAGGTAGAAATTATATGGGAATTCCAACATTTTCTTGACTAAATCATTGTGTAGAGTATTGCATTTGCTTCACTTCCTCTTCTTCCCTGATATTGAGAGGCTTCAGATTCTAACAGCAGGGCCCAGCTTTACAAACCTTTGCCAAACATTCATATTAAAGGTCTAACACTTTACCTTCAATCTGACCTAAAAGCTAGCTATTTTTAGGGCGCAATCCTAAGCAGGAGTTAGGCTGGCACAGTTAGGCCAGTAAAGTTTGACTGGCACAAGGGACACCATAAAGTGTGTTTTAACCACTCTTGGAGTCAGAGAGACCAACACACAGGCGTGCACCATCTTGGGTCCGAACATGCTTTACGGTGGCCCTTCTGCCAGCCAAACTTTGCTGGCCTAATTGTGCCGGCCTAATAGGGATGTGGTGGTGCTGTGGGTTAAACCGCTGGTGTTGGGCTTTCTGACTAGAAGGTTGGGAGTTTGAGACTGCACGACGGAGTGAGCTCCTGTTGCTTATCCCAGCTCCTGCCACTTAGCAGTTCGAAAGCACCTAAAAATGCAAGTAGATAAATAGGTACCACTTCGGTGGGAAGGTAATGGCGTTCCGTGCGCTACGGTGTACAGTCATGCTGGCCACATGACCACGGAAGCTTGTCCTCGGACAAACGCCTGCTCTACAGGCTTAGAAATGGAGATGAGCACCGCCCCCTACATTCGCTCACAACTAGACCATTTGATTGTGGGGAAACCCTTACCTTTCACTCCAGGTTAGGATTATGCCCTTAATCTTATTTGCTGAAACGTTTACAGATGCTAGACATTTCATGCAAGCACATAAGGTGTATAGTAGACTATTGTGTATGATAATCAAAGTTTACAAAGCTGGAACAAATCATTTGCTGAAAGCAAACTATTCTAGCTGTTCTTGAAAAGGCTACCATCTTCTTCCAAATGGTGAAACTATTGATCAAGAACAGACACTTCAAAGGAAATTACTGAAGCTAAAAGTGGCTACTAATAGGCTTAACAAGAAGTTTGGAAATGTTTCTCTAAACTTTTGAACTGTGGATCAATTTAAAGATGGTCTCGTGAGCATGGGATTTGCCAATTGTTATTTTCCCAAGTTGACTGCCATCTGCTGCACGTTGACGTGCGCAGCATTAATATGTACACTAAAAAATGATTCAACACCCTATTTGAATATTACCTGGTGCATGGAAAACAGAGAACTGATTGGCTTCTCTGCCTCCGATTAAAGCCAACCAAGTGTTATCTGTGCCATTGAAGTTTTCAAATCTGCAAATGAGCTATCTGAATTTTGTCTAATAGTGGGATTGGATTTTTAAGACAGTTTCTTGAATGCCTTGTAAATACTTATGTCTAGAAGCAATCTTAAAAGGATGTTTCAGTTCAATGTCGGCAGCACTCAGCAGCTTGGCAAAACCCAGCATTCATCCCCCTATAACACCCACCCATACCCTGAGAGCACATTGGACACTCCCATTGGCACTGAGTGGATAGAAAGAGGTTGGCTCTCTGGTGAGTGGGGGTCCATCAGACAGCGCCTGACCTAAGCTGACCCCACCGTCACCCCGGGTTTAGTGGTTCAGGCTAGTTTTCACTGCTGTTGAAAACTTCTGTAGGAACCACAGCACTTCAGACCACAATTTGGGTCACATGACAGAATAATCCGCTTAAGGAATACCATTTAAAAATATATCATGGAAAAAATATATCCTAGGCATGCATCTCCTGGATGGCATCTAGGCATGTATCTAGAAGCGGGGCTTATCACAGAAGAATATTCCATCATATGAACCCCCATTTCCAGTCTGAGGTGGTACAGAGCTAGGCACAGGTTTAGCATTTCACCTAGTGACGTGCATTTTCCTCACTTCAGTTTTTCAAATACCCCACCAGGTGGCACAAGTCACCTAGTTAACACCACAAGCAAACACAACTATTCACATTGAAAAAGACTGAAGCTTGCAAGTTACAAATGGATCTGGTCAATGGGGATGGTTCTCAAATGACAGGGGGTGGGGGATTGTTGTACTGAATTTATGTCATAGGGCAATACAGTGTGGTCCTGCTTGTGGGGAGGGAGGTGGAAATGCTTCCCGTTATGACCTGGACTTCAGCACTTACATGCAGTCACAGTCCTCTGTCCTGTATTATGTATCACACAAAGCATGTCATGAATTGGGTCTGGTTGTAGTGTGAAGTGAAGCCTGCAGCATATTTGCTAAAGTTTGGCTTCACTTCTGAAGTCTGCATTTAATGGAACCGTAGCTTCCAAGTCATGAGAAGTTGTGGTTCCACTTTACTCCCCATTGGTGAGACCTCACCTGGAGTACTGTGTTCAGTTCTGGGCACCTCAGTTCAAGAAGGATGCAGCCAAACTGTAACAGGTGTAGGGAAGAGCAATGAAGATGATCAGAGGTCCTATGAGGAAGTGTTGAGGGAACTTGGTATGTTTAGCTTGGAGAAGGCTGAGTGGGGATAGCACTGTTCAAATTTCTGAAGGACTGTCATAATGAAGAAGGGACAAATTTGTTCTCTTCTGCCTTTGACAGTAGAATTAGGAAGAATTTCTTGACGATTAGGGCCATTCAACAGTGGAACCGATTGCCGGGAAGGGTGGTAGATACTCCTGCACTGGAGACCTTCAAGTAGAGGCTTGACAGGCACCTGCTGGAGATGCACTAGGAGGATTTCCTGCTACAGGCAGGAGGGTGGACAAGATAACCTTGTAGGACCCTTCCAACTATGATTCTATGAATTAAGACCCCCCCCTTTGTCAAGCCTACTGGCTGAAGTTCAAAGAACAAGTTGATTTTAGGCTTTAGTTTAGATTATCATGACCCCTAGCTTGGAAAGGGGCCACAAAGCTCTGAAGAACTAGATATTATCCCTTCAGATACAGCTGGAACCCCCCCCCCAAATACCAATGCCATAAGCATAGGCAATATTGAGCTAGACAGACTTACTCCAGGGCTTCTCAACGTGTGGGTCATGATTAGCTGTAATATTGGGTGTGTGCATGCGCATGAATGTATATATTATTGGAGAGGTAAGTGCAATGTACCCAGTGCTCTCATAGTATGGTTGGCTGCTTTCCTTAACTAGCTATTTCACAGGTGGAAAGTTTGCTAAATCAGTTATAAAGTTAGACAGTGAAGAACAGCCTTAAAGATCTTTCCCCTCTCTCCATGGAAAGCAACAGGATGTTAAAAAGTGAAAAGGAAAAGGTCTTCCTTGGCCTTTCCCAAAAAGAATGAGCAAAGCTTCAAACCAGCATTCCTAAATACATTTGAATGTCTCTTGCTGGAGACAGGGCAACTGGCAGCCTTCAGCTTTTGGAATTCTGAAAATATGAGAAGAAGCGGACCTAGAGGGGTCGCTCGCTCCCATGCTAGTGCAGAGAAGCCTGAGGCCCTACATCAGCATGACCTTGGACCACGTGAAGCGGGAGGAATGAGTGCACTGGAAAGCCCCAGTGCCCACCAGTCACATACCCAAGGTTTCCATTAAATTCAGCACTTGCTTGCAAAGCAGTGCTGGACTCAGGTAGGGTTCCACCACATGGATTTGGAGACCAAGCTTTCACTGTGCTCAGCCTGGGGTGCATGGCTGGCAGGGGTGGTGGACGCAGGAGCCGCAGCTAGCTAATAAGCACCTGTTCCCCTCCTCCACTTGTTCAAAGAACACAAGAAGGGTAATGTCTGCACAGGGCTAAAGAACAAGTAGTATGGCATGCATTTAAACTGCGCTTTCAGGAATTTGTTTCACCAACAGCTTCTCTAAGCCCCTTCCCCACAGTACTGTTTAATTGGGCACATTTACTCTGCCTTCAGCAGGGGAAATCCTGGGGGGGGGGTCAGCGCCAGGGGGCACACCTCCAAGGGTGCCGCCTACCGCAGGAGCTGCCCCACTCCCGTAGGCTGTGCTGTATAGCTGCACCAGGTCATTTCTCCAGCTCACCCCTTCTTGGCGAAGGAGTGACCCTGCGTTGTGACCCGCTCCAAATCAGTGGCAGGGGTGGGTGGGTGGGTGGCCCTCAAGCCCTGTGGCCGGGGCATTTGATACCCCCTGTCCCCCTCAGGTACACCACTGGCCTTCAAAATGCTTCACACCACCACAGGCCATTGGCCTGTTGAGCCCAGCACTGTCAACTCCCCCCTCTGATTTGCAGGCTCAAGGCTTTCCAGCTCCTAGGTTTGTTGAGTATTGACTGGGAGTACCAGGGATTATATCTTGGGCATTCTACATGCAAAGCTCTACCAAAATGTCTTGTCCACCTAGCATGAAACACGCATAATAGGGCAGTGGTACTCAAACTTTTTAGACCGGGACCCACTTTTTAGAATGGCAGTCGTGTCGGGACCCATAGGAAGTGATATCATTAACCTGGAAGTGATGTTGTGGTAGTAAGCGACATCGTCAAGCAGGAAGTGCTATCATTGTAACATAACGCTCCTGAAATGCAAATTGGCCTTCTTGCACTGCAGCAAGTACATAACCACAAAACATCCCTGATAGAAAGCAAGATTAGGACAAAATATGATGTCAAAGCACTGAACTAAAACCAATTAAAAAAAAAACACGCTTGAAAATTCGAAACTGCAGACCTTACTCTTGTTATATTCCTTCTGTGAGTGTTAACTCACAGAAGGAATATAACAAGAGTAAGGTCTGCAGTTTCCAAGATGGCTGCTCCCAGCTTTCCACAACCCACCTGACATCAGGCCACAACCCACCAAGTGGGTCCTGACCCACAGTTTGAATAACACTGCAATAGGGTGTTGTGTTCTATCTGATGAGGCATCAGTCTGCTGAGAGCTGATCAGAATGCTTGCTACGTAGTTCACCACAGATTCTTTATACTTATGATGCATGGCTTCTACAGACTTACGTTATTGTAAGTGTTCAAAAACAAGACCATCCTTTTACAAGTAGTCACTTAGCTGAACCTGAAACAGTTCAATAATTAATTCTTAGAAAATGAAGCAGGCTAGTTAAGGGTTCAGCATCATTATTGAGATGAAGCTTTCCTGTACTTGATTCAAGTAACAGCCATCTTATTCTGGAGAGTCCAGTAAGCTGCAGGCCAATGGTCCGGATTCACAGTAACCGACTCAGCAGAGTCTGGACTGATATATTCTGGCTGTGCACTACTTTTACATTCTGGAAATACATGGTCCTTTTTTAGCACGGCATCATCAGGGGCAGGTGTAGGAGTGCCTTTTGCAGGGAAGGTATCTTGACTCTTTGCAGTGGACGTTTCAGATGATCCAACATAGTCATGGTCAACCACGATAGCACTTTGCCAAACGTAGCTGCTGTCTGAAATAGGCAAATGCATCTTGATTAGTTGGCATTCTAACCAAACTTGGGACTTCAATAGGCAAGAGAATCACTGTCTACTCACCAATCATACAGGCAAGAAAGTTGCATGGATGGAAAACTGGGAGCCACCCCCACCTTACACCTCTGAATGAAGAGGGAAAGCAATATAGATCGAGTGCCATTGGCCTACTCCCATCCTTTCCCTACTCTATAAAAGGATTTGGGGGGCCTTGAATGTTCCCATAAAGAGAAGGGGCTGCAAACAATGTGTATGGGGAAGCCCCCACCAGAGAGATCAAATAATAGGGGAGGAGGATGCAATTCTGCCAAGGGCCACATGATTACACCAAATGCTTATAATCCTGATTATATCTACATCAATATATCAACATTCACTTCATCCCCTTTTGTTAATAGAGCAATTTACTTGTGGTGGTGTTTGTATAGCTAAGACCTACTCCTGTGCATGCTGCTCGACGGTGGAGAGCTTCCTCTGCTGGCGCCGACTACCATAAAGTAATCGGCGCCAGTCACCACAGCCTGCACCTTCCTACCCCCTCTTGAGCTTCTCCTGCTGCTTGCCGGAGCAGGTAAATCAGTGGAGGAGGGTGCAAAACACGACGGAGAAAGGGTGGAATTGTTCCCTTACCCAGAAGAGACCGCCTGGAATGCCCCCCCCCCCCAGGATGCAGCAGTCACCATTTTATACCACTGTATCAGTGGGGGGGGAGGGGTAATGGATAGGATTGGGCTGTAAGTTATCTAAATGTAAGCCTATGTTAGCTTTTTTAAACGAGGTTCTTTTTAAAATCAAGCTACAGTTAAGTGATGCGTCTCCTTCAAAATTCAAGCGATTCTGATTCTGATTCAGATCTTCAAATTACACAGCTGTTGGCTCCATTCTAAATGTCCTCAGTGACTCAATGGTAGTTTAAAGGAAATGAAATGGCACTGAAGAAAATGAAATTGCTGATCTTGTCTTGCTTAGATTGGAGATGGAAATTAAATATTTCAATTACCTTCTCTCTTCTAGGACAAAAACAAGCAATCTCCAGAATGTTTATTGTTTATATTCATCCTCTGAACAAATGAATGGAATACTTTAGAAGAAAAATGGTTGGTACAGGTGTTTTAAATGATATTAAAATAATTCAACTATTCCTGATTCACTAACCAGATTAGGCAGAATGTTTTTAAAGTCAGGAGTATTCCAAAATCTCATTTTGCACTGAGTGAGAATTCTCATTGCCTTTGGCGATTATATAAGACAATACAAAAACTATACAAACAAGGTTTCATCAAGAAGATTACTATTCTCCTCATCGTACATGAAGAGCTAGCTACATTGTAATAAAAATCTGTTGGAATATCCATGATCCAAAAGCAGGTTAATGCCTTAATTAGAACCAACCAAAACAATAACAAAATATCAAACAGAAATACACGACTTTGGGCAGAAGAGGGCCTGTTATAAGAACCACAAGAGTCTGCCGCTTGCAAAATCCAAAAGTGAGGTGTTCTTGTAAAGTTGGAACCGCCTCTGTGAAATGCACAGAACTGTTGGAAATATAAAGGTCGTAAGTTGATTCAAGTCCAGTCTCAAAAGCAACAGGTTCTTTCCATCAGAAAACATACCTATGATTATGTGATACATTTCAGAAAATCCTGTTGCTTGTTTTTAGTTCTTTTCTCAGCATGCATCCTTTTTGGGACGATACGAGAAGAATACATTTCTCAATGTCACAGGGACAATTAGGGGTGTATTTTCAAGGTTTTCTTAAATCCTACCACCACCCCTCCTGTTACTACAGTGGGTGTTCTGCATCTCAGAATACTTCATATGTCAACAGAGAGAGGACCAATGTGGCTCTGTATAGATGGAAGAGGACCTCCAAGTTTAAAGGGCAAATGAAACCTTTATTTCCACTCACTCTTCTAAATGGGGAAAACATTTCCCAGCATGCATCTAGAACTGAGCAACTGCAGTTCAAGGCAGTGCAGTGGCACAAAACTAGGGAACACTGAATGGCAATTTTTGTCTGCAGTTCTTCACCTTCTATTCTCTTGACAATAGAAAAACAAAGTCATTTTGAAGAATCTGAAATGGCATTCACCTTGTTCATGTGATCCTCTTATATATGGTTTAAGATGAGTTATTTTGATGGGTCTTTTGAGTCTTGAACCTGAGACATCTCTCAGGACTGCACAGCCATTATCTGTGATGTAGTCTATAATACAAGGGCCAACCCATTCTGACTGAAAACGGCCATCTTTCCACCAGTTTTTCTTTTGTCTAAGAACTTCATGCCCAACTTTAAGGACAAATGGATTCAACTGCTTTGGCTTTTTCTTCTCATGAACCGTGTTCCCACTCTGCTGTTCCACTGGCATGTTTTTCAGGTTCTAAAAAGAAAAACAACCTATTCACTACAACTATTGGTCTAAGATTGTGCAGTTCTGCAGACCAAGGTGCTTTTTCAATGCATCCACTCTCTGTAAGCCAGATGGCATTGCTCCTTGGCCTATGCTACATAGGTGGAAAATGACAGAAGCACCAAATGGCAGGGCAATACTGGTGTGGCTACATTGCGTCATATATGGACAGGAATGCACATGAAGAATGTGTATGAACACCATGGTACCCAAGCATGGAATTGGCCTTCTTAATTGCTGCCACACACTGGGTCGACACCTTCATCAAGTTGTTCATCAGCACCCCGAGATCACTCTCCTGAGCTGTCACAGACAGCTCAGAACCCATTAGCCTATATATAAAGTTTTGATTTTTTGCCTCAGTGTGCGTCACTTTACACTTGTCTACATTGAAACGCATCTGCCATTTTGCTGCCATTCCTCCAGTTTGGAGAGATCCTTCTAGAGCTCTTCACAATCCCTTCTGGTTTTCACCACCTGGAGTCCAATCCTATCCTCAAATTTATGACAGTGAGTCAGCCCCCTGCTGTTGTAAAAGGCCATGTGATTGCACACTGAGTGCTCTGCTGCCAGATCAGTCTGAGCCACCACTGCAAAGCGACAGTAGCATCAGAGCCACACAGCCATGGTAGCCGCATCCCCTACCAGTGTCAGTTAAGTTGGTGGGAGGATTTCATGGGTGGGGAGGGGGAGAGCAATGGGAGTTTGAGTGGATTGAGGGAGGGTAGGGAGCAGGTTGGAGAGGGGTGGATTTCTGCAGCAAATATTCATGCCAGATCCTAACTCCCACTTTTCAGCCTGCTCTGCCCATATTTTCAATTATGACGGTGCTAGGTGCTCCGTGCCCCACCTGAAATTGGCTCGCAACCCACACAGTGGGTCTCGACCCACAGTTTGAGAAACACTGCTTTAAAGAATGTTTCTTTACTACTACTACTACTACTACTACTACTACTACTACTACTACTACTACTACATGGGCATTTAGGAGTTTGAAATTGGAGACAGTAGGTCTCTGTGTACTTTGGCAAGGCTGTCCCAGGTGAACAGGTGGTGCTGTTGATTTTATGACCCATGAAACCGATTGCTGTGTGAACTTAAACAGAACTGTACGTTTGTGATGCTATGCTTTCAATCTCCCATTAGAATGGAATCTAATGCTGTAGAATAAACCCACACCTTAAACTAATTTGTTTATAATCTTTCTGTATACATTTGGGAGATGGGGATAAGCTTTATTCCAACACATAGTTTCTGTTTTTGGAGAATCATTCTGTCCTCCATCTTTATCTCTAAAAGCTTAGAGTGCATGAAAAAGCAAACATAGATGCAAACAAAGAATACCTGCGGACTTAACACTGAAGAGGTAGTGTTACTCCACTATATAGATACAATGCACAGATCCTCTTTCAATGAATTATAAACATTCACTGGAATGTTGAAACACCCTACAGTCTTTTTCCTGAGAAAGGTTTACCTGGCAACTTGAAGCTCTGCTTTCCTGCAGTGCAGTCTCAGCTTCTTTAATTGCAGTTAGAATTCTGGCAAACATGCTGTCACTTTTTCCTTTCTGAATCACCGTTGAAGGCATGTAAGGATTTCGATTAAACATTTTGAAAAATGGTGTGTTCTGGTCAGTGTCCTATTTCAGAGGTTAAAAATACATGCTTTGTAGTTTATTTGTGACACTTGATAATACAGAATGCTCATCTTCCATTAACACAAAGTTGCCCAGTGTCAGTGCTGGGTTAGAACATAAGAAAAAGCCTTGCTCGATCAGGCCAAAGGCCCATCTAGTCCAGCTTCCTGCATCTCACAGTGGCCCACCAGATGCCTCAGGGAGCACACTTCTGTACTGCTGTGTCCCCTGCATCTGGCATTTTAAAGTAGACTATTACCCTTGTACCACCCCCAAGGAAGGCACCAGACTGAGGTTGGGGTTTAATTTTAATAAGCACAATGTAAATCATGTAACCTAACCCATCCCTCCCTTGCCAGTTTGGGGTAGGCAAAAAAAAACTGCCATCCATACTTGGCCAATTTGGATGACAGAAAAAAATTCCTACCTGGCCCTCATGATGAGCGACCAGCATCTCAGACTGAGCATACCCATCATAGCTACCTGTAATGGAGTTTTCCTCCATAAATTTATCCAATCCCTTCTTAAAGGCATCCAGGCCCAATGCCATCACCACATCTCGTGGCAAGGAGTTCCACATTCTAATTACACGCTGGGTAAAGAAATACTTCGTTTTGTTTGTTCTAACTCTCCTAACACTCAGTTTTAGAGGATGTCCCCTGGTTCTGGCATTGTGTGAGAGGGAAAAAGAGATTCCCTTTATCTACTCTACCCACTCCATGCATCATTTTGCACAGCTGTTAAGAGGCTGCTGGGCAAAGACCCATGGCATCCCCACTCACTCTTTGGGAGTTACCACTAATACTGATAATTGGGGGTCAGCACGCTCTGGGGTCCCAAGTGTGGATGTTCTGATGCCTTCTGATACCAGTCATCCGCATACATACCGAATGAATCAAGTTGAAAGCATACGTAATAGCTGGCAAATGATTATCCCAGTCTTTTGCATGCTGCACGCAATATCTGAGAAGGAATGATCTGATTGTCTCATCAATTTCATTTGCATAATCAGTTTGCGTATATGATATAATTAATTCCTTTGTCCTGAAGAGTTCAAACAGCTCACAGTTGACCTTTACAGAGACATACAAAATGAAACATTTTATTTGACATTTTTTTTTAAAAAATATGGTAATTTAAAGCTGTCTTTTGCACTGCTACTATAATTAAATACATAAGCTATAACTGTATAACCAATGTTTTATTATACGATGGTTACATAGGACCGAGGTTTTCTATAGAAGCTTGTATGGGGTTATAATTCTTGCATATCACATGCTTGGCATGTACATGTATTTAATAGCCACTATTGGTAGCTCTCAATTTTCCTGGCGGTTAGATTTCCTTAAAAAAATTGTGCATATGACAAAAACGCACAAATGAAGAGTAGCTTTCCCATAGAGAATCATGGAATTCATGTGGGTTAAGGGAACAGTCTGCAGAGTCCAATCCAAAGTGGTATAATACAGACCAACCTGCCTGCCAGCCAGCCAGGACTGGAGAAAAATAAAAACCTCACAAGTGGCCAGGTCACGTGGCGCTGCAGCCAGAGTCCGGAGAGTAAAGTCTCTCCAGGATTCAAGAAGAAGCATGGGAAAGTTCACGGCTTTGAGGAAAGGTGGTGGAAGAGAAGACTCATTCTTCGGTTCTTCCAGCACTGAACCACATTATTTTAAAAATAAACCTGTGCAACTTGGACTTCTGATATTATTCAATTGCGCTGTTATAAAAATGGGTCAAATAAGACAGTGCAAATCAAGAGTTACTAGTATCTATTACTTCTCAGTGACCATGAGAGAGAGAACTGTTTAAAAAAAATTCACAAAATAGCACTTTGTCCAATTACACTAATTAACATTGGGTGTAATAGATTATGGACAGAAGTGTGCGTTCTTAGGAAGTCTCAGTAACTGAAATTACTATTTTTCCCTCTAGAATATGTTGTAAAATCACGCAGTGTGAACATAAAAGATTTCTTGTGACAGTTCTTGGTTTGACACAGAGTCATGGTGTTCTCAGGGTTAGAGTTCTTGGTTTGATACAGACTTGCCATAAATGCAACAGTATCTGATCAAAACATAGGACTACTGAGACTTTTGAACTATTTAAAAATGTGTAAAGTAATACAAATTTAGCAGAGAACCAATTCTTGGACAGAAAAGGAAAAAGCATGTATGGAGACAAATATATATCCCAAATACAGTAAAGTTACAATATCGGGCATCTCCAGGCCCAGAGTTGCCAATAGCATAAATTTCCAGATAGCAGAATGTCTTTTTGCTGTAGCTGTCAGTTTCATTGGAGAGCCACAAGGAATGCTTTGGTGAGGCTTCTGCAGTTGTCAGCCCTTAAGCCATTCTCCCTTCGTTCCTGGGGCTACAGTGTTGACATGTTTTTGGTATTACTATCTATAATCCCTTGAAAAAGTCTCTCTCAAGTTTACAAGGATATACAACAATGATTAAATTTGATTTCCTTTTTGTATCGGATAACATAGATTTAAATCTAGAAAAGCTCATTCTTTAAACCAGGGTTTCTCCCTGATTGTTGGAGGTAAGGGGCAGGAAGCTGAAACTGACAAGCTGATAGCTGACAAGGAAAATGAACAGAGCCTTATGGAAAATGAAACTGAGATACACTGCACATTATGAGCTACACATCTACTCATGAGTAGAAGAATATGCCTTGGCCCACTACAAAGGACAGGCCAAGAGGAAGGCAATGCCACCACAATGGCCCCAATCTGATGAACGCAGGCCTCCAAAAATACTCCAGAAGAAAGTCCCTCCCTCCAAGCTGACAAATGTATTTAACCCTATGGAAAGCTAAACTAAGCTGCACATTTGCATTTACTCACATGTCTTGGCTCCTGTTGAAGGTCAGGCAAAGGGGAATGCAAGGGCACCAGAATGCTCCAAACCCAATCAATATGGCGCTCCCTCCAAAAACACTCCAGAAGGCAGCCCCCCCCCCCACCATAGTACAGTAAAAAGGATAAAAAAACAGAGGATTGAGCTGGAAAGGTGAAACTGGTTTTTTTTTTTGGTCTTGTAAAGCTATGTGGGTCCTTTTAAAAAGTGGGCCCTGTTACAAAAAGGTTTGGGAACCATTGCTTTAAACAGTCTAAAAAGACGCAAATGAATTCATGCTTTAATTCATGGTTTTGTTAACAGACCCACCCACCCCAGCTAAGTCTCCCTTTTGAGATACAAAGTACAAAATTCTTACTGAATTCATTCAAAACAAACATACTGAATTGTGCTTGATAATACATGTGGCTTTTCCACATGATGACAGACAAGTGCTTGATAATGGGCTTGTGGCTTTTTCCCTCCCACCAATCCAAAATTATTAAGCATACTTTTCTACAGCAAAACTTTACTCCCTGCCTTACCTGATGAACAAATTCTTCCCCCTGATCTATAGCTATTTTCTGAGGCAGTCCATATGAGAACGATGTGTTGACAATTGCCTGGGCCACTTCGGCTGCCGAAAGGTCATGCAGTGGCAAAGCCACAACCCATTTGGTAAAGACATCTGTCAGGAGGATGACATATACATAGTTTCTATGGGTGGCATCAAAAGGCCCCATTAAATCTATAGTCACTACAGTCCAGGGCTCCTCTGCCTTAATGGCATGACATTTGGGGGCTACCGCAGTCGTATTCTTTGCTACCTGGCAGTGTTGGCAAGCATACACCTGGGACAAAAGGCATGAAAACAGGTGTTAATAACAATTTGTATTACATTCATTTGCATTTATATTGGCAAAAGGATATTCCTGTGCACACCATGATTTTAATAAGAGACTTAAATCGCCAGTACTATCTATGGTGCCTTATATTTAAATTATTCTGATGAGCAGCTTTAAATATCAAGCAGATCTCTAGTTACAGGAAACAACAGAAGTAAAAAAAAGTCAACCTGAAATGTCCCACTAGGGATTGGGTCTAGTTCCACCATCAAGGGAAGCTAAGGACCAACACAGCTGTTAAAGATTAGCTCAGCAGAACATCTCTAGCATATATCACCTTGACAGCCTACCAAGCCACTCTGGCTAACATGAAGGAGACTATTGGTTTCCATTATGACACTTTAGCACTCTGTTCTGAACAGGTTGTTCAGTCACACACTATCAACTTACTCCAAAGAGTAGGGTTGCAGCAGCCAATATATACACAACTGACACCACTGGTACACTTATTCCAAGATGTAACTCAAGCCTTTCATGAGTAAGATAAAGACTCAAGAGTAAATCTGTTGTTACCTACATTTTGCAGTGCCAGGAAGGCTCTTATTAAAATAAATTTTAGTTTACCATAATAATCCCTTCTTGTTTTATCCAAGCCACCAAATACCAGCAATGCTAAAGGGTCAAACTGTTTCTTATAGTCAGGCTAGGACTCTAGTAGACCTCCAGGGAAAAGTAGTTCCAGAAAAATGCAGCAACTACTGCAATTGCCTCAGAGTGTATGCATGCATTGGTTCAAACAGCTGGCTCAAATATGGTAAAGCTCATAAGGTGAGCTTTACTCACAGTGCCTGCTTGGCAGATCTTAGGGATCACACTGGCACAGAGAAAAGGTATACAGAACAGTATACAGTACCTTTCAGTATCTCAACAGTCTGAAGTCTGTCTACATTGTTATCCACGCACAATATTGCAAGCCATACCCCTTCAAAGCTGATCTAAAAATCATATGTTTACACCATGACAGTGCAGACACAATTATAAGACACCTGAGCCACATATTTACTCATCCAGTCAACTGATTTACTTGTCCTGCAAGTCAGGCATTCACTCTTTTCCTTTCAGCTTTCACTCTAAGCAAAATACACCAAGGAGGAAAAACCACCTGTTTAAACATGCAAAGAAAATGTTCTCCATCTGTGTCAAGATATGAACATCAAATCATGCAAAGAAAAATTTTAAGAATACATGGCTAACCAATACTATCATGGAGAAGATCCCATTTAACACAGATAAAAGAGGATGTCACTATGCCCATACCCACTGTTTGACATCCTTGGTTACTGATGTCCAATAGTACTGAGATTCAACCAGGGTCAGAGTCCTCGATATGCCATGGTGAGCGCCTGCAGGATTCTCATGACATTTTTCCAAGACTTTTCTCTTCTCTTCATCTGAAACAATTACCAAGCGCATTTGCCTCCTGTCCTTTCCCACGTAGAACAGCTTATTGTCTAAAAGGGAACATTTGCATAAATGGTGTCATTTCACGCTACTTAGAGCAATTTTGGTCTGTTGGGATTGTTCAAGAAGGGCCGTTGGCACGCTGGCTCAAGGCAGAGAGGAAAATTTTATTCTGAAACAGGGATATGAAATTCAGCTTACTATTAGCACAGTGGGAAGGATTATTTCGCTTTGGGCATTTGCTTTGGCATGAAAAAGGTAGGATATAAATCTTCGAAATAAATTTGCTGTGGAATTTCACAGTAGAATTTGGATTGGAAAAACTCAGCTTTTATTATTTCAGAAGAGGGCATGTTTGTAACGATCATGATGATGAACTGTATTTGAGAAATGGACCACAATCCTGCACGAAGTCAATCCTGCACAAAGCCTGATTAGATTTCTGGGGGAATTTCTGGCCCGCTCAGAGCTACCTGCTGCTCTTCTATGACGTCCAGAAGTGGCATTTCCCACACTGAAGTTCATTTATTTTTTATGCAAAAGCATAACTCCTTCCCAAAAGTGTCAAATTCTACTTGAGTCAGGATAATGCATTTAAATGTATAATTACTGATTTTAATAATTTTATGTGGAAAAGATAGTTTTCCAAATGCAGTATCTATTTTCCTTGGAAGAGAACATCATGCAATGTTATTTTGCAAATGTACACAAATGCCCTTAAGATTTTACATATGTCAAGAACTGAACTAAATATTGTGTATAATAATTAGTTTTAATTATAAACTATTAAGCAAAGTACACTATAGTGCCATAAAGTCGCAAGACTATGATTTTACCTTTGAAAACAAACTTTTTGGCAGCTCTTCTTATTCCACTCCTTTCACTTGCTAATGTGGTGGAGTGATAGCCACCTGTTTGCTTGTAATATGATATCTGTTTCAGATGAAGGCCACCGTTCTTGCCGCTACGGACCATTGCTGTTCAAAAGAAGATAAAAACAAGTTATGCTACTATTCATGTTAAATTGTAAGTATGTAAAAAATTGAACAAAAGAGAAACACCAATTTGCCATCTTCAGCGCCTTCAGAGGCCATCTTCATGTAATATTAACAGTTAGGAGCAGCACCAAGTAGTGAGGAGCCCCGGGGAAAGCCCTGTGTCGAGTCCCCCAAGTCACTCTGCTGCATGCCTCCCACCCCCCACCCCCGTGCCCTATTCGCTTTCTAGGAGCTGGGTATAGAGAAAGTGGGGCTCAGTGGCCACCTCTGGCAACTTGCTTGTCCCTCCTCTTTCATGGCACTCAGAAAGCTAATTGGCTAACTGGCATTTTTCCTTCCAGAGAAGCATGCTTGCGCGCTGCTTAGCTTTCCTGGTGCCGGGAGCCATGAACAGAGGGGGGTTTATCTTCTTTCAAAAGGAAAGAGAAATCATGAGAGCAGGGCCTCCCTGGTTGGAGTGTTAGCTTGAACCGGGATGGTCTGTTTGGAAGATATTTAAATATATGAACAGGGGCTCCATCCAAGCTTGGCAATGAAGGCTTTTGTGATAGCGGCAGCCAGTACACGAGTGCATTCCTTCATTTGCTCCACTCCAGCTAGCAAGAAGGGCGAGGACCTTCTTACTAGCTCAAGTTCCACATAGCATTAAAAGACTGTTGGAAAGATTTAAATACATCTGTAAAAAATGAAATTGTATCCAAGTATGTTCAAAGAGCAAACAAGAAACTAGGTAAAGCACATAACCTAGGAAAGAGATACTGAAAAGGCAACTCCCAAGGAAGAAAACCAGCTTGGAAAGGACAGAGGAAGCAGAGAATGAGGGGCGGGAGGGCAGCAGGGTCCAGAGGGAAGGTGAGGTAATGTTGTCACAAGAAGCAAGGAATGAGGAAGCAAGGAAGGAGAATTTGAGCAAGCAGGACCAAAAGTGAAGCAGCACCACTAGGAATAGGGAAGTGAAGGCTGGCACTTGTCTACACATTCAGCTACAGCCTGCCTTTATAGCCACGTTTTCATATCCAGGAAAAATATGATTGATCGACATGGTTGGTAAGTAATAATAGAGATACATGTTGATTATCCCTTATCCAGACTGCTTAGGATGGGAAGGTGTCTGGATTCCAGATTTCTCTGGATTTTTGAATAATTGCATAAATGTAATGAGAACTACTTCCTCTTTCTCAACAATGACACACACACAGAGATTGTGCATGGCAATGAGCCCACGACCTTCTTTCTGTAGGAAGTTTCTAAGAAATCTTGAACAGAGCTGTCTGGATTTCAGAATAGCCTGTATTTTGGATGTCCAGATAAGGGATCATCTGTCTGAATTAGAAAGCATTTTCCATGTTTCAAACGACTATAAAATGCATACTACTAAGCATCTTTCCAAGTGTGCTTCACATATATTAAATCATCATCATCATCATCATCATCATCATCCCCACATTGCAGCCCATTAACTGAAACTGAAAGGGAGTAGCTTGAGTGATGGGAATTCACTGCATAGGTGAAATCTGAACTGGGAAAGTCCTGATTTGCAGTCAAACTCTCAACAGCTCCAAAAGCTTCGGTTCTGAAAGAGATGCAGTATGTAGAATTTGTTATTCTTTGTGGCTAAATATTTTGCCTTGCATCCTTTAACGCTGTTCAAAGATCATTTCAAAAGCATGACCCAGCACAACAAAGCAAGCAATTACATTTTGAGCTGTCACACTGTTCCAAAAGTAAACAGGGTCACGGTAGCAAAAAAGAACCAGGTGCATTCAGATAATCATATTCAGTAATGCCTCAACATCTGTCTTAAAAGAAAATCTAAACAGCAATAGTGGGGTTGTTTTTCCATTTTAAAGGGCTATACCTGGGATAAAGAGAGCAGACCTTTAATATGTAAATGTATTAAACATGTTTTATATAAATTTCTGACAAATATAGGTTTTTATGATAAAACATCGAGAAGTTTGAGGAAGTGCAAGATGCAATAAAATGAAAAGACATAACACATTCCAACTCAAACAATGCTCTGTATAGCGCTGCTATATGTGCAGATATTTTAAGTGGTCGAGTGCGGCAGTACCTGCAGTTTTCTCTAGTTACATTCTTTCAACCTTAATCCAGACACAGGTAGATCAAACAGGATGTGGGGGTCCATAGGGAAGCAAAGTTATAGGGAAGAGGTCACAGGGAAGCAAAAAATACCCAAATACAGGTCTTTGGTACTGATGTTGTTACAGATGTTGCACCCCCATAGCCTCATCCAAGACACTGAATAATATCAAAGGAATTGACATATGATGAAGATAATGTTGTTGGAAGACTCACTTCACATTTTTCCAATTTTATTCAAATTGCCCCCCTAGGCTTAGTTGTGCACCCCACTGCTATCCACAGGTGTCAGTTGCTATGTTCATTATTATTCATTATCACTGCCTCATAGCAATGCTCCCCGAGTGGTTTGCAATACAAAATTAAACAATAAAACCACCAAAAAAAGCCATTAAAACTTATAAAAAATCACATCCATAGGACACTACAAGATACGAAAACTAAAATCAGCAAATAAAAAGAAAAAACAGCATACAAATGAGAAAACCTCATTGGGTTGGGATTTCACCACCATTAAGACAGTTCAAAATCTTATAGTGACTCCGTGTACTCACAAGTAAGGTTCAAAGCAATGGCACGCATTTAGAGCAGGGATGAGCAAGCACTAACCATCAAGTCACAAAAAGAAGGCTCCTTGATTCCTACAATGCTTCACATCTGACTCAGCCCAAATAGATGGTCCTTGGTCCTTGATAAAGCCAAGCTTTAGAATTGACAATACACTTGGCTCTTCTATCATGTGACCCTTGTTCAAGCACATGATAGTTTAGTCAGTTTTCAACAGCGCATTTTTATTTTTGACTCTCCTTCCTTGTACTTGTGTTGTTATCCCCACAATGAAGATCTTATTGTTGCATCTTTGCCCTTACCTCCCTCTTCCTTTCCACTGAGCTGTGTGCCATTGGGCACTACATACAGTCAGCATATACAATAGATTTACCTTGTGTGCACATAATCTGTAGATGCATTCTGTAAAGCACTCTCTGTAACAACCCATATTAAATACAAAGGAATAAATTTGAACAAATACTTTAAAGTATGATCCCGGCACCAGGAAAGCTAAGCAGCGCGCAAGCATGCTTCTCTGGAAGGAAAAATGCCAGTTAGCCAATTAGCTTTCTGAGTGCCATGAAAGAGGAGGGACAAGCAAGTTGCCAGAGGTGGCCACTGAGCCCCACCTTCTCTATACCCTCAATTTACCCAAGCTCAGCGCGCCCCGCCCCGCCCCAACACAAGATTTTTGGACCCCATCCCACTTTGACCCTGGCTCTAACCTTGCTTATCAGTTCTCCTAATTATAAACCCTTCAATTTACCCTACATAAATTAAAGGAGCAAATACCACACTGCTGTCTATGAAGGACGAGTATTAATTTAGAAAGATGAAACAGTGTTTATAACTAAAGGAAGGAAATGCACATTATAATGAAGACTATACTACATTGGCCTAAAAATACAAATAATGTAAAGAATATAAGTCAGCAGCTAGGAAGGAAAAACAAAATAAGGTTTCTTCCTGTGCACTCAATTTCCTATACTGTACTTCCATGGATTAATTTGAAAGGTGACAATTACTTCACCATCATTCTAGTCATTTCATACTGTGCAATTAATTTCTGTTTCACATCTAATTATATGCTCTACTTTTACAGTTGTAATGTTTTCTATTTTTTAAAGATGTACTTATCACATTTAAACAGATAAAACACTAATCTAATTTTATAATGCAGGGAAAGCATTTATTTTTATCTCACCTTTTTATCAAATCCTTCAAGACAACATCACATTAATGCAAGTTTTTTTTTTAATTCATCAGGGCCTTTTCATCAGAGCCTTCATGATATTATATTAATGCAAGTTTTGATTTTTTTCAACTACAAAGCCAAAATAGGTCTTTTGAAAACTTTAAAAAGGGAGTAACTGTAACATAACTGAACAAAAAATGGGAACAAGCACAATGATATAAAATATATTTTTGTTGAGAAAAACCAAAATAAAATGACAAGAACAAAGCTAAAACAATGGTCACTTTTCAAAGTCAGCAAAGCAAAAAGAATCCACTGAAGAGCTACTTCACATGAGAAAAGCTAGACAATCCATAGATTGTCTAGCAATACTAGCTAGACAATCCATAGATTATTATTTTAAAGCAACAAAATGCTTTCCTAAAAATATCTGGACATTTTTCAGATTCAAAATGTAAAAGCCACATCTGCTCATCATACAAATATGCGCACATGGGGTATAAAAACACATGGTGTCCACATCTGATGTTGCTCTTGACCTCACGTGTGGGCAATAGCTAAGTTGGGAGAGGCAGAGGCTTGGCACACTGATAGTGCGTTATGTGTGGAGAATTCACAAACCTGTTGTGACCAGAAGTTGAAACAGTGTAGCTGCAATATCAGTTATCTTTTCTGATAAGACACCTCATAGTCTCTATATTATCTTAAAATTATTTGCTGGGCAACTACTTTGAGTTTCATTTGGAAAAAAAAAAGCAGGATAATTAATAAATATAGTGTTCTGGGGGGAAAAGTAATAAAAACCCACCTTCAGGTCCTTATGGATATAAATCTCTCTGGCTCATGCCCTACTCATTGAAACGGGAAAAATAGTAGAAAGTTTTATTTCTTCTCTCCTAGCAGAGAAATATTTTCAGGGCAAATTGAAAACAAGACAACTAAGAACAGTCACTTCTGCAACACAAAGTACCTTCATTAACTTAAACAATTTATTTAGCATGATTATTTATTCAATACATTTGAATTCCAGGTTGCAAGACATATGCAGTAATCCGAGTTGTGTTTGTATAAAGAAGGCGTCTCTAAATCTGAATCAGCACGAACTTCTGCTCCAGTTTCAACTGGGAGTGGGGGGTGGGGAGAAGGTGACTTGATGCTTCCGAGCAACTTCAGTATTGAAGTCATTGTCCCCTACGAGCGAATGTCACTTTGACCAATCTCGGGAGAAACAGTCATGGCGTCAAAAATAGCCAGGAAATCCACGCCGCAGACAAAGCAACTGTCACGCTCGCTTACCTCTATGCTACGTCCACCGAGCCTTCTACAATCGCAGAAGAGCAGTTTGCTATGCCAACTGCCCTTCCCCCCACGCATGCGCACAAATCCCCTTTCCCACCAAGCACATAAGCCGGTGCTGGTTGAGAATTCGTACCTTCCGTCAGCGCCTCACGCGCGGGATTCCCGAGACTGTCACCGTCCCACAGGAGCGTTAGATTTGAAACGGGGGTTATTTCCCCTTCCTTTCCCCTGTCTCTTTGCTGAGAATATCGCCCCGACTCCGGGACTTTTCTGGCGCTAACGGAAATGACGACAGAGAAAGGCCGGAAGGAAAAAGAGGCTCCTGTGTAACATAGCACTCGAACCACTAGAGTGTCACAGACGCTAGTCTTGTCATCACTAGGCTACAAGTTTTAAACCTACTCTCGTCTTCCCAAGACGGAAATGAGAGCTGTCCATAGAAACTACTATAATGGAACATCCATTGTAGAAGGGACTGCGCGTACCACCAAAGAGAGGAGTGCCCACTGTTTCCTGGCTCATCGGTCTCATTTTCTCAGCCTTGCCTGCAACTTGCAGTTTTTAGAGTGGACTGCCTTGCAGGGTAGTTGCATCCTTCACTTACAACGTTTGTTGGTTTGATATTATTTCAGGCCAAGACACTTCAAAGCAGTTCTCACATCATTAAAAACAGTACTGAAAACGAAACGTCAGGCAGGCGAGATTTTAATGGACTGTGGTCTTAAAACCCGGATTTAAAATTTTAAAGATAGTGATACCGACCACAAAAGCCTGAAGCCTGAGGTGGCCAAACTTGTAGAGGTGGAAATTTCAGCAGGTGCACCTTGTTATCTCACAACGGGCAGCCGTGTGGACAATCACCACGCAAGTGAGGAGGGGCGAAACGGCGTCAAAAGTAACCTGGAAGCCCATTTCGGGAAACCAGAACCGCCGGTCTAGGAACTCGCTAGTGTTCATATCTATGGTAGGTGCTTGCGCGCAAAGAAGGGGCGGGTCAGACAGTGGGTCAAGGGTGAGAAAGGGGGTGGGGAGGCGGCAGTAGCAACGCCTGCTTCTTTCTCAATGGGAAGGAAGTCGGGCAATAAGAGCGGTAGCGACGACGGCGCTCAGGAGCGGCTGGCGCAGGTGAGGAGTTTGGGGCTGACTGCGAATGGGATGCTTTCCCTTCAGTGGGAGCGAGGCCCCCCTCAGCAGCCTAACGACAGTTGTCACCCTGTCGCCAAAGGCACCAGTAGTTTAAAAAAAGGGGGCGGGTCCAAAAGGAGAGCGCTCTAGTGCGAGTGGGCAGTCAAGGCTCGAGACGGGGGGCATAGCACGTGGGCGCGACCGAGCGAGCGCGTGTGTAACCCTCTGCCTGTCTGCCCGGCCGCGCGCGCGCCCACCCATCTCCTCGTTCAGTGCCACGCACTCTTGGAGCTTCACGGTGGTTCTTCCCACATATTTACCTCAGGCCACAAGGCGGGAAATGGCAGCGGAGAACGTCTCGCTCTACCTTGGGTGTGTGTTTGTGTGAAGTCAAAAGAAACAGTAGAAGAGTTCTTGAGCGCGCGCTTGGCTTTGCGTTTGCACAGTAACCAGCCGTTTGCTAATAGTTCGTAACCGCAGTGTCAACTTCCCTTTGCTTCCTCTTTTGCCTGACCTGAAATTTGTACGCTCAAATACATTATAAGTAGTAAATTGCCAGGGACACGAAACACGTTGTGTAGTCTGTGGTGGGACAAGCACACACAAGTTTAACGGCCACTGCAAAGTAACCAGAGCGGGCTGCGGGCACGCACAGAAACTTCCCGTTAATAATCCTTCGCTGTGCCGACCGGGCAGGATTCAAGGTCGTCGATGCAGCTGTTTGCATCCGCAGCTCTGGCACTCGCTGGTGCTGCTTTCCCCCTGCAGAGGTGGCCGCAAGATGTGCAAGCGCGCTGCATTGACCTTCCTGCTGCTTGCCTGACAAGCTCGGGATGTGCTCGTGTCCCGTGGGGAAATAAGAGTGCCTCTACAGAACCCTAACAGCCAGTAAGCTTTTGTAACGTTTTTGAAAGGTGAATGTTGTGAGTCTCCCTCCTGAACATGAATTGAGGCAAGCTGCCATGAGATCATGTTGCTCAAGCATAAAATATTGATAAGGTGATATTGAGTTAATTTGTAACTTGGCCACTGTACTTCCTAGGCAGATTAATTTGTGTTCGCTATACTGTATCTCCCAATGCTCACTTCATATGCTTATGAAGGAATCAGACAGTGAGTTGGTGATGTTATTGTTTTACTTAAATCTGATGCTATAAAGTGAATTTAAACTTGCGTCACTTTATTCAAATTTCATTTGTGGCAATACAGCATAAACAAATCTGAGTGGGATCAGTTTTGTTTAGAATAGTTGTGTGTTTCTTAAGGGAGATGATGGAGGTAAACCATGTCTGCAGCAAATAGGGAAACAAGGTTTTAGCCCAAGATTATACAAAGTTAGAAGTATAAACCGAATGAGATCTGTATTGATGTCCACTGCTTCAGGTAAATAGAATTCCAGGTTATCAAACCTACAGTCCTACTGTGGGAGTTCTAGAAAAAGGTATTGGTTGGGGTAGGGCGGCATTTTTTTTCTATGTAAGTTATTATTACATCATATTACATTAGAATTACAATTCTAATAATTGTAAGTTTCAAATTTATACTACTAATGTAAATTAAAGTGAACACATGGGGAGCTATTCGTTGCTTGGTTTGATAAGATTGGTTTGTTTCAAATAAAATTTTTGTGGAAGTATTTTCAAATATCTTTTCAAAATATTCTCTTTGAAAACATAGTGAGGAAATAGTTATGTAATATCAGGTATAAATAGCCTCTTCGACTGAAATTCTGTACACACCTGGAAGTAAGCCACATTGATCAAAAAGGGATATACTTCTAAGTAAACATGCATTAGTGGTGTTGGAAACAATTTGGTTTAAGATACCTGAAAGATACATGTATTATATGCAACAGCCAACTACTGTTGTGGACCCCAGTCAATTCTCTTGTTGTGGCCCATTTGCTACTATGTTAAATGGAGCAAAATAACCTTGACAAGGCAATGTTTCAGACTTGTAAGCCTTTTGTAAAGAACACATGCCATGAAAATAGTTCTCATAGTTCAAACCTATTATTAGCAATGCCTTTTGAGCTATTAAATGAACAAACTCCAGAATTGCTTTTGATGTAACTAAAGTTTTATGTTCTTTATCTTATTTGTGCAATATTGAATAGCTCTATCTGGGTTAACAATATGCCTTTATCTCTTTAATATTTCACATACTTGAGGTATTGCCAGTCAAGTTTTTAAAGATGATAAATACATGTTGCTATAATTAAAGCATTTGGTTAATACTAAGAGTCTTAGGCTGATAACACAAAGCATAATTTTAAAAGATTCTGTTAGTTCTGAGAGTGTTCAGGATCTAATTGGAAAAATTGGGAAAAAAAGCTAATTGGAAAAATAATAAGTGGAAAAAATAAAAGCTGTGAACTTTTCTAAGAATAGAAAAATGACTGATAAATGAGAGAAAAGGAAACAGGTCATGCTTATGTGGCACAAACTTAAAACAAATTTCTTTGGGCAAATGTCAGTTTGGTATAAACACAGAAAGATTTAATCTTGTGCATATAGCAGATTTTATAGTATTTTATTTTCTGTCAGTGCGTAAATATTTATGTGCATTGTGGTTGATATGAAGGAAGCTGTGTTATAATAGATCATTAGTCCATGTAACTTGTAACATGGATGGATCAGCAACAGCTTTCCAGTGTTACTTTCTCAGCCCTGCTTGGGAGTTGCCAAGGATATAAAGCATATTGCTGAGGTACAAACTCTCTATACTTAGTATACAGTAGTTAGGGATATGTTGGTGTACAGAACAGTTTCTTCTGGTCTCAGTAGTTGCTGATGCAGTCCATGTTCTTGCCTCCTGAAGGATGAGCAGAAGGAGTTGTAAATGAACTCCTGGGTTGGCTGATGGTAAAGGTATTACCCTAATCCACAGAAGCAGTCCTGTTGATCTGCATTCTTCTGGCCAGACCCAGCGTTCTGCAGCAACAGCTTTGGGTACCTGTTCAGCATAAAATGAAAAGGTGATGACTCTTTGCAACTCTAATGAGGAATTTTCCTAGTGACAATTTGACCCTTTATCATAAGGTTCTTGTGGACCAATTAAAGGACCTCAGTTTTTCAATCCTAGTGAAATGGGAGCAAATCAAGGCTCTGAGGCAATTTCTCTCTGTCTCTAAAAGGTGAGACCGGACTCCCAAGATTGAGAGGTCCGTTTTTCCCGGCATGCGTTCCCCGTTCCTGCCAAAGCCGCAAAATTCTCCAAGCCCACCGATCCCCCCTCGGGATCCCTGCTATAGCTTACCAAGTTTAATGTCGATGAAAAGAAATGCCAGCTGGACTTTGGTGGTGGTTCCAGAAAAGTATTTATTGCAATAGGTCGCAAATCGTCCGTGCAAAAGGACACCCTAGTTGTGCGCCCAATTGAAAGAGACAGGTAGAGGCACATCTTATAAACACAAAAAGGACAATTCATACAGTTCAATATGTAAAGAAACCTATTCGCTACGAAGAGTTCATGTAAGTTCATTATGCAGCGGCGAGGACGTGACCCGAGGAGCTGGCTCGATGGCAGTGGCACAACCTCGAAGGAGCTGGCATCCATTTTGATTGCTGACCCCCATTTTGTGTCTCCTCTTCACAGTATGCACATGCACGAAGCCCAACATAACAGTTCTCCCTTAGATAGCATGTTGTCCATTCACAAAAGGCACTCCCCGTTCATAAATACACGGTTCTCATTCATAAAAACCCCTTTCATGAAATCTGCCTCCCCTTTAAGGGGAGACTTTGACAGTTCGGTCTTTTGACAGTTCGCTTGAGCCACGTGGCTGGGGTTCTGGGGAAAGACCTGGCTGCCTTGGAGTTTGACAGCCAGTAAGTGGTGCTTTCGAGGAAGGGCTCGGGAGACAGCCAGCTCGTTGGCTTGCAGTTAACAGTTTGGTTAAGGCGTGTGCGGAGGTGAAACCGCAGGTCAAGGGTTGTTGTAATCCTATCAAGTGCCGGCTCGAGCACTCGAGCCAGCCTGCTGGGGCGGCGGTGGTGGTGGTGGTGCAAGTTCGAATCCTGGGTCTCCACCTTCATTAGAATTGGCCAGTGGGGGATCCTGAGAAGCTGTGGCCACCAGTTCGATCCAAGGTTCAGTTTCTTTTTGAGCATAAGTTTATTGTTGGTTGCAACTTAGCTGGGCTGTGCGTGCGCAGCTAGGTGAAGAAGTTCATGGCGGTTATAGAGCGGCTGGGCTGTGTCCTCACAGCCAGGTAGAAGAGGCATGGCGGTTTCGGCTTGGCTGGGCTATGTGCTCCCAGCCAGGAGAGAGAATGGTTTCTGAGAGAATTACTGGGGGAGGGGGTCTTCCTGCATCACTAGTCTAATGGATATTACAGCTAGTCCTCATCTGCTTTTTTCATTTCTGCTTTTTTTTTTTGCTTTTTATTAGGCTTTTGCAAATCCTCGAGGATAGTGAATTCATGGATAACAAATCATTGATCCTATGGGATCCATGGGGTTAGGTGCAAAGGGTTCCTTATCTGCCTTCAGAAGAATCCAGCAGAGACCCTCAGGAAGCCAGCAGAGTGCAGCAGGAAGTGCCAAAAGATCTCTGACTGCTGTAGACCCCTTCCAGAGGCTGCAAGGATCTTGAATGGCACCTGCAACCAGCATGGACCCTTTAAACATGGCCAATGGATGCTTCTGCCAGTCATTTTAAAGGGGTCAGCACTGGTCACAGATGCCATTCTGAAGGTCCCTGCAACCTTTGGAAGGTATCCACTTAGAGGATAATGAGGACAGAGGCACAGATAACGAGGAAATTTGCAATTCTGCAGATAATGAGGTTGCATATAAAGAGGACTGATTGTATATCTTATTTCCAATATGTTCTACAAATGAAGTTTAACACTTATTGTTCATCTCCCAATCCCAATGATTCAAGTGTCATCTTAAATAGACCTGTGAGTGATTAAGCCACACATTACATCTAGCTAGTGAAATCTTTAGAAGCAGAGTACAAATATAGTATTAATACACATAAAAGTGCTTAATTTCTAAGCAGGTTACAGTAATTCTAAAAGCTACACTGAATGTTATATATAATAAAAGAATAATAGCTAAGGATTCATACTTGCATAAGTATGCACAACTTCCCGGTCAGGTTATTTGGTATGTTAGATGATGGACAGAAAACAGGAGAATGGCAGTCGGTAGCTTTTTGATGTGATTTTTTTAACATCATAAACCTAGACCTAGTGGTTTCTGCTTCTGCCTGGTGATGGCATAAGGAGTGGGTGATGGCATATATGTTTACAATTCTGGGAAGATCTGTCTGGTCCAGACTGTCAGTGGCACCTTGCCTATATACCTCTTCCTAACATGCTATGATTGTCACTCATCCTCCCTGCTTGATTAGAGTTCTGGATCAAAGACCCCAATGTTGCTCCTCTGGTTATGCCTGCCATAATACAAGTTCTGCAACACTTTGATTATTGGTTATATAACCTCCATTCATTCCTCTATGGGCTCCATACCCCGTGTTTCTCTTTTTCTCTTTTTGAAGTTAAAAGCAATTAAATAGTAAGCAAAAATCATTCATCTGCTCACTCAGATAGCACAATGGTTATGGTGCAGCATACATAACCATTAAAAATGCTTATCACAGGTGAACATTAGGTGCTAGACATTAGGTGCTAGAATTCCATGTAGGACTGCTACTGGCCCATCTGTGATTCCTCATGGAGATGATCAGACTGAGCCAGTTGGCCTCCTTTCACTTACTCATTTGCTGTTGCAGTGACAGAAGGAACAGTGATGCTGTTGTAGCTGGCAGGAGCATATGCCTACATCCCTTCTCCATGGACACGAACACTGGTCCTGGCCATGTCGGAGGGAAAAGTGCAGGCACAATGTGCTCATTGACTAAAACAGTCTGCTTCTGCTACTGCAGCAGCAAAGGTAGTAAAAGTCTGCTATGTTCCTAAGGTAAGGGAAGGAGGACTTACTGAAAGCCCTTTTATTGAGGCTAACCTGAAGCTGGCCCTGCATCTGGCTCTGAACAGTTGATAATACAATTGTTGGATTATATAGCCCCATCCCTAATGTTGATTGCCTCTCAGTTGCTATTTTACTGGGGGGGAGGGGCTGTCACAGCTAATGACGCAATTTAATAGTGTCATTATAATAGTGTTATTATATATAAATTATATAATTTATCACATGTGTTTTGACCCTCCCTTATCAATACGCTTAGTGTTGGGCTATACGTTAGTATGGCGTATAGTATGACGTTAGTATGCATAGCTTGTAGTTTGGTACATGAGTTTTGTTTTGTTTTCTTGCTATTTTAACTTGCAGCAAGAAGTTCAAATTTTAAACACTTAGAAAAGCATTTGGGCTTTTTGAGGCCCTGACGTTCTGTAATGGATCAAATCCCCTGTTGAAAATGTTTTTATTTAATTTGGTATTAAGATAGCCAGTTTGAATTCTTATAGCTAACTCTGCTTCATAGTATGTTTCCATAAAACACCTCATAGTCCAACTGTCTAGCTGGATAGTTTACTGATAACATGCCAAGGTTTACTCAGAATTCTATCAATGGAGTGAACTAGTTATGCATATGGTTGCAGCTTTTAAACATTAAACTGCTTTTGAAACGGGCGTAGCTGGAAGGCTGAAAACCGTGACTTCCAGTTTTCAGCTGAAAGTCGTGGTTTTTGGCCTTCCAGAGTCCTCAGAAAGCATTCTGAGGGCCAATACAAGGACACCAGAAGACCGAAAACATTGACCCACAGAGGACCGCCTGGAGTCTTGTGACCCTCTTTCAATTATGCAACTGCTTTGAAAAGTTGTTACTGAGTCTTAAATGTACAATATCACATTTTTCCATAATCTTTTGTCCTCTTGTTCAGTAGAAACATATTTGCATTTGACTGAGTAATTCTTTCATTTTAGGAAGTGAACTGATGATGAACATTGCCTGGTATTTGGAGTTACTGAAGAGAGTACCTTGGTGTTCTGACTATTAGGAATTTAGCAACTATGTTGTGTTATGTGTTTCTACATAGTTCAGCTTTTCTCTGTAACTTTAGGTAAGAAAATATTTAGCTCTATTTGGCTAAATATTCTGTCATTTTATTTTCTCATATCTTCTGCTTCTGCTTTTTCCCTTTATTTCAATTGGGAGTTTCTTTTTCTCCATAAATTGAAGTTAGTCCTTGGAATAATATGTCTTCTACTAGACCTTGCACAGGTTAATGAAACAGTGCTAAGAAATTTTTTCTTTCTGCTCATTGTTTTTGACGCAAGCTCCCAATGACAAAATTAAATAACAGGAGCCCAAATTGGGGCTGAGCAGCCAGGGATGGGGGTTTGGACCTGGTATAACTGCTGGATCCGGACTCTTCCCCTGGCTCCCCTGCCCACGGGACCTCCCTCCCACCTTCCCCCTGCCCAGAAAATCCTCTGCTCTGGCTGAACTTGACCAGCATGGGGGCGGCCTACCTGCAGCATCCCCCGGCATCCATGGGCTGCTGCCTGCGTCAGCCCAGCGCCCATTTGTATGGCACAGACATGTTTGCAGCCACATTGGGCTGACACGGGCCACATGCATTGGCCCAACAACGCAATAGGATTGCACCCTTTGTGAGCAAGGGTGTCCTTTTCAGAAAATATAACAGGGAACTTGTGATAACCTCTGGAGGCCAATTGCTTCATTAGCATATACTGCTTGAGTAAATTTGGACATGGAATTGGTGAGGGCAACTAGGTTTGGGGAACCTTCTTTTGTATTACTAATAATTTTTTTCACTTCAAGTCTGGAAGCTCCATGGATGTAGCTTTTGTTCACAGATTCAAATGTGTTGTGCAAGCAGGGTGTTGGCAGCTCATGGAATTTTACAAGAAATAAAAGGGGAGAGGGGGTTAATGCTGTTTAAGAGAAAGCTTTCAATCTCAATCCAGCCCAACAAAAGAAAATGTTGGATTTAAAACTGATTTTGTCCCAAATTACACTGAACTGGTTGAAATATAAGAATTTAAATTGAACTGGGCCCTGAGTAAGAATGAAAAAAAAATATTTCTTGGGGTGGGTGGGAGGGTTGGAATTATTGCAGGCAGGCTACAGTGGGAATTACTTGGTGGAAAAGGGCTGGCTTCCCATCTCATCTCCCCTTATTTGTTTTAATTATTTTAATTTATAGACAACCTATCTGGGGAAAATGGTGCAATTTCAGTGCTTCCTATTATATGGCTAATTTCAGTTCTTGCTGCATTCTCAAGAAAGCACTTCCTGCTTGATGATGTCACATCCGACCTTTGCAGTTCCAAGTAGCCCTACTAGGATGGCTGCGGCACAACATGGGGTAAGGGGAATAAATTCTCCTTACTCTGAGTCATGCCACATGCAGCCCTAACCACGTGCTACATATGGGGTAGACGTATGGGGCCTCATTATTCCAGTATTATTTAGGATTGGGCAGCCTGTTGTTTATTTAGACAATAGCTGGGAAGGAATTCTGGTCAATAGTGCCCAAATATTGTATATTTTAGCAAGTAACAAAAATAGTTTTTATAATATAATAACTATCATTATGAACTTACACATTTTTTTTTGTAGTACTTGCCTCTGTTAGCTAAGCTTTTATCAATGACCTCATAAATATTGTCCTTGGAACTTTGTTGACATCATCCTTTATGCTGCTGTACTAGAGCTCTAAAATTTGAATAAAACTTACGATACCAGTTATATAGTGATGGACTAAAAAGGTGGTAGGAAGAAGCATTATACTGTTGTACATTCATGTAGTGCAGAAATGTACTTATTGAACAAAATTTTAAACTATATAGGTTCATGGATTTCAAAACACCACATAACAATATATTAGAATCTTGACAGCTAACATTATCCACTTGTTGCTCTGCAATCATGATTATTATTGAACAGTGAATCTATTTTGTGTTTGTTACCCTATTTTATTTTCAATGCCACATAATGTTAAGTAGTTGAAATATAATCTCCCAATAACATATTCATACTGGAAATGTGATGTGGATTTTTTTAAGGGGCAGCATGCCCTTGAATGTATTTTAACATTATTAGCCACTATAGTGATTCAGCACCACTGTTGCAGTGTAGCAGTTGGTTCAGACACATAGTAAAGGATTTACATGACCAGGGCCTTTGACATATTATGTAATTTACTGTATTTCCCCATGTATAAGACGCACCTTTTTTCAAAAAATTGGGGCTCTAAAAACTGGGTGCGTCTTATACAAGGGGTGTGCAGGAGCAAAGGGCTCCTTCTGCTGCTGCAGAGGTGGCAGCAGCGCCGGAGTCACCATCGCACCTCGTACGGGACTTGGCGGCTCCGCCATTTTGAGATCCTGCTTGTATTTACTCTCAGCGCTAGTTGCTTGAGAGAGAGAGTTGCTTGAGGATGGGGGGGAGAGGAGGAGGAGGGAGGAGCAAGTGAGATGAGAGGCAGGACGCTGGTAGCCAGCGCTGCTTTCCTCTGCCAGTAGAAGCATCTTTCTGGCATGGTGTTGCTCCAGGGCGGTTAAGGGGCAGCGGAAGAGGACGGCGGACCTGAAACGATGACTGGAGCTGAGGGGAAACAGGAGCTCTGAAGCGGTGGAGGAGGAAGAGCTCCGTCGCCAGAGCGGGAGTCGCCGCACTTTTCCGTTTCTTCAACGAGAACTGCGTCGGGCTTGACTCATCTCTCCTCCCCTCTCGGTGATTAATGCAGTTGTTTCGGGATCGTTCAGAGGTTTCGTTTTTGGGTGGCAGTTGAGAGCGTAGTTCTTCCCCCACGTACCCTGTAACTTGAGTTGCAGAGCGTAGTTCTTTCCCCAAGTACCCTGTAACTTGAGTTCAGTAACTTTATGTGTGGTGGTACATTTTTTTCCAAATTTCTGGCCCAAAAATTAAGGTGCGTCTTATACATTGGTATGTCATATACATGGGGAAATACGGTATATTTGCTGTTTTGTGTTTGGACCAATCTGGTCAAGTACTTTGTACAAATATTTTAGTTGTAATTTCATGTAGCTTGATCTTACCTTGTAAAGAAGTTACAGTATGTCCTCTTGTTTTTTTGCTGTTTGTGCTGATGCTGCAACAGGTGTTCCTGCCAAACACTAGAGAATCTCCAGTAATGGTGGAGAAAAGAGAATAAGAATTAGAAATGGCTACCAGTTCAGCAGCATTCTTCTAGCATAGTGCAGTGTATAGTCAACAGAAAATTGAAAAATAGTGATCTTACTAAGCTAGTGAGGAAAAGCATTGTGGCTCTGCCTTGATAAGATGCTACTGTAGTTATAACAGTACAGAACTCTGGCTTGCAGTATAGCTGCTATACTCTGGCAGAGCAAAATGGGATAGTTACTAGTTACAGGTAATATAAAAAGCCATCATCCTTTTTGTGTCAGTATTTCATGTCATGGTGTTAAATTTATGCTTTTGTTTATGGTAGTATGTATGTAATTGCTACCTTAATTGCTTCAATTTTATTGCTCTTGTTCTTACCAAATAGTAAAAGCAGTTAGGGCTTAATCCTAACCAAATTTCCAGCACTGGAGTAAGGGCAATGCAGCTCTGAGGCAAGAGAATAAACATTCCCTTACCTTAAGGAGTACTCTGGAACTATTGTTCCACTGCTGGGTGCCGCACATGCCCCATTGGCACAGCTATGGCAGTTTTGGAAAGCTGGTTAGGATTGCGCTTTCATTCTTCTAAGGTGTACCCCCGTCCCCAAACAGCCTTTGTCTGTAGACACGTAAGTTCTAGGCTGTTGAGGTTACCAGGATACAGTACAAGACAGATGGATTCTAGAGAAAGAAAAGTGGTGTTGTTTTTTAAAGAAACATTGAAATGTACTTCTATAGACACTAGGGTACATTTGTATAAGTGTTTCCCTCTTTTCAATATGCATTTCCTAATATTTTTATTTTTACTGGGGCTCTTGAAATTTAATGAGTTAGTTGATGAGATTAATAAATTCAAAACTTTAATCCCAAATTAAAATTCAGTTTCTCCCTTCCCTTTTAAACTACTTGGTTTCGTGTTGAAAACTGGAAGTGGGTCGTGATCACATCAGGGAGCTGTTCTTAGGTGCAGGGAATACCACAGAGGGGGACATGAGCCCCCCGCACCCTCCAGAGGGCTGGCGCGACCCTGGTAAGTCGGAAGCCCCTGTTTCTTTACGGCAGCAGCAACATGCAGGAAGTGCCATCGCCATCACCACTGAAGACCAATTGCATTAAGGGAATATTCAATGATTCCAGTTCCCTGTGACGGGGTCACAACCCCAAGTTGGGAATTGCTGGCTTAAAGTCTTCAATAGTCCAACCTTATGCATGTCTACTCAGAAGTAAGCTCCATTGGGTCAGTCAGTGGGACTTACCCCAAAGCAAATGCATATGAGATTGCAGCCTGAAATTTGGGTGCATCCGTGCCAAAGGGTTCAAGCATGGATATATCTTCTTGATATATCAACACAAATTCCAATGATGTTGGAAAGAATGAAGTAAAGATATTCAAAAAATAAAATGGAGGAGCCAAACATGCTGACTTCATTCTGTCTGGTTGAATCAAAAGAAGGTGGAAAATTTGGAAGAGGAAGTGAGAAATATTGCAGATAGTGCTTGGTTACTGTAACATATGGAGACATTTTCAGTTTGGTTTTGATGCTTTTATTCCGTAACTGCATTCTGAGTCTCGGGCGTGCTTACCTGGGAGTAAGTGTTACCAAACACAGTGAAGGGTTTTACTTCCAAGTAGATACACAGGATATGAGTACTACCCCATTTGAAGATTTTTGTTTTGGGAAGAAACAAACAGCTATTATAGTAAAGCAGAAAACATATGTATGTATACGCAGTATACTCGATTGAATTGAATAGGTCTAATCCCAAGCAAGTGTTACAGGATTGCAGCTTGACTCATTTTTAAGCTTTTTTATTTATTTTGAGCTGTTCTTACTGTAAGCAATCATGAATATCTTCAAAAACTGTCAGATAAAAATGTTTTAAATTTGTGTTAGAGCAGTGGTTCCCAAATGTTTTAACACCAGGACACAATGTACTGTTTAAAACAGTCTATTAGTTTTATGAGACTAAAAAATGTTTTGTTTTACCCGCTGCTCAAATTTTAAGTTTTTTTACTTATTTAAAAATATTGAGGGGGAGACTATCTTCTGAAGCGTATGTTGAGCTCCACGCTCATCAGATTGAGACCATTCTGATGGCCTTGCATTCCCCATCACCGAGGACCAAGGCATGGTCACCTACTTGCAAGTAAACATGCACATACTGCTGTTTGTTCCATAGAGCCCCAAGCGTTTTCATTGTCAGTTTTGGGACCCACTGAACGTCCCGACATGTAGTTTGGGAACCAATGTGTTATATTGTTTCATTGAGAAGATCATTATCAATAGATCACTCAAAGAGGAAATTGTAAATTTTGCTTTTCTGTAATTGAGAGACAAATTGCAAAGGGAAATGATTTAACTAAATGCCCTGATCAAAAACATTTTATGAAAATAGACTTTCTTCCAAACTTCAGAAATGGCTTCTAATAATTTTGTTTAGGACCCCATTAGTCCACTCAAACAACTTCTATGCATTATTGAAATCATTACTAAGTAGATTAAATTGAAGATCATACTCAAGTCTATCGGATGAACAACACCTGCAATACGTGTTCTACCTTTTAAAAAAATGTAACATTGTACGTGAAGGAATTCACAAACGCTTTCCCATAGAAATAACTCTACTTTCATTTGGCTATAAATAATCCATCAGAAGAGCTGCCAGAGCCAGTTGTTCTGTACTGATGAGTTCCTTCTGCAATTCATGCCTGGAACTTTCAGCATTCTTAGATTATGGAGTCATTATACAGAAATGCACGTAGCCTTGCTATATAATACTTTTCAGACTTATTTTGTATCTTTCCTGTGTGAGCTCTTTCTTTCCTTTCTGAAATGCATAAATGTTGTTTCCTTTCTGTGTTCTAGAAATCCATTTTCATTGTCTTATTTTTTTCAGCCTGAGAACTTGTTTCCTTATCTTCTTAATTTCCCCCTCCCAGCTAACTTAACTTCAAGTATAACATTCCTTGCACATGTTTTAGCATGTCAAGAAGTGTAAGAATTTTTCCATGGTATTTCTTCTGTGATTTAACTTTGGGGTAGGCAGGCCACTTACCTGTTGATGGATCACCTAAACCCTTATTCTGCGTACATCAGGGCCGATTGAATAGGAGGGGAAATGGGTATAGCAACCAACAGGAGTGTAGAATCATGCCCCTTCTTGGATGCTGATGCTGTCTCACATTAGAGCCCAATCCTGTGGGCTTCTAGCCACCAGCACTGTTGTTCGGCCCGGGCTACAGCTGTTGTAAATGTGCCATAAAGCACATTTAGGGCACCCAGAGAGTAGGTGCCCTGCTTTGGGGCAGTGCCAGTTGGCGCTATGCCTCAGTGTGGGCAGTATGGCCGGCCGGTACTCAAGCGGTGCTGGCCAGTGGTAAGGCCTATCAAGGTGGGGGTAGGGGTGGGACTGGTAGTGGCCTCCGCTGCTGGATCCTATCCGCCATGTTGGGCTCTGTGGCCCAACATGGAGGCTCTCAAGTCTGCAAAATACCCAATGCAGACTTGAGGAGGCCCATTGCAGGGCCCCTTATCTGGGGAAAGGGGATGACTGTCTCCTTCTCCTAAGGTGCCTCATGGCTGCAGTGGCGCCCATAGGAGGCAGCAGTAGCTGTTTTGGCACTGCTGCTCCTACAGGATCCGGCGCCATAGGATTGGGCTGTTTGTCTAGATCAAGGGTGGCCAACCTTTCAACTTTAGGACTCCTGGACTTTTAACAATTGTGTAGAGGAGGGAATTTCAGCAAGTGCAGTCATCTGTGAGATGATGATGTACCTGCTGAAATTCCCTCTTCTATACAATTGTTAAAGGTCGAAGAGCTCTAAAGTTGAAAGATTGGCCACCCGTGTCATTAGGAGTTATCATGTGGGGGTTAAAAAAAGGAGTTGACCTATATCTTTGTACTGACACAAATGATTTTTTTTTAATTCTTTATCACTGACTTTGGTAAATTATTGCTATAACTATCTGCATTGCTTTTTCTTCTATCTGCCATTCCCAGCTGACTCTTTTTTTAACTTTTATATTTCTCAGGCACAATAGATGAATGCAATGGTTCTCAAATGTTTTAGCACTGGGACCCACTTTTTGGAATGACTATCTATCTGTGACCCATTAGAAGAGATGTTATAACTGAAAGTGCCATCATTGTGACGCCAGAGCCTGCTGCTTTCCTGAAAATGCAGCAATAAGTTGGGTTATTTCCCAGCCATTTTCCAATAGTGAAGTGAAAATAACCACACAGCCCTCCCCTGCACTTTCAGTTTCCCATCTTCCCATATCTTCAATGATGACTACTCAGGGTGCTACGCCAACCCACCTGAAATTGGCTGACCCACAGATTGAGATATACTGGATTAATGTGATTTAGCCTGTGAAGTGATTTTTCTATTTTGTGTGTATTTATCTAGTTTAGTTGCTTTTTATTACTTTGAACTTTTCAGAATTGTTTCAGTTTTGTTGAAAGATAAGTATTTTAAGGTTATTTGAACTAACTTAATGAAATATGTTGAAGGTCATATTCAATGTTTTTATTTTCTCTTTTTTAGGGTAGAAAATAGCTGCATTACCTCAGGGAAACAGTAACCTGCAAGGTCTTTTTTTGTTTTACAATGTAACAACTGGAAGCAATGGACAGATGATATCGTTATGCATTTGGTGGCTGACTTTTATCACCGTAACAAGCAACTGCGTGAGCAGTGCCAAATTGCAAAGATTGTTATTACCCTAGCCACTGGGAATTATGTACAGTGTCTCAGTTATCAGAGTGGCTACAGTTTCTACCTAGAGCCCTTTAGATTCTGTAATCATGTCTGTTAGTGAAACAGAGAGTGATATTCCTCGGTTTTTTGTTGGTGATGAAGATGGAAATGAACTTTTGGATAGAATCAGACCACAATTTGATTCCTTCTACGAGCATGAAGATGAAGATGAGTATGATTCTGTATGTACTGTGTTTAATAATGTTTAACATTGTAATATATCTTATAGCTGAGAAGCTAGCATATGATCATTAGAGTCACTGAATAAGACCCCCTTTCAGTAAAATTATTACTTAGAAGCAGTAACCACATTGGCCTTGCTAACTTGAAACCAAATTAATCAAGACCTGGCCAGGTTCAGAAGATTGTGCAACATGCAGCAATTGCAGTAGATCATTTAATGCTTAATTAATGTTCAAAAATGCAGTTATGGACTGTTTTTGAGAATTTTATGTGAGTAATGGGTTAAATATTAAAGGTTAAAAGACTTTATAAAATGTACCATAGATCTTGTTTTAAGTTGGCTTTGATTTACTTTTGTTAAATTGTCATGGTAAATAGAAAAATCCTACTATAAAATCCTTATTTTAACTCTTGTTGAATCCAATTAGATTAATCATGCTCTGAGTAGGAAGCAAAGAAAGACTTAATCTGTTTAAAAATATCTTGAATGAGTGTTTTTTTTCTTCTGCTAGCTGTTTAAAGATAAATTAAGTGACACACTCTGTTACTTCATATATAATCCTGAACATAAATTATTTAGGACACAATCCAGTAAGTACTATTGACAAGTAGCTTCAGTCAGTAGTTGCATGGGCATCCTGTGAAATGCCATTGAAATTAATGGAAGCTGAGAAGTGGTCCCTGTTGGATTGTACCTTATGGTGTTTTGGAAACTTAAATTTATACAATGTTATTTCATTCTGAAGTAATTGCCTTGAATTTATATGGTTCACTAAGGTTGTAGGATGGCTGTAGGATATAGCTAATTATTGTTGTGTATGTGTTCATGTTTTAAAAGAATCCCTTGACCAGTGCTTGATTACCATTAAGTTGCTTTGAATGCCATTATTTCTACAAACTTGCATCTCAATTAAGTCATCTCATCAGGGCATTAAAGCAGATTGTTTTTCATTGTGCTCATTTTTTTTCTGATTGTATAGAAAACAAGTCACTGATTTTAGATTACATTTTCTATCCTTTGTGCATAGTGAGTTATGCCTAAGTATTTATCCATTCATGGAAAAAACTCTCTTTGCATAAAGGGGAAGGGGAGATTTTTGCCAGTCTCTCTTCCCCCTGCAGCTACTCCAAGAAACAGATATTTGGGGCCTGCAGCGGGCTACAGAGAATGGAAAAAGTATGTTAGGATACAACCTAATAAAAATAATTATGAGACTGGTGTGATAATTAAGAATTCATTAAGAAGAAAAAATGTATGAGGTACCGTCCATGATTTGTCATCAATTTTTTTTTATTATTAGCCACCAGAGAGACAGATTGTGGTTGGAATATGTTCTATGGCAAAGAAATCCCAATCAAAACCAATGAATGAAATCTTGGAACGCCTTTCCATGTTTAAGTATATCACAGTTGTAATATTTGAAGAGGATGTGATTTTGAATGAATCTGTGGAAGACTGGCCTTTATGTGACTGTCTGATTTCTTTTCACTCGAAAGGTGATTATTCTTTGATAACAAGGTACTTCAATCAATCAACAGTATTTATATTTTCAGCAAATGTTCACGAAGTGGTGTACATGCAAAAAATGTTTTCAGACTAGTATATTAATGTTATGAAGATTTTTTGCTTTTTAAAAAACGCTGACACGTTAGAAAGCAACTGTCCTTTTAAGATGTTAATACAGTGGTTTTCAAGATTCCCCAGCCTGAAGAGCCCTGCTGCTTTCTTCTTAAGGGGCAGAGGAATGGCAGCAACATGATAGCTATGATCATGTCACTTCTGGGCACATAATGGGGTTGGGGGTGCTTACCACTGCCAGCCCCAATGTCCGAGAGGGTTGGAAAACCTTGCAGACCCCTCTGCAGGGCTCCCTGTGCATTAGAAATATAAAAAAAACTATTGTGACCCACTTCCAGGTTCGCAATCATAACCTGGAAATGGGTTGCAATCTTTTTTACATTTCTAATGCACAAGGAGCCCTGCAGCGAGGTCCATAGGGCTCTGCAACCCTCCCAGATGCTGGAGCAAGCAGTGGTAAGTCTCCCCAGACCCGTTATGTGCCCAGAAGTGACGCAATCATGTTCCTACCATTCCCTACCCCTGTAAGCACTTACAGTGGTTCCTAAATTTCCTGAGAGTTTGTGAACCGCTGTGTTAAGATATAAAGGTAGATTACCCAGACATCCAAAATCTGGACTATTCCGAAATACAGACATTTTTGTCCATGACATTTTAAACTTTCTGTAGTGTGAATAGTCGAAAGTCTTGTGTTCATTCTCACATACAGTGCAGATGCATTCTGCAAGTTCTCTGCTCTGCAGTGTATACCTATACAGACATTGTTGGAAAAATGTCAGAGGCCAGTAATTGTGTGAGTAACTGAAAAGAGAAAAAGGAAGCATTTCTCATTATATTTATGCAAATATTCCAAAATCTAGACAAATCCGAAATCCAGACACCTTCCTGCCCTAAGCAGTCTATATTTGGAATCCTGTGCCAATTCTCTTGGAGGAGAATTTAATGTTTCAGGAAGTTCTTTTGTATTTATGAAACAATAACAATTTTTACGTATAAGCAATCCACTTTATATGGAAACAACCCAATCTTATATTTTACTGCCTTATCATGCTGCTGCAGTAAAATGGGGTGTGCTGCATGTGGTGGTGGTGGTGGGAAATCAGGAAGCTTAGAAGGGAGAAGGGAAGTTATCTTTCCTTCCCCTCAGCAGTCCCATAACTACCAATAGGTCTCTTTGAACGTGCAGCAGCTTTTTAGCTGGTGCAGACAAAGGGAGCTTGTTGACTCATTCTGGAGGGTCTATCATCTGGTGCAAGTTGCCTGTGCCACATGCCACCTCCCCCCGCCTCTGACTCTGCCATGGATTGCTTCCTGTTCTACCTACCCCACCAATGTACTAGCATTGGCAGGCTTTCTTCAGTTGCCACTATGCTTGGGGCCTCCATAGTGTTTCCAACAGTGCCTGGCTCTGTGTTTTTCTGGGACACCATCTGCAACACCTACATAGGATTAAGTAATAACTTTCCTATTGGTAGAGGTGTCTGAAAACAATGTTTACTCAGAAGTAAGCCCATTGTGTTCAGTAAGATGTAGTTGTTAGTCTTACTTACCAGAAACAAACACCTCTACCTCTCGGCATGCTTATGGTTTTAAGTATCGGGGCTATTTCATGTCACACACAGAAATATTTAACAATATCCCACACATCGTTTTTTTTTTCTTTTATTTTTTTAAGCAAAGGCATTTATGGGAGAGGGGAGTTTAAAGTGGAAAAATAGGGGAGGAAATGTGTTTCCCTTTTTTTGAGAAGATAGCAGTTTGAAAGCACCTAAAAAATGCGAGTAGATAAATAGGGACCACTTCGGTGGGAAGGTAACGGCGTTCCGTGCGCTATGGCGTAGAGTCATGCTGGCCACATGATCAGACAAAAACGCCGGCTCTACAGGCTTTGAAACGGAGATGAGCACCGCCCCCTACAGTCGGTCACGACTAGACCATTCGGTCGTGGGGAAACCTTTACCTTTTTAACTGAGCAAGAAAAGTGCTTCTTGTCCCTGCTAATTGGGCAAGAGGCACTTTTCAAGTGGTGTTCCTTTTATATTTAGCAGGGGGAGAGTAATTGTCCCTATTCACCCTTGTGCAGTGTCTTTTCCAGTGGCTGTTGCTGGTGGTGGTCCACATTTTTTTTTTTTTAGATTGTAAGCCCTTTTCGACAGGGAGCCATTTAACTTTATTATTTGCCTGTAAACCGCTTTGTAAACTTGTGTTGAAAAGTGATATATAAGTACCGGTTGGTTGGTTGGTTGATTTTATTTTCTAAAGGGGGTTGCTTTCTCTTTCAGGGAAAGGGTTACTTCTGTTTTGATTTATCTGCATTACATTCCCTGAGTTTAATGTACATTTACCTTTTATAAGATGGTGTTAGACACCAAAGTATACTTAGCTTGTAATATATAGCTTCTCTCTTAGTTTGAAAAATCTTCTAGTGCAACGTTATTATTGCCCACTGACAAAGTATTATAACGTTGATTTACTCTACCATTAGTAAACAATTCAGGTAAAAATATTTACTGTTGGAAAACAGAACTTTATTTTTCATTTGACTTTTATGAGATATAATGAGTAGCATTTCTAAAATGGAACTGATAATACTGAATAGAATCTGGTTGATAACCATTTATAGATGAAGGAATTAAACAGATTTAAACTTGGCTAGCACAGATCAATTCTGAAAGGAATTATTCCAATTCACTCCCCTACATTCCCATTATGTACTTAAATAGAGTGGTTATGAATTAATAATAATGAATTTTATTTAGGGTTTCCATTGGACAAAGCAGTTGCCTATGCAAAACTCAGGAATCCATTCGTCATTAATGACTTGGATATGCAGTATTACATACAAGACAGGTAAGTATATGTGTATTATAAATCAAGTATAAATAATTGCACTTTATTTTTCTTTTTTCACTGTACAAAAGAGGCCATTGCTCCATGATCATGATGGAGCTATTTGTTGATTTACTGTAAGATACTGTCAGAGTGTCCACATCTGTAAAATTTATAGAAAATTAGCTGAGACCTGTGCTTCACTACAGTATGTAATAGGGGAAGGGGGGAGCATATATTTATTTATGTGCAGCCTCTCCTCTTGCAGCCCCCTCCTTCAGGCTCTCCAGGTGGTCGCAAGAGGTCTGCAGTGCCGTGCACCTCGCACGAGGGGTGCAAACCCCACATGACTCCTGGCCAGGGCCTGGCAGCTCGTATAAGAGGCCCACGCCCTGTGCGACTGGGAGGAAGGGAAGCCTGGATGGGAGTGGGTGGGAAAAAGAGACTGCACCTTCAGTCTAAGAGATCAGAGCCTGCCCCATGCTGGGTGCTGAAGGTAGGATGAAGGCAGGGAGCCTGAATGGGGGGCCTGGTAAGGAGAGATATGCACACCACCATCAGAGACATGCCTTCGGTCTTTAAGAGAGCCTGCCCTGTGCCGAAGATGTGAGGGAGGGAAGGAGCCTGTACAGTGTGTGTGTGTGTGTGTGTGTGGTGAGGAGAGACCCCCTCCCATCAGGGACATGACTTTGGAGACTACAGGCCTTTCTCGGGCAGTAGCACATGGGGAAAAAGCCAGCCTGGCCTAATAGAAAGGGTTCAACTGTTATTTTTATGATATTTCACTGTTACAATCCTTTGCCATGTTTGTTTCGCTGTGGTATGTAACTACTTAAAATCCATTTTGACACCCAATAACACATTCATGTTCAAATTGAAATTCTCTTGGATTCCTTACATGAAAGTTTGGGTTGAGCTTTTCAGGGTGCTTAACCCCTAGAAGATGAGATTAAGAAGAGGTGGCAAGAATACACAGAGGAACTATATCAGGCTGTTCTAAATGTTCCTGATAACCATAATGGTGCAGTCACTGAGCTCGAACCTGACATCCTGGAATGTGAAGTCAAGTGGGCTTTAGAAAGCATCACTAACAACAAAGCTAGTGGAGGTGACAGCATTCCAGCTGAATTACTCAAAATTTTAAAAGATGATGCTTTCAAAGTGCTGCACTCCATATGCCAGCAAATTTGGAAAACCCAGCAGTGGCCACAAGACTGAAAAAGATCACTTTACATTCCAATCTCAAAGAAGGGCAATTCCAAAGATTGTTCGAACTACTGCACAATTGTGCTCATTTCACACGCTAACAAGGTTGTGCTCAAAATCCTACAAGCTATTCGTATCCTACAAGCTATATTCGTATGGGATATGATTTAGGTCATACGTGAAGGGCCTAGTGGTTTTCCCTACTTTTTCAGTTTGAGCCTGAATTTTGCAATAAGAAGCTCATGATCTGAGCCACAATCAGCTCCAGGTCTTGTTTTTACTGCCTATATAGAACTTCTCCACCTTTGGCTGCAAAGAATGTAATCAGTCTGATTTCAGTGTAGATTATCTGGTGAAGTCCATGTGTAGAGTCGCCGCTTGTGTTGTTGGAAGAGGGTATTTGCTATTACTAATGTGTTCTCCTGACAAAACTCTATTAGTCTGCCCTGCTTCATTTTGTACTCCAAGACCAAATTTGCCTGTTGTTCCTATTACCTCTTGACTTCCTACTTTAGCATTCCAATCTACTACCTGGATACACTTTACAAAGACTGCCGGTGGGGTCTCTGGTTCTTCACACCTTCCTCAGCATGGCAGCTATCTGGCGTCAGAGCGGCTCTCCTGCCTGGCATCACTCTTCCCTGGGCCTGCTGCGGCGAATATGCGCTCTCCCTGCTTGGTGGGGCTGTTGTGCCCAGGTTGCCGAATCGGGTTGCTAGAACCTCTGTGGCTGGGCCCTGCCTCACGGCTGGCTGGCTATGAATCCTAGAGTCCCCGCTGTGTTCTGGGCTGGAGCTCCGCCTCCAGGTTTGGCGCTCACCAGATGCGGCCTTCTGCAGGGGTTCTGCTCCAGGGCGTTCCTGGGCCTGTTTGGCCCTGCAAAAGGGTGGACTCGTGGGCCCGAGAAGGTAGGGAGGTTTCAAGCCTCCCTGTACTGCCTCCCTTGTTTCGCATCCAGCAAGGAATGAGCCATCCCTCTCAGCTGGGCCACTTTTAAAGCTCCTGGCCGAGTCCTCTGGCTTCGCCCCCAGGCCTCAGAAGTCTTGTGAGGCGTCTCGTGAGACCTCCTCATGACCCGATGTCCTGCGTCAGGTCGAAGCAGGTGCCTGCACCATTCTTCCAGGGCCTCCCACGGCCTGTCTCACGCCTGTGAGGTTACCCGGGGCTGCTGGCTCTGCTGCGGATCACATCCCTGCTGCTGTCTCAGCCCTTTTTTAGGATAAAGAACCATTAGAGCCATTTTAGACTGCCTGTATTGATAAAGAATCGGACTGAAGGATTTCCAGAAGACATTTAGAACCACTTTAATAGGGTTACCAACTGGGACAGAGTGCCTGTACCTTTAATCATTGTATAGAAGAAGGAATTTGGGCAGGTGCAGCTCATCATGGAAGGGTTTCAAAAGCTGCACCTGCCCAAATGCCCTCTTCTATACAATGATTAAAGGCATAGGCACTCTGCTCAGTTTGTATCTGGTGGAAGTTAAGGTTACATATCTTAGGTTATAGCAACAAGAAAGGCACTTCCTTTTTCACAGGTGTGTTTAGTGTTCTGTATTCTGTGTTAAATGAAAATGCACCGTATAATTTTACTTTTTAATTTATTTTCGATAAATAGGTAGACGGTACAAGTCTTAGGTAACAATTACTGGTAGGTCATTTGTCAGGATCTGGCATCTGGTAAAATCAGATAAAATCGAAGAATTGCATATACCCCTAAGTTTTACCCTTGACTTATCCACAGGTTATAGCAAATACCTTTATTTATTTATTTTTTGCTTAAAGCATGCCCTTATCCATGAATATATACGGTATATGGCAATTTTGTGACATAGTATCGGAATTTTTTCTTATTTCATGGATTATCGCTTTCATTTCTTTAGGAGAGAAGTTTACAGCATTCTTAAAGCTGAAGGCATTTTACTTCCTCGTTATGCAGTTCTAAACCGTGACCCAAACAATCCCCAAGGTAAGAATTATTATACAGAATTCCACTATTCGTCACCATTTTAAGTAGTATAGCAACCATTCTGGACATCAACATTTAGCATCTCTGAGTTTCTGCTTGATTCAGTTCTGCCTTAGAGGCTGTATAAACAAACCGGTCCTGCATGGTTCCCCCTAAAAATTGCCCAGCTGTGTGGAGCCCTTCCATGGCTGCACAACAGTGCAGCATTGGGCAATGACTTTTTCACAACATCATTGTGTGCAGCCACACAGCTTAGCTGTGACCACACACTAGGTCATGTTGTGATAGATTCAGGTGGACTACTTCTGCTGGTGGAGAAACCATGTTTGAATGTTTTACCATATAAAAAGCTGTTCGAAATAGTTTAGGAAGAGGTTTACCATACACTGAACTTTTCAGGCCAATTCTCTGGGCTTGTAGCACTTGTGGAACTAGCATTCCTCCAGAGTTAAATCCTTTACTGCAGCTGCAAAAGGCACTCTGGCATAATGCAAAATAGTGTGCTTCCAGAGTGCCAGCAGGAAGGCCAAAGCCTTCCCAAGCCTGCTGCAGGAGTGCGCTGGACACGCTGAGGCAGGTAGAGGGCAGAATAGGGTCGGAAGGTACAGGGGACAAGGAAGCAGCTCAAGAGGCTGGATCTGGTGGTGATGGTGTGCGCCTGATCCTTTCTCAAGCAGCAGACTCCTCACCCCATTTCTCTCCTCAGATTTGCTACAGCAATGACTCTGTAGCAGTGCTTTGCCTTAGTTGTCCTCCTCCGGGTTATTGTCCTCCTTTTTAAAAAATTGTCTTATATATTCATTTTTAATATTACATTTTGAGCTGCCTTGAGCATTTGTTTTGGCAAAGGAAAAGCAGAATTAAAAATCTTTTAAATAATAAGTGTAACTATCATGTTTACATGTTTCAGGTAAAAATGCATAGATTTGCATTGTAGGTACATAATATTACAATCCTAAGTCTATTTCCTTGGACATCCCTTATAAGACTCCCTGAAGTCAATAGGACATGCATCAGAATCAAAATTATTAGGGTTGTGCTGAAAATGCAAATTAGTAAAAACAATTAATTCCCTGATGCTCTAACTAGTACTACAATCCCTATCATTAGCTACTTACTTCTCTCAAGAATCCTGGTCCCTATTGAAGAGTAAGTGGCTACACCCAGTGGTGAAATTCAGCCAGTTCTCACCAGTTCTGCAGAACCGGTTGTTAATTTTAGGTTGGGAGAGGGAAGAAAGGCAGCAGCCGCCCTGAAGGACATAGAACCAGTTGTTAATTTATTTGAATCCCACCACTGGCTACACCTCCTGCAAATAAGCCTCAGATGTCATGGGTTGAACCTGGCAGGACACATACAGTGTCCGTGTGCTTGGGTTTAAATAACCAAAGCTTGATAGTTTCCTCAAATTACATGATTGGAGAAATGCTAAAGATATGAAGGCCTGGAAAAAAACCGGAAAAATTTGGGGGGGGGGAACGGTTTTTTTCTGTTTTTTTTCCCTGAAGCATTTTTGTTGTTGTTGTTTTTCAAAAAATTGAAAAAAATTGATTATGGAATATTTTATTTTAACATGATGAATAAAATATTTTAAGACAAAGTATTCAAATATTTTCCAAATAATTTCTAAAAAATACGTATGGTATCAGACTATTCTAATTTCTGTGCACTGAGGACAGGCAAGTCCTAGGTTACAAACTGAACCCTCCAATGTAAAAAGTGGTTTTTTTTCCCGAGCTTCAAAATTTCCGGAAATTATACATCTCTAACACAGCCTCTGACTTCCTCTTGCTTCTCGCCTTCTTCAGACTCCTCCATCCTCTGCAGCATGTGAAAGAATGTGGTCTATGTTTGGAAACATACTAAATCAAGAAATAAACTGACATGTGAAAGGGTAGAGAAGCTTGTTTCAATCCGGGCAAATCTTCAGTTTTTAAAAGTCCATAATAGCTGTGATAATGACAGACACAACAGAGTAGCTGCAGAAGCAGACTGAAACTGATACTGATAATTACAGCTCAGAAAATGATTCTGATTAAATTTCATGCCCATTCATTGAAACATAGTCCCACTCCCTTCTATACACTTCCCCCATTTTCAATTGTTTTTATGAGAATATTTTTATTTAATACTGTGGAGGGGAAATATGAATAATTGTTACTTCTAGATAAGATTTTTAAAAATTGTTTTGTGGAGTTTTTTTTGTCTGTTCCACATAAACTAGTAAACAGTTCAGGAGATTGTTGCTCCATTTGTTACAATTACAAATAAATATAAAAAAAGTAAATTCTGTTCCTAATAACTGTTTGGATACACTATATTTTTAATATGCTAGTTGTGATAATTTTATGCCAAGTCAAATTGTCCATAGTCATATTTTATGTTCCTAAAATAACAGAATGACTTTGAATCTGGAAAAGGGAAAAAAAGTGCTAATGTAACAATTTTTTTTAATTTTTCTGAAAATTTCCGTTTTTCCCCAGCTTCAAAATTTCTGAAATTTTACATTTCTAGATGCTGCCTGGCCTCTCCACCCTGAATAGACAGATTTGACAGTTGTTTGGGAATGTCTAGTTCTAGGCAGACTAGCTATGCCAGATAGGAAAGAATTTATTTACATATACTTTTCCGCAAGTGAGTTTCAAAGAAAAGATGAAAGACTGCTTCCTACCTTCTGAACATGTACAGTTGCTTCTGGAGAGTTAAGGAAAAAACAGGCAAAATATTTTCCAAAAATAAGCCACCGCTATCCCCCCCCCCCACCCACAGGGAGAAAAACAGGGCATTCATCATACCTGAGGTTTGCACTACATTTTTTTTTCTTCAGAATGTAATTTGATTGAAGGAGAAGATCACGTGGAGGTGAATGGAGAAGTTTTCCAAAAGCCATTTGTAGAAAAGCCTGTCAGTGCGGAGGACCACAATGTATATATTTATTATCCAACATCTGCTGGTGGTGGTAGTCAAAGACTCTTTCGGAAGGTAAGATATGTTAAACAGAGGAATAATAATCCTGTTGAATTGTTTTAGCAATGAAATGTAAAACAAAATAGTTTATTCTGGGTTGGGTATAGTAACATAGATTTGAAGATTGTTTTGTAGAGTTTAGTTTTGGTAAGAAGCCCTTTATCTTACATCTCTTTTCTTCTCTATTTCTATGTCCTGCAAGCTCATAAAATCTGTCTACCAGCCAAAAAAGGGGTTATGGGTTTACTGCAACTCATAGAAGAATCAGCTATCCAGGCCTTCCTTCTTCCAAATGTGTTCTTTGTATCTTTTTTAAAAATTATTTTTAATGCAAAAACAAACCAGCGAACAAACGAAAAGGATACAAATGTGTTCATCCTTGGTTCCCAATTTTTTAAAAAAAGCAGATATAACTGTAAAAAAAGAAAATACTAAAAAGGCTAGAACGACAGTCAAATCTCTGAAATACATCCATCTGCATATTTCATGTAGTTTTAAATGTTTTGTCCAAAAGTGGCCTCCAGATTTTATGCAAATGGCCTCTTTGTAGCTTTAGTAAAATTTTGTGTTTGTATAATTTTGTGTGTTTGTATAATCTTTAGCAAAATTATGTGTTTGTATAATTTTTAGCTTTTTGTTTTGCTGTTTTAAGTTGTAAAAAAGGATATAGACTTGGCAGGCCAGGGGAGGTGGGCGGTGCGGAGAAGATGTGGAGTTTGTTTATGGAACTGAGGTAAGTTTTATATTAAGGCAAAGTCATCTTGATAGAAAGGTTTGTGTTTCAGATTGGCAGCAGAAGCAGTGTTTACTCCCCTGAAAGCAATGTGAGGAAAACTGGTTCATATATTTATGAGGAGTTCATGCCTACAGATGGCACTGATGTGAAGGTACAACAAACAACCGCATGCTCTGGTTTATATTTAGAACAATCAAGTATTTCTCAACAGCTATGTGTTTAACTCTGTCTAAAGCTTTGCTATTATTACATTTCAAATAGTTTAGATGTTGAGTTCTATTCCAATATTAAAGTAGTTTCCACTATGTAATCGGGAAACTGTTGTCTGTACTAACTACAGGGCAACTGTATGAGGCCTTTTGAAACTGAACATTTGCAGATGTGATAAACAGTATACATACTGTAAGCACTAAGGCTTTGTGGCTAATGATCTAATGAGAAATTCATTGTTGGGTTCTAAGGCCACATTCATGAAGTCTAAACCGTATCCTAATGTTTTGCCCTAACTCTAGTTCTTTCTCAAGGGAATGGAATAAAACTAAAAGTGTTTTAGTTTACTCTTACTGTAGTCTTTTGATTTATGCAGTAGTGTGATATTCTGCTCCAAGTGAGTTTCAGTAGTTCTAGATGTCAGCTTAATTACTTTTAGTTTTATTACATTCCCTTGGGAAAGCTCTGAGGCCTTAGAACTCAAAAATGGATTTCTTATTGGAGCATACATAATTTGTTTGGATTACAGAGTAACCATGTCACCTTTCAGTTCTTTGATGGCTCATATTGTGCGAAGGCCAGCATACAAATAGTTATTCTAGTAGTTACTAGGAAAAAATATGCCTAGGAGACATATTATACTTTAAAGCAGTTGCCCCTATGCCACATCATATACAGCTCTTTAAAATTCCTACAGTATCTAAATTGTTTTGCCAGGCGATGTGGGCAGGTAATGGGAAGGCCTCAGTTAAGAAAAACAAGTCTAAAAAACCCCTTGGGTATGCAGAGCTAGGAGCTCATTGCACATTCTTTGGATACTGTCCAAGGAGTATAAGCCATCTGATAAGAGCCTTGCTAATAAGTTGGTAGTAGCAGTGGACTGTAGAGCAGGAATCTCCAGATTCTTCAGTATGAGGGCCATATCATATATTTTACTGAAATATACCTTGCAGGCCAAAAAAAATCAGTTTTATTTATTTATTAATGAATAAGTTTTACTTGGATCATTTTTGTAATCAACATGAAATGGTTCAGAACAAAAGAGAAATTTGACATTTATAAAAAAAACAATGCAGTGTTTAAGCTGAGAAATGAGATGCAATGAATAAAATGTCAAATTTTAAGTTGCTGTGTGTCAGATAAAATCTTGTGGTGCACTGGATAAAGCCCCTAGGTCGTAGTTTTGAGACCTCTGCTCTAGAGACTTTGGAACTGAAACTGGCTATGAAATGAGAAAGTCATATTTTTAAAGGAAAGAATAGTTCTTTAATCTTTAAGTATCAAACAATGGAAGAAATTGTACCATTACAACAAAAATATTAATAAGAACTCAAACCTCTCATGATTGCTTCATATCTCTGTTTTCTTTTTTTCTAAATAAAGGTGTATACTGTAGGTCCAGACTACGCACATGCAGAAGCTCGTAAGTCCCCTGCTCTAGATGGGAAAGTAGAACGGGACAGTGAAGGAAAAGAAGTCAGGTATCCAGTCATCCTTAATGCAAGAGAGAAGTTGATAGCTTGGAAAGTATGCCTTGCATTTAAGGTAACACAAAGACTTAGTTTGCAGCTGAACTCCTAGTAGTGATTGGTTGATTGTTTACCACCTAAAGCTATTGCTTATCAAACAAAGGTGAAGAAAGTTTAACATGGAGAGCATCTCCTTGTTATGAGTAGTCAAAGAGAAACTCCATAAAACTTGTAAATAAAGCCTTTCTTAAAGCTGGGAACAGAAGCAAGGGGACTTTGTTTGTGCCATATATGTTGGCACAACTTGCTTTTACCAGGCTATTCCAATGACTGTTTCTTAAATATATGCTACTTTTTCAGTTTTCTTGGGTCTGCCACTTCTGATATGTTGGAAGGAGTGCTGGGAGTTGAAAAATGCACCTGTATTTGCGTTTACAAATACATGCATTTACAAATACAAATTAAAAATGCGCCTTGCAACTTCCCTAGCTTTGAGTTAGTCTCCTGACCAGCAGTCTCCTATATTGTACTCTCCTATACTCTCCTTTTTTCATCAATATGTTGAGGTTTTTAAACCTCAGGCCTTATGATATTTCTGGGTTCACATCTCTGCTGTCCTGGATACATAGCATCCGTGTTGCGCTGGCATCATTGTTGCCCTGGATACAGGTTCAAGTCCAGGAGGAATCTCACCTAATGTAGGATTTGTGTTATCCATAGGCAGGTGTTTCCCTGGCACACAACTCCCTGCCCAATTTCATGCAGAGCCTCCAGAGTTGGGATGCTGCCATGTAGCAGGCGATTCTTGACAATGTTGTAAATGAATGTTGGAAGACATTTTTCTGTGGTTTTAGTGTTTTAAATTGTTTTAGCACTTTATCTCAGGATTTAAGTAACTATGGAATAAGGAATATGTTTTGAAGGGTGTAACATCTGTAGTACTGTAAATTCTAATGAACTTGCATATTATGGTAGACTCTAAATTTATGTGGAGACATGGTGGCGCAGTGGTTTAAACCACTGCTGCTGGGCTTTCCGACCGAAAGGTCGGGAGTTCAAGACTGCGTGACGGAGTGAGCTCCCGTTGCTTGTCCCAGCTCCTGCCAACCTAGCAGTTCGAAAGCACCTAAATGCAAGTAGATAAATAGGGACCACTTTGGTGGGAAGGTAACGGCATTCTGTGCGCTACGGTGTATAGTCATGCCGGCCACATGACCATGGAAGCTTGTCCTCGGACAAAATGCTGGCTCTATAGGCTTTGAAACGGAGATGAGCATCACCCCCTACAGTCGGTCACGACTAGACTTTAAATAAAGGTCATGGGGAAACCTTTACCTTAAATTTAAGTGACTATAAAAGTTGTTAATCCTGACTGACTGAAATCTCAGAATTACTATTATGACTTTGTTTTTTGTTATCCATGGTTTGAAAAATGAATATATGAACGTTTGCAAACTTTTGAATATGTAATTTCTTTTCTTGACAGCAAACAGTTTGTGGCTTTGACTTGTTACGTGCAAACGGTCAATCTTATGTTTGTGATGTCAATGGCTTCAGTTTTGTGAAGAACTCTATGAAATATTATGATGATTGTGCTAAAATCCTGGGGTAAGAATAAAAGAATGTTAGAATTGAAAGATCATCTAGTCTGACACCCCCCCTCTAGTCTGACACCCCCCCCCCCGTTAATGTCATCTGCTACCAGGTGGCAGGTGGCTAGTCAACCTCTCCTTGAAAGTTTCCAACAGAGGATAGCCCACTACTGCATGAGGTAGACAGTTCTGATGCTGGACAGCTGTTTCAGTTAGGAAATTCTTCTTAATATCTAACCTAAATCCATTTCTTTGTCGTTTCAACCAATTGATTCTCATCCTGCCTTTGGGAGCCAAGGGTTTGGATTTTCAGCCACTGTTGTAACTGGGCTGATCCTTTCATCATACTGTATTTAAAGCAGGTAGAAAACTATCTTTGATATACCTGAAATTAAATACATTTTGTAAATGGCATTTATGGTTGTTTTTGGTAATTTAGTTAATCCAGATAAGCAAATAATTATTTAGGATAGTCAACCAGGATTGTCACGTGATTTTTAATCTTAATCCATCAAACCAGTTTGATTATATCTGCAGATAATTGCATACAACTTAGCCAGTGTTCTGAAAAAAAACATGCTTTTTCTGTGTTCAGATGATACACATGCGTCAGTACCTTTTCTACTATGGAAAAAGTATTCATTTCTGTTTGAGAGTGAAAGGGGACTGCCTGTTCCAAGATACTTCTTACCTGCAGTTTTTATAAATGCTTGTATTAAAGAATATTTTTAAATGCCCTGCCTCATTAATTGGAGCTCACCACGGGGCAAGGGGAGTATTTTCCCTTGCCCCCGGATAAGCCCCAACCGGACCGATGGAGCACTTCGGATCTGCGCCTGCTGTTTAGATATGGCTCGACCCCCTGCCCAGGTTGCCCTGCGCATGGGACCATTACTCCACTGGCCAGTACTCCACAGACTGGCAGAGGGCTTACTGAATTGGTGGACCTTGCAGTACATCAGCGTGCCTCCAGACTGGGAACTGCTGGTATAGATACATTTATGGCCCAATAGGATACTGTAGTACACCGAACTGTAGGTCCATGTCACGACTCAATTTTTGGTGGTTTGTGAAACTGACAGAATAGATTAGGTTATGCGCATCAAAAGTTAAACCACCTGCTGCTTGCGGGGAGCACTGCTGCCCAATCACCATTATAGCTTGAGCAGCTGGTAAAGTGAAACTTCTTTTTAGGTGGGTCCCAATGCTAAAATGTTTGAGAACTACTGCTTTAACAGATACAAACTTCTGGATATGATTATACACAAGTCACTTTTCATTCTGAAGTATGTGTTTACTAAAATGTTTTTGTCCTTGCCATCCCATATTCATCTAAACTCAAACCCTGCTTCAATAAAAAGCATGAATAGTGTTAACTATGGTTAATAGCAGTGCTAACCCAACCTTTAACTGTGGTTCAGGCTAATGGAACATAAATTAACATTTGGCAAGAAACATTTGAAAGAGGGAGCATTTAAGAAAAGGAAGATCCTAGGTTAGAAAATGAAAAAAAAGTTTTAAACAAATGGTTATAACAAGTTAAAGAACTGTTTGATGTATGTTTAACTTAGCACATTTGACTATCTTATACAGAATAAAGCCAAGGGGTCTGTCTAGTCATTTGTTTTCTATTATTCATGTGATTTTCTAAGGCTGCAATCTTATGTAAATTATCTGATGTGTTTAGGATTGCATTGTAAGACAATTGCATTGTAAAGCAACTATTGATTCATCAAGTGATACTAGTTGGTTGATGCAGAATATTCAAAGTTTGATAAATGAATTAAACAATTAAACAATCGTATTTTAAACAATTCCTATTTTATTTCAACCATTTAATTTAGATAACTATTTGTTTCCCTATTTAGAAATATCGTAATGCGAGAACTTGCTCCACAATTTCAGATCCCATGGTCCATACCTTTAGAAGCAGAGGATATTCCGATCGTACCCACCACTTCAGGAACAATGTAAGAGAAAACTTTGCCATATAAGGGTCCAGTCCTATCCAGCTTTCCAGTGCCGGTGCAGCCACAATGAGGAAAAGGAACAAATGTTCCCTTACCTATAGGATGCCTCTGTGACTGCACCCTTACTGCTTGTCTTATTGGCAAGTCAGCACCAGTGCTGGAAAGTTAGATAGAATTTGACCCTGTTGTGAAAACTCCTTATGTAATGTTTCTTATTCTTAAACAATTTTCATCTTACAATAATGTTTGTCTGATTTGCTTTTGCAATTCTACCATTTCTTGTCGTGATGGTAAGCTCTCCAGGCCTAATTTGAATGGGCTTGACTCAAACACATTAATTTGGGCCAAATTTGGATCAAGCCTGAATTAATACATTTAAACTTATACGTTATTTTTAGTAGACTTTGTTGCTTCACCCCTTACCTGAGACTGAGGCCTTGACCTCCAGCCTTCTCAACACCAGTTTTTCCTTCTCCTTGTTGCCCAAATGGGTAAGACTTGGACACATTGGAGATATCGGATAATGCCTGGACACTTCTCAGAAGGTCTGTGCCCCTGAAAAGCACGGGAAATGTCATTACTAGCACTTTCCTTCTGAGGCATTGAGAACTACATTTCTAATACTTCGTCATAGTGGTTGATGTGGGATCCATTCTGAACTATGGGGATGGGGGTAGGCTGAATTTAGAGTGAACCTGGTGGAATGTAAAATTTTGAGGACATCTTTGCATTCCACACATCCCACACATACACATACATTTTTGAGATCCAGTTTAAAATTGTTACTGAAATGTACAACAAAAGATTTTTAAGTAATTTTTTTTCAAACTTAGTTATTATTGCGCTATATTACATGTATTTTTCTAACAAAACCTCAAACCTGCATTTTAAAAATATTTCAAAAACTAGGGTGAAACATTTTCAAAAACAAGAATTGATAGTTTCTTATTTTGAATACATATACACATTGCATATACACAAACGATTTTGTATACTCTACTTTATTAATGATTAAACTGTATAATTAACATAAAATGGAAGGCTAAAACCAGAAAGGAGACTCATATGCGTTGTATACTTGCAGGATGGAACTCAGATGTGTTATTGCTGTTATACGGCATGGAGATCGAACACCAAAACAAAAAATGAAAATGGAAGTTAAGCATCAAAAGTAAGTGATATGTGGAAAAAGGAAGGCATAAGCCGATTTTTCCCCATAGGATATGTTGTAAGAAGTTCATTGTTTAAGATAAGGGATCTCTAAGATTGTGTGTTGGATTTATTGAAACTTCTTGATGTAACATTTCTGTGTACTCTGTAGTGCCAGAGTTTTTTTATGGAATTTATAGAGCAATCCTAAGAGTTAGTTGTGCCACCATAGGCCTCTCTATGCTAGCTCCAAGTGTTGCAAATGTTCCATAAGGCATGTTTGCATTTACTTGGGAGCTGGCAGTGCCACTACAAAAGCATGCGCCAGCCTGCCGGTGCTGGATCCACTCCCCATACCCAGCCCAGGTAAGTGTTGCCAGGCAGCATGGGGTGGGAGAAGGTGGCAAGAGGACAGTTTGGAGGCAAGGAGGGAAGGTTTTTGGGTAGGGAAGGGTGGAATGGGGCCATGCTCTTAGGCCAGATGGCCCTACATAAGCTTCCTGGATTTGAAATTATTTCCAACCTGCCTCTTCGCCTGTTCTATACTCTATGCAGGTTATGTGGTGTGGCTGTGCTGGTGCAAGTTAAGATTCGGCTATGCAATATTTATTTTGCACCAGAACAAGTGTATATTATTAGCTGCTTCAAAGCTAGCTAGAACACATAACATTTGGTGAACGTTCAAATGGAAAATAGTCACAATTAGAGAAGTGCCTGAGTGTCCTGGCAGATGTTCCCCTGCCATGCTCTCAATCCCTGTCCCATGCTTATAGAGTTTGTGTGGACAATCAAATGCTATATTCAGAAAGAGATCCTCCCCAGCATCTTGTATGGCAAAGCGTTGGTTGCTTAAACAGACAGTAAATCTAAGGAGTTTATAGAGTGCAGGGGCAGGGATTGCTGGTGCACTCAGAAACTTGTCAACTGTGGATGTTCTCCATGGTTTGAGAACACCTGAAAAGTACTTAACATTTCCAAACTTTTGAAGATCTTAGGCCTAGAACCAATCAACAAATATGTGGGAAGTTCATATTTAAGCAAGACGTTATGTGTGTTAACATTCATGTAGCTCCCAAACTTGCATTGGGATGTGAAAGCCTTAACCAGAAAGGAAAGACTTATGAAGAAAGACTGCAGCGTTTGGGGCTCTTCAGCCTAGAAAAAAGGCGCCTGAGAGGGGACATGATTGAGACATACAAAATTATGCATGGAAGGGATAGAGTCGATAAAGGGATGTTCTTTTCCCTCTCTCAAAACACCAGAACCAGGGGGCATCCGCTAAAACTGAGGGTTGGGAGAGTTAAAACAGATAAAAGGAAGTATTTTTTTACCCAGCGGGTAGTTAATCTGTGGAACTCTTTGCCACAGGAGGTGGTGATGGCATCTGGTCTTGATGCCTTTAAGAGGGGATTGGACGGATTTCTGGAGGAAAGGTCCATCGTGGGCTATAGGTAATGATGGATTGTGCAACCTCCTTACAAAGGTGGAGGGCTACTGGTACCGGGTGCAAGGGAGTGGCAACAGGATGCAAGCATCTTGTCTCATGCCTCCCTGGGGCACCTGGTGGGCCGCTGTGAGATACAGGAAGCTGGACTAGATGGGCCTTTGGTCTGATCCAGCAGGGCTCTTCTTATGTTCTTATGAAAAATGGCACAAGGCCAAACTATCATGAAAGTCTAGATTTGGATAGTGCCACCACCACAGTTGAGGTCTAGTGACACCTAGCAAATTTGATTTATTATCCATCTACTAATTGCATATTTCTTTTTAAGGTTTTTTGATCTTTTTGAAAAATGCAATGGCTATAAATCTGGGAAGCTAAAACTGAAAAAACCCAAACAATTGCAGGCAAGTTATTTTATATTTTCTACACATAAAATAGTATTCTGTTCTTATAAATGTTGTATAAAATTTACTAATTTTTTTTTCCAGGAAGTGCTTGATATTGCAAGACAGCTCTTAGTAGAGCTTGGACAGAACAATGACTCTGAAATTGAAGAAAGCAAAGCTAAACTTGAACAGCTGAAAACAGTGCTGGAGATGTAAGTTTAATCTAGAGGAATCTTGACAAAACAGAAGTATCTTTCTGAGTGTTTTTTATATTCAAACTGGACTGTTATTGAGAACTGCTGGGAATTATTTAGAACAGCAGAAGCAACGTCCCCTCTGAAACCTCCTGATCTGATCCTCCCTCTAAATACAGCATTTTTGGCGTGGCTGCATTGATGGGGGGAAAGGATAGGTTCGGGTTTTTAGTGACATAAAACAGTTCCTGCCTTCTTCAAACTAGTTCTGTATCTTCAGAAATACTACTTCTGGATTTCAATTCTTTGCATACTTACTAGAGCAGTAGTTCCCAATTTTTTTAACATCAGGACCCACTTTTTAGAACACTCAATTGGAACCCATATAGGTTTACCAGACTTAAAAAAAAATCTAGAAAGAAATGTTTGTTTATACGTTCTAATAGCCAGAAAAAAGATCCTCAAACATTTATCTCCCTATTTGCCCATGCTTGCAAACTTCAGGGGCTGAACTCTTTGCAGGGTTATTAGCAGCTACAGTATCTGATTACTGAACAGCCTAAAACAGTGTTGCTCAAACTGTGGGTTGGAACCCACTTGGTGGGTTGCGACCTGATTTTAGGTGGGTCATGGAAAGCTGGGAGTAGCCATCTTGGAAGCTGCATACCTTATTCTTGTTATACTCCTTTTGTGAATGGTTTGAATTTTCAAGTGAGATTTTTTTAAAAAAATGTTTTTGGTTAATCTTGCTTTCTGTTGGGCATGTTTCATGGTTATGCAATAGCTTCAGTCCAAGACTGCCAGTTTACATTCCAGAAATGTCATTTGATTATATCTCAATGACAACACTTCCTGCTTGATTTCACTTCTGGCCATGACATCACTTCCAGTGGGTCCCAACAAGTGCCATTCTAAAAAATGGGTCCCAGTGCAAAAGGTTTGAGCAAATAGGAATTTACCAACCAAGTGAATTCTTATTCATGGTAGAGGAAGCACATTCCTTGACAGTTGGAGGATGTCCCTCGTACCTGCTTAGGTAGGGTTGACAGTTAAACAGGTTCTCCTCAGTGCAAAGGCTGGCCATTATTACCCATTCATATTGTTGAGCTGTCAAACCCCTGCTCATGTAAAAAGCAGAATTACCAAACGCCACATATTCACGAAAACTTTTAAGTCATGAATATGGAAATACTTTTATGGTGTTTTGTTGTTCAAAGCACTGAGCCAATATATGAGCAGGTGGAATGCTATTGACAAAAAGAAATAACAGGCATTTTAAGGCTAGCCACAGCAGCCACACAAAGCTCTCTACTCATTCGGAGAATCAGCTGCCTCTGAAAAGCCGGAAGACAAACCAATGAACTTCCCTGTTATCGCCAAAGTTCTCTTCAACTTGGCACAACAATTAATATGGAGAAAAAAAGTTCAAATGAAGCAAAAAGAAGCTGATTGGCTGCAAGCTCTGCAGCTAGCATCCCTTCCTTCAGCTAAGTGTGGCCAGTACTGATAATAATGGTCAGCCCCTGTAATGAGGAGGTGTCATTTTAACTGTCAGCAGGTGCAAAGGGCATTCCCCAACTGTCATGGAATGCCTTACTCTAAACCATTGCCCTAAAGGCTTGAGGCAGTTCTGATCTTTCCATCACCCTTAGGCAACCCATCAAAACTCAGGTTGTGACACATCAGTGGGAACCTCTCTGCTAGAGAATAGGTTCCATTAAATTCAGTTGCATGTATTTCTGAATAAGCATGTCTAGGATTTCCCTGTTGGATGGTATGAAATTGTTACTTTTGATCCACTGATAATGCGTCTTAAATGTGTTTGCTTGGAAGTAAGTCTCCTGAGTTTATTGGGAATCCCTAGTAAGCATTCTTAGATTGCAGCTTCACTGGTAGTTTGTACAAAGTGTACTTCATGTGGCAACACGTAAGTGTTTTTAAGTCAATTTTGTGAATGGCAGAAGAAATTGTGAAAAAGGACCATATTATCTTCCTTTCATAAACAAGGGTAGAAGATTGAGAACAGTGGTGATCCAACAAGCATCTTAGGCATGTCTGTATGTGCAATGGTATTTTTGACTTCTTCCTTTTGAGCGTCAAATCCCCATGCTGTATCACAAATTGCTTTTCAAACTTTTCGCAGTTTTAGGCTTGCCATACCGCATGGTAGATTTTGTTCAAGAAACACAAGTCCGAGTCCCCCTTGAGTGCCCCGAGCTAGTTATATGATTCTTTGGATATAATTAACTGTATCTGCAGCAGCCCACTGTGTGAAGTTGCTCCTATCATATGTTGGATTGATTCCAGACCACTTAATACAATCATCAGTAGAAGCTGGTGAAATTTTTTTCAGACCATTCTACTTCAGGCTTTCTTGCTACATCAAGAAAACAAATTCCCTTCATAGTGAAAAGCAGCAGTTCAGAAAGAAGGTTAAGATTATCCCTTTTTCCTGATGTTGAGTTTTGTATATGTAGGAAGTATTCTGGATGTTAATAAGTTCAAACATTCTAATTCCCTACTTGCAGCATGGAGGAGTACAGACTAGAAAAGTTTTTTTCTTCATTATGCTAGTGTTACAATATTTAATACTGATCACATACAATATTAATTGATGGTTTCTAATACGCATCCAGTACATTTTAATGGACCCACTCTTCATTTTAATTTTTTAGGTATGGGCACTTTTCTGGCATAAATCGCAAAGTTCAGCTGACATATCTCCCAAATGGTTGCCCCAAAACATCTAGTGGAGAAGAAGGTATTTTGAGGTCAATTAATTCCTGCAGATTACTGGCCAAACGTTAATTCATCTGTTACTGGATACAAATCTGTTTTACTTTTAAATACTGCTGTTGGCTATAGAGTTGTCTTAATAAGAAGAATGTTGGAAAAAGGGAACTTTTTAAAAAAAAGTTTATCTAATTAAAATATCTTCTCCCTGTTTTTCTGTTGAAGAACCACACCTATGTTAGGTGCAACCAAGGACTTGCACCTAAAATATTTAATATTTGTGGTATTTAATAGGATTTTTGACCTTTTTTCAACAAGCATCAGACAACACCCTTCCAGGGCCTATCCAGAGGTCGTGTTAAACTAATTATAATAACTTTTAAGTGTACTAGGTAGGTGATATAGGTAGTATAGTGTCAGCAGATGCAACCACAGCCATTACATTATTAGAAAATTGTGGTGGTGTTTTTTTGCAGATTTTAGGTTTTTTAAAAATGAAAAGTGTAGAAAGTCGTTTTATGTGGTTTTTATTTCGTTATCACAGAAAAATCATACCTCTAGCCATATCATACTCTGATTTTTCCCTTTTGGTGTTTCTCACAATTTCAAAAGCAATTTGCCATGCTATATAGCAGGGGTGGCCAAACTACAGCTCACAAGCCATGTGCAGCTCTTTGACATATAATGTGTGGCTCTGGGAAATACGTTGACTTGGCTCTGTTTACAATTAATACAAAAGGGAAATAAGAAAATTTCATGCTTTATTTACTGGCTATAAACTGAGAGTCCACTGGATTAAAACATGTTTAATGTCCATGGTGAGTATATTTAAGAATTTAAATGCTGCTTAAATATTGCGGCTCTCAAACATCTGGAGTTTATTGTATGTGGTTATTATGCTATAACATGTTTGACTCACCCCAGCTATACAGGAAGCTGCTGTTTGAAAATGAAACCCACCATTCCCAGACCCACATCAGAAGTACCATCATGGTTCTCTTGAATCTTTGCTTTTATATAGAAAAACAAAGGGATTGATAACAAAGCCTCAGTCAATGACCTGACACCATATGGGTAGACACAGTTCTTCAACTATTCAGTTCTCATTGAGGGCTGTATAGGTCATAATTAGTGCTTTGAATTGTGCCCCAAAACATACATGCAGCCCATGAAGATGGTATAGGAAGGGTGAGACCTGGTGATAATTCCTGGCTCAAGTGAACAGCATTTTGCATCAATTGCAGTTTCCAAACAATCTTCATAGACAGCCTCATGCAATGTCGCCAGTCCATGAGTAACTATCGTTTGTTCTAGCACGTAAACCTAGATAGTAGTTTTAAAGGTTTTTTTTTTACTTTTGTATTAAATGTTTATTTTGCATGTATCCAGATAATCACAAACGGGAGCCATCCCTACTCTTAGTTCTAAAGTGGGGAGGAGAGCTGACACCTGCAGGCAGAGTCCAAGCAGAAGAACTAGGAAGAGCTTTCCGGTGCATGTATCCAGGTGGACAAGGTATCTTATTTTTCTTTATGGTAGTAGCGTAGAAAATCATGGTGATTATGAAGAAAGACTGCAGCGTTTGGGGCTCTTCAGCCTAGAAAAAAGACGCCTGAGGGGGGACATGATTGAGACATACAAAATTATGCATGGAAGGGATAGAGTCGATAGAGGGATGTTCTTTTCCCTCTCTCAAAACACCAGAACCAGGGGGCATCCGCTAAAACTGAGGGTTGGGAGAGTTAAAACAGATAAAAGGAAGTACTTTTTTACCCAGCGGGTAGTTAATCTGTGGAACTCTTTGCCACAGGAGGTGGTGATGGCATCTGGTCTTGATGCCTTCAAGAGGGGATTGGACAGATTTCTGGAGGAAAGGTCCATCGTGGGCTATAGGCAATGATGGATTGTGCAACCTCCTTACAAAGGTGGTGGGCTACTGGTACCGGGTGCAAGGGAGTGGCAACAGGATGCAAGCATCTTGTAGTCTCATGCCTTCCTGGGGCACCTGGTGGGCCGCTGTGAGATACAGGAAGCTGGACTAGATGGGCCTTTGGCCTGATCCAGCAGGGCTCTTCTTATGTTCTTATGTTATGTTTTTTTAAGAACAATTGTTAGAAAGGAAACAGCAGTAGATTATAACATCGTTTTTCATTGGTAGGAGACTATGCTGGGTTTCCTGGCTGTGGTTTACTTAGACTACATAGTACTTATCGACATGATCTCAAAATATATGCTTCTGATGAAGGCAGAGTTCAGATGACTGCAGCAGCATTTGCTAAGGTAATATATAAATTATATTTTCAATAGAAAAATACTCAATGCAGTCTAAGTTCTGGGCATTGTAATAAGTACGGTGTAAACATTTTAAAAGTTGGCATAGCAGACATGCTTTCTTCTCATCTGTGACCAATAGCTAAGCACTAGAAATGGCTGAGGCAGTTTTTTTGCAGGGTACCCTAAAATTTAGCTTAGAAAAAAATAGCACTTTGTTACAGTTATATAAATCATCCCCTCTAGAGTGCAGGCTTCTTTCCTGTTTGTCTATCTATAAGCTTTCTGCTTATAGTGACCTGTAACAGCAAAACACATTCAGTCTTGGTGCTGCCAGTAAGAGTAAAATGAAGTTAATGGATGTCGAAATAGGGTTCTGTCTCCACAGGTGGCCCCTCAGGGTGGATATGGCGGAATGCCTGTCATTACATGTAGCACTGGAGGCTTTGGGATTGTGTTTTTTGAACAGCAGTTCCCTATTTGCCAAACTCGTTTTAGATATAATGGGATGTACCATTTCCAGAGTGTTTGAGAAGGTGTGAAAGGTTAATTGAACTCATCCATCCAAGCCACGACCTACTATAACCAGCTTTTTCACAAAACATAAGACTGTCCATAGGAAATTATGGAACATCTCAAGATGTTGCAGAAGTTGTTTCCCTAATATCCAGTATAGTTATACTAGGGAAAAGGTCACAAGCAGCTTTTTCACTAAGCTACACAATCAGACTAGCTTCAACCATTGCTAGAACAGTTTACCATGCTCGAAAATGCTAACATTTCAACATTCTTGTAAAGATGCTTTCATCTAGTTGCATGAATTGATGCTGTCATGATGAACTAGCCAAAAGAGTTGCTTTATGCCTTTCTACTTTTTTCTCTGCTTTCACAAGTGTTGCACAGTCGATTGGAATAAAGGGTGGAGATGATTTTGGTAGCACCACATTGGCTATGCTTTTTTATTTTTTATTTTTGCTGGTTCCTGTTCTAGGTTTGGTGGAATGTACAGTTATTCTACTGCTTGTCCAGTTTGATCTGGGAGAGTAGGGCCACTTCCCCCAGAAGAGCTGCTACAAACTTGAGGCTCTGCCTACTTGCCCAAGGGGAAGGGCTGTACCAAAAAAATATGAATATAAATTCAGAATGCCTTTCAAGAATCTTGGTTATCAGAAATTCAAAGAAATTCCCATTTTCAAGGGGGGGGGGAAGAGACAGAGTGTGTGTGAGTGAATGGAAACTCCCTGAGCATACCAAACTATATTTTTGGATGCTAACTACATATCCTTGATGTTTGGAGTAATAAACCGTAAATTATTTGCATTATTTCATTGCTCTTTTGAATGTGTTACTTGTATTATTATTGGAAAACTAACTGAAGAGGAGACGATATGATATGATTTAGAGCATATGGACTATTCTGTGTATCTACTCAAAAAGTAAGTCCTATTGAGTTAAGTGGGACTGGCTACCATAGAATAAATGTGTTTAAGATTTCCATATCTCATTCATTACTTAGTGATTTGCTCTCTCCAGGGACTGTTGGCATTGGAGGGAGAGCTCACACCTATCCTGGTCCAGATGGTCAAAAGTGCTAATATGAATGGTCTCCTTGACAGTGACAGTGACTCTCTTAGCAGCTGCCAGCAACGTGTGAAGGCACGCCTTCATGAAATACTCCAGAAAGATAGAGACTTTACTTCTGAAGATTATGACAAGGTTAGAATAAAGCCTAAAACTTGTATATGGTGATTCAAATTAAGTATGGCTTGGTGTAAATAAACCAGAGTGTGAGGTTTGAATAAATGAATTTTAAAAGATCTTCCATTTTATTTAAATCTATTTTGGAAAGTGCTTTTCTTTATTATTTATTTTTGCAAAGAACTGACTATATTATGTTGCTTTGTAATGTATAATATTAGTTACATTTCCTGGAGGTTTATCTGGAAACAAACCTAGCCTATGCAGTGGGAAAGTGAGCATTTCCACTAAGAGCACAATCCTAACCTGGGATTAGGTCGGCACAGTTACACCAGCAAAGTTTGGCTGGCTCAAGGGCCACTGTAAAGCGCATTTGGACCACTCCCAGAGTCGGGGAGGATGGCAGACATCTGTGTGCTGGCCTCTCTAATTCTGAGAGGCCAGCACATACTTTATCCAAATATACTTTACAGTGTCGGTTGTGCCAGCCAAACTGTGCTGGCCTAACTCCAGGTTAGGATTGTGCCCTAAATGTGTTTCAAAACAAGCTAGATGATATACAGTAGTAGAGCAGTACAGTGGTTCCCAAACTGAAAGGTTGCAATCCACCATGGGAACCAGAGAAGGAGATTCCCCTTGAAGGAGATTGGCCCAGAAATCTACAACAGCATGATTGTGCTGATGCTTTCTGGGGAAGGGCTTTTTAAACTTACCAGGGGGTTGCTGTAGCTCTCTGGAGGGTCTGGGGAGCCTGTAACTCCCTCTGCAGCCCTACCCGGGGCTTGTACATGTTGAAACAATTGGGAAAAAACCCACTTCTGGTTTTCAGCCCCAAACAGGAAGTGTTTGTTTTACTTTTTAAAATGTTTTCAGAACCTCTGGAGAGCCACAGTGATCCCCAAGTAAATTTAAGTACACTTCTCTGGGAGGAGAAATAGGGGGTCCATTCGAGACCTCTGGGTGTTCCCCTCCTACTTCAGGAGGCAGGGCTGGCAAACAAGTTTGAGGCATCTTCCTGTAGGGGGCATCCCGTCCCCAGTCCGGCCCTGCCTCCTTAAGGGACAGGACGGTTTGTTGCTGAGCTCCACAGAGCCCAGTGTTTTTACTGAGGCAAATTTTAAAATTCTTTCCTTGCATTCTTTTCTCCCTGTACTGTCCTCTGCCTTCCTTACTTGCTCTCCCTCGTTGTCTGTGCCTCCCTGCTTGGAGGATTGTCGGAGGGGGGGAGACAGGTCCGGTGTGGGCCTAGCCCACCGGATGTCTGTGAAGCAGAGGACGCTTTGCCCTGCAGCGCGTTCAGCGCAAGGGCTTTTTCAGGCACCAGGAGGCCTGGTTGCAGGGATCCCGAACGGCTTCGGCCCAGGATCTCGCCCGCCTCCCGGCAATGCCAGAGACATGTCTGCACCCCCAAGGGAGGGCAGAGGAGCAACTTTTCTCTCATCACCGCCACGGCAAGGGAGAGGGCGGTACGTGCGATCCCCGGAGTGAGCACGCACCGCCTGGGTTCTGAGCGGCCTACGGCCTGGGACCTTTTCCTCCTTTGTGGAACGCGTTCGCACCCCCCGGGGAGGGCAGCGACACATTCCTCAGGCAGCGGCACGGCAGCAAGAACAGCAGCAGGGTCTGGCAACGCAGAGAGACCTGCCCAGCTGCCCACTGCCTGTGGAGCCTCCTTCCCGCCTTTTTTTGCCCATGTTTTCTTCGCAACAACCAGGTAAGGGCAGAAGACCAAAAAGGGGGGACCTCCCCCAGCCAAATACAGGGCAGGGGGGTCTTTTCCGTGTCAGTCCTCAGCCCCATACACCCAGGAGCAGTTTAATAAAATGTTTAGGGTGGCTATGGAGGTGGTTGGAAACAAAGGGGGGCCCAATTGGGTGGCGGAGAGCGTGGGCCTCGGAGCGAGCAAGCGCCACCTGGTCCTGAGCGGCCCTTGGCCCGGGATCAAGCCTCCCTTCTGTTTCAACACGTCTGTGCCCCCTGGGGAGGGCAGTGGCGCGTCCCTTGACAGCAGCGCGGCAGCAACACAGCAGCAGGCCCCTTTTGCATCAGAGAGCCTGCGTAGCTGCCCGCCGGCTGAGGAGCCGTTTCCTGCCATTTTTCCTGAGCACTCTACAAACGGTAATGGCAGAGACTCAAACGGGGGAGGGGGGACACCCCCAGTCAGGTACAAGACGAGGGGGGGGGTCTTCTCTGGGGCAAATGTCAACTCCATTCAACCAAGAGCTATTTAATAAAATGTTTAGGGTGGCCATGGAGGCAATGGGACCTAAAGGAGGGCCCATCTCCCAGGATAAAGCTGCAAAGGGGGGGGACCTGAGCCCAAAGCCAGAAAGGCCAAGCACAAGCGTTCCCCTAGCCCCCCAAGCCTGTCCGAGTCTGTGTTCACACCATCCTCCCAGTCAGAGGAGAAGAGACGCCCTTCCAAGAGGGCCAAAAGACGCCATAGAGCCAAGAGCACTAAGCCCCATAAAACAAGTCACAGGCGTCTGCGGCCATACTACTCTGAATGCGCCCAATTTGTGCTAAGGTAGGCACAATAAAGGACAAAAACGGCAAGGACCTAACAGAAGCAGATGAGATTAAGAGGTGGCAAGAATACACAGAGGAACTGTATAAGGCCGATCTAAATGTTCCTGACAACCACAATGGTGCAGTCATTGAGCTCGGACCTGACATCCTGGAGTGTGAAGTCAAGTGGGCTTTAGAAAGCATCACTAACAACAAAGCTAGTGGAGGTGACAGCATTGCAGCTGAATTACTCAAAATCTTAAAAGATGATGCTGTCAAAGTGCTGCACTCCATATGCCAACAAATTTGGAAAACCCAGCAGTGGCCATAAGACTGGAAAAGATCAGTTTACATTCCAATCCCAAAGAAGGGCAATGTCAAAGATTGTTTGAACTACCACACCATTGCACTCATTTCACATGCTAGCAAGGTGATGCTCCAAATCCTACAAGCTAGGCTTCAGCAGTATAGTATGTGAATCAAGAACTACCAGAAGTACAAGCTGGTTTCCGAAGAGGCAAAGGAACTAGAGATCAAATTACCAGCATTCACTGGATCATGGAGAAAGCAAGAGCGTTCCCAGAAAAAATCTACTTCTGCTTCATTGACTATGCCAAAGCCTTTGATTGTGTGGATCACAACAAACTGTGGCAAGTTATTAAAGAGAGTACCAGACCACTTTATCTGTCTTCTGAGAAACCGGTATGTGTCTTCTGAGAAACCAGTATGTGGGTCAGGAAGCTACAATTAGAACTGGACATGGAACAACTGATTGGTTTAAAATTGGGAAAGGAGTACGACAAAGCTGTATACTGTCACCCTACTTATTCAATTTATATGCAGAGTACATCATGAGAAAGTCTGGGCTGGAATCAAGATTGCTGGGAGAAATATCAACTATCTCAGATATGCAGACGATACCACTCTAATGGCAGAAAGTGAGGAAGACCTAAAGAACTTCCTGATGAGGGTGAAAGAGGAAAGTGCCAAAATTGGCTTGAAGCTCAACATTAAAAAAACTGAAATCATGGCAACCACTCCCATCACTTCCCGGCAAATAGAAGGGGAAGAAATGGAAGCAGTGACAGACTTTATTTTCCTGGGCTCCAAGATCACTGCAGATGGTGACTGCAGCCATGAAATTAAAAGATGTTTACTTCTTGAGAGGAAAGCTATGGCGAACCTAGACAACTTAATCAAAAGCCGAGACATCACCCTGCCAACAAAGGTTCACCTAGTCAAAGCTATGGTTTTCCCAGTAGTGATGTATGGATGTGAGAGCTGGACCATAAGAAAGGCAGAGCGCCGAAGAATAGATGCTTTCAAAATATGGTGTTTGAGAAGACTCTTAAGAGTCCCCTGGGCTGCAAGGAGATCTAATTGGTCAATCCTACAGGAAGTCAAGCCTGATTGCTCCTTGGAAGGACAAATCCTGAAGCTGAAGCTCAAATACTGTGGCCACCTCATGAGAAGAGAGGACTCTTTAGAAAAGTCCCTCATGCTGGGAAAGATTGAAGGCAAAAGGAGAAGGGGGCAGCAGAAGATGAGATGGTTAGATAGTGTCACTGAAGCAATGAACATGAAATTGGGTGAACTCCGGAAGCTAGTGGAGGACAGGGAGGCCTGGCGTGCTGTGGTCCATGGGGTCAAAGAGTATTTATTTATTTATTTTATTATTAGATTTTTACCCCGCCTTATTGTGCCCGAAGGCACCCAAGGCGGCATTACAATATATATATAAAAACAATATAACAATTCACAATTAAAAACAATTAAAACAGAATTAAACAATACAATCAAAAATTAAGAACACAATTAAAAACAAATTTAAAAACAATATAAAAACAACAAGCCCCGTGGGTTATAATAACCAGCCAGCCTGTCAACAGTTAAAAAGCTTTTTGGAATAAAAAGGTCTTCAGCCCCCGCCGAAATATAAACAAAGAGGGAGCAGTTCTCAATTCTAAGGGGAGGGTGTTCCAGAATTGGGGGGCCACCACAGAAAAGGCCCTCTTCCTGGCTGCCGCCCCTCTCACTTCTGGTGGCGGCACAGTCAGGAGGGCCCCCCCAGATGATCTAAGAGTACGGGTTGGATTATATGGAAGAAGGCGGTCCCTCAAATACCCCGGACCCGAGCCGTAAAGGGCTTTAAAAGTCAAAACTAGCACTTTGAATTCGGCCTGGAACAGAACCGGCAGCCAGTGTAGTTGCCGAAGCAGCGGCTCGACAGAGTCAAACCGACGTGCTCCAGCAACCACCCGAGCCGCCGCGTTCTGTACTAGTTGTAATTTCCGGACCGTCTTCAAAGGCAGCCCCACGTAGAGCGCATTGCAATAATCTAATCTAGATGTCACTAGGGCATGGGTCACAGTGGCCAGGTCCGCACAGCTCAGGTACGGCCGCAGCTGGCGGATCAGCCGAAGCTGAGCAAAGGCTCCCCTGGCCACAGCCGCCACCTGGGACTCCAGGTGTAGCTGTGAATCCAGGAGAACCCCCAAGCTGCGAACCTGCTCCTTCAGAGGAAGTGCAACCCCATTCAGAGCAGGACGATAGTCCAATACCCGAGCTGTGGATTTCCGAACCAAAAGCACCTCTGTCTTATCCAGATTTAATTTCAGCTTGTTCGCCCACATCCAGCCCCCAACTGCCTCCAGACAGCGATCCAGGACCTCAACCGCCTCCTCAGAATCAGGGGGAAAGGAGAGAGAAAGTTGGGTGTCATCAGCATATTGATGGCACCCCACTCCAAACCCCCGGATGACCTCTCCCAGCGGTTTCATGTAGATGTTAAACAGCATGGGGGATAAGATGGAACCTTGCGGCACCCCAAACCTGAGAGGTCGGGGTGCCGAACAAGCCTCCCCCAGCACCACCTTCTGGGATCTGTCAGCCAGGAAGGAGTGGAACCACTTCAAAACAGTGCCTCCAAGCCCCAACCCGGCCAGCCGACCCAGAAGGACACCATGGTCAATGGTGTCGAAAGCCGCTGAGAGGTCCAGCAGGACTAACAGGGTCGCACTTCCCCTGTCCATCCCCCGGCGAAGGTCATCCACCAAGGCGACCAAGGCAGTCTCCGTCCCGAACCCCGGCCTGAAGCCAGATTGGAATGGGTCCAGATAATCCGTTTCCTCCAGAACCCTCTGAAGCTGGGACGCCACCACCCGCTCAATCACCTTGCCCAGAAATGGGATATTAGAGACTGGCCGAAAGTTGTTTAAATTTGTGGGATCCAGGGAGGGCTTCTTCAGGAGGGGGCGAACCATCGCCTGCTTCAAAGCAGGCGGGAGCACCCCCTCCCTCAGAGATGAATTCACCACCCTCCCTGTCCACTCGGCCAGCCCTCCCCGGGCAGCTCTAATTAGCCATGCCGGGCAAGGGTCGAGCGGGCAAGCAGCAGGTCTCACACTCCAGAGAATCCTGTCCACATCCTCAGGCTCTACAAGCTGAAAAGAATCCCAAATCATAGGATAGACAGGTTCCCCAGGGACATCACTAGATATGCCCACAGCGGCGTCCAAGTCATGCCGGATCTGATCGACCTTATCTGCGGATCTGATCGGATCTGATCGACCTTATATATAGAGTAGGACACAACTTAGCGACTGAACAACAGTAAAGCTTAGTAAGTTACAGCTGATTCTTATCTTTTTTGTCATTTATTTTTATTGTGTTTATGAGCATAAAGAACTACAGACTTGTTTACAATAATCTGATTTACAGACCAAAGGAAGATAACCAACTCACAAAATTTTATTCTTGGTTATATGTTGTCATTAGTGATATATCCTTATCACGTTAACACAGCACATTTTTTAAGATGTGATTTTTCTTTCTAGGTCCTTTTCATTTTTACATGTTTAAAAAGCCTTTTATTCAAAAATAGTATGTAGTTGCTAGACCTTACACATTCACATTGTGCATCTGGTGAAAGAAAGAATTACTCTAAACCGCATTAGATATTCTCCTATATTTGTGCAGATAACTGCAGTGTCACAAGCACCATGTACTTCATTGGGGCTTAAACCAGCATGTCTTTTGAGAATCAAATTGTTCTGATGTACCGTATTTCCCCATGTATATGATGCACCAATGTATAAGACGCACCTTAATTTTCGGGCCAGAAATTTGAAAAAAATGTACCACCACACATAAAGTTACTGAACTCAAGTTACAGGGTACTTGGGGGAAGAACTACGCTCTCAACTGCCACCCAAAAACAAAGCCTCTGAATGATCCTGAAGCAACTGCATTAATCACCGAGAAGGGAGGAGAGACGAGTCAAGCCCGACGCAGTTCTCGATGAAGAAACGGAAAAGTGCAGCAACTCCCACTATGGCGACGGAGCTCTTCCCCCTCCACCGCCTCAGAGCTCCGGTTTCCCCCTCAGCTCCAGTCATCGTTTCAGGTCCACCGTCCTCTTCTGCTGCCCCATAACCACCCTGGAGCAACACCATGCCAGAAAGACGCTTCTACTGGCAGGGGAAAGTGGTGCTGGCTACCAGCGTCCTGCTTCTCATCTCACTTGCTCCTCCCTCCTCCTCCTCTCCCCCCCATCCTGGCTCTCTCAAGCAACTAGCGCTGAGAGGTAAATACAAGCAGGATCTCAAAATGGCGGAGCCGCCAAGTCCCGTACGAGGTGCGATGGTGACCCCGGCGCTGCTGCCGCGTCCGTAGCAGCAGAAGGAGCCCTTCGCTCCTGCACACCCCTTGTATAAGACGCACCCAGTTTTTAGAGCCCCAATTTTTTGTATTATACATGGGGAAATACATGGGGAAATACAGTATATCTTTTCCTTATACCATGCTGTGGTATACCACAGCAGTTTGGAGCTGCTGGGAGGGTCGCAGGCTCCCTGGACCCTCTGGAGAGCCATAGCGTCCCACCGTTAAGTTTTAAAAATCCTTCCCTCCCTAGCAGCAGCATGATTATCTCAATCATGTTGCTGCCATTGCTGTCACCCCACCCTTTAAGGGGCTAGATGCATTGTGACGCCTCAGTTTGGGAACCTCTGGACTAGTATATACTGTGTAATACTATATTTTTCTTCTGTTCAGTTAACAGGTCTTGGAAAAAACAGGTTCAGGTTCATTCCGTATCAAATCAACACACTGTTTCCGACTAATCTCCTTAGATTTTTATGGAATTTGGGATACTTATTTGTCTTATGGTGTAATGTAAAAATAACAGTTTTAGTGGCCTTATTATGTGAAATTTTATAGCTATGTAAATTTTCAAAATTTTATCAAAACATTGTGCCTGTGATTCTTTAACTAACTATGCATCAGATACAAGTTTATATATAAAGCTGGGGATGGTCTTGTTTTAAAGCTTTTTTAATGAGCTTTCATATGATATACAACACAATTGGTTTAATAATTAAATTTGATTTAAATGATTAAAATCAATTTCCTCAGTCATTTTTGAGATTTTTTTCAAAATTTTAAAAATATCAATTTTTGGAAAATTGATTTTAAACTTGATTTAAAAAAATTAAATCCATTGTGTTGCATATCATATTAAAGCTCATGAAAAGAGCTTTAAATCCAGACCACTCCCAGCTCTATCACTCAACTTGTTACATATCACTAGCATGCCAATTTTTGATAAAATTAGGAAAATTAAGACTTAAAAATATATTTAAGTCTAAAAAGAGTTTCAAGAACTTTTTAAAGATGTTTTAAAACTTTTATTTCTTTAATAACTATATAGTGTGATGACACGAATGACCTGCTAATGGAATTAACAAATTTCCTTTTTTATATATATATATAATGCAGCTTACACCATCTGGAAGTATTTCTGTGATAAAATCAATGCAAGCAATAAAAAATCCTGTTAAAACATGTGATAAAGTATATTCCTTGATCCAGAGTTTGACATCTCAGATCAGGCAACGGATGGAAGATCCTAAGTTTGCAGGTAGACAAATACTTTAAGCATACAACATGTTAATGCTTGCCATTAGAACTTATTCACCATTATTTGGCATAGTCTCTTATCAGGCAGCTTTAAGAACTTTAAATAGATAATATTTTAGTCAGTGTTTAGTGTACCTTGTATGCTGTGTAGCTCAGAGCTCAGCTTTCCAGGAACTCTGGCAATGACATATGACATTATCACCGAGTCCAGAGATGCTGCCAGGCCACCACAAAAGGGGTCCACAGGGCAGTAATGATCACTTGGAGGGAATACGACTATAAATGCTATTTCTAATTCAGTCAGGTACAGATTGGGAACAAATATGCTAATATTGTGTGGGAATTTACTCACTTGATATTTGTTCTGTAGTTGTTTTTCCTTGTGAAAATTCTCAGATGTTCAGAGAATTATGAACACAACTGCAAAATGTATTGCCACACGAATTTGTGGTCAAAATAGTACTTAAGTGGAAATTGTGGTGGGGGAAGAAGCTCTGAACTGCATGAAAAAAACTACAGGTGAAAATATCTACATGAAATGAAAAACCAAATGAAAATAGCACAACCACAGGATAAAAGTAACATTTGTTCGCATATTTCTAGAATGCAGGTTTTAATGACGGGAAAATTATTAAGAGAAGGCTGAGAGCAAAATAATTCTTGGTACCATATTTTCAATAACCTATTCGTGCTTGCTACTGCTGTATTCATAGGCCAGAATCCAAGGAGGGCCTTTACAGCCCAATCCTAACCTGGGCTGGAATAGGCAGGTAGACATATGTCCCCTTACCCTGAATAATGCTCAACCACCGCTATCTGGTTACTCTGGTATAAGGTTGGCCTGCTGGAGGAGGGGGTAGGATATGGCCTACCTACCAGAGGTTGGTCCCACCCTCCTACTGGCCCTGGTCTGTCCACTGGCCCTCCCTCCCACTGCCTTCCCTTCAATCTGCCCTCTTCAACCCCCCCCCCCCCACTGGCCGAACCCGTCTGGTGCTGCAGCACTTACCTGGGATAGCATGGAGGCTGGCTTCAGCCTCTGCAGGACAGTACACATCAATCAATCAATCAAAAAGTATTTATATACCGCTTTTCAACATGAAGTTCCCAAAGCGGTTTACAGGCAAATAATAAAGTTACCCAGTGACTCCCAAGATAGTGTGAATGTGCTTTATGGCATGTTTGTGACTCTTCAAAGACAGTTCTGGTCAGATAAGCCACCCTAAGTGCCTGTTTGTATTGTGCTGATAAGTATACTATGGGTGATACACACAAGGCTTAGGCATGCCTAATGAAACTTATATTTTTTTCACTAAATAACTGATGCCACATCACAAACTGCTGGTTAAATGCCCCTCGGTTTCTTTTTTGAAACTTGGGTCTAAATCCCTCCTGGACATGTAAAGCTAATCATGCAGCTCTCTGGAGCCAAACTTTACTAAAGAAATAAGACTAGAGCAGAGCTGTACAACAAGCCAGTTGTAGTTTCCTTCTTAACTATTTGTGCCTGCTCAGGAGAATTTTGGGTGCATGTTGTTTATAACCCCTGCCTACCTCTTATGAGAACATCTGAGGTCCTTCAAAGCTCATGAAAATAGTGGAAAGTGAGTAAGAGGAGATGGTATAATTTTTCTGACGCTGTACCATTACTCCTATTTTCAAAGGTATATAATATGATGGCAGCAATCTTTCTGACACCTGCATCTCAAACTTTCACTTTCCCAGCAGTTCACATATATATGTTGCCATGGTACTGTCAAGTCAAGTCAAGTTTATTGTTTGGCTAAGAGCCATGACAATTACAAAACAGTTAAAAGTAAATAAAAAACAATAACTTCTAAACAGCAAAGTAATTACTAAAACATCAAAAACATCGAACTATAGGCCTTATAAAACCAGTCCTCCCACCATGTTTAAAATTTAAGAACTGCAGTGCCATAATTTACAAAATTGTAACGAATAACCTTAGCAGCCCTAGCATACAAAAAAGTCATATAAGTAACATGAGGATCAATATCAGAAAGAAGATAGCACACAATCAAAAAAGGATTTTCCAATTGAATTGGAAGCCAAAATGTGACCTAAAAATCTCTGCCTGGGAGAATGATAGAGTTGGCAAAAAAGGATATAATGCACCACCTCCTCAACCTCCCCAGATCCACAAATACAATATCTAAAGTGTTTGGGTGTGGCCTGGAATCTACCTTCGAGATACGCAGTTGGCATAGTATAGATTGGAGACGTAATTCCGTGAAGGCCTTCCTTAGCTTAACATAAGTAAGCAAATAAAAATATTCCATGGTACTGTATGAAGAAGAGTAGAGATAATGTCCTTAGAAGAATCTGAATAAAGGAAGAAAATGAATTCAAAATGGGGTCTGAAAAACAGGAGTGTAGATTGCAATGTGTAAAAGTGTAAACAGTCCTGTAGCCTTGGTTAATTTGTGTTCCATTATTTTAAAAATAATTGTCTTTATAGATATTCAACTGTACCACAGTGAAACGCTTGATCTAATGCTACGTCGATGGGCAAAGCTTGAAAAGGACTTTAAAACAAAGAATGGAAGATATGATATCAGTAAAATTCCAGATATCTATGATTGTATAAAATATGATGTCCAGCATAACATATCTTTAAAACTAGAAAATACAATGGAACTATACAGACTGTCAAAGGCGTTGGCTGATATTGTGATTCCACAGGTTTGTACCTTCTTAATTACATGATCGCTCTATTTAATCTTGTATCAGTGATTACCTAGGTCTTAATGTTCTTTCTATGCAATGTGATAATTAAGTTTCAAAACTAGTTGCCCCATAAATAGTTTTTTGTTTTTTTTAATGAGGTGTTAACATGAGTTTGAAGACAGGTGACACTTAGGGCACAATCCTAACCTGCGCTGGAACAGGCAGGCCAAGTTGCCTATGCCTTATTCAGTGCAAGGTAGCTGTGGACTGGAGTGCAACTCTGAGTAAGGACATTTTTGTCCCCTTACCCCGTGTTGTGTGCCACCCCTGTGGGGCTACTCGGATCAGTGCCTGTGATTTTGTGGGCGCAAATCTGAGTGGCCTGTGTAATGCTGGCCCAGGGGTTAAGATCTGGTCTGTTTTGCCATGGTTGGTCCCATCCCCCCAGGCCCAATCCACCTCCCAGTCTGCATTCCCTCCATCCAAAACCACCCCTTCCTCACTTCCATTCCACCCTCCTGTTACACTCACCTGGCACAAACTCACCTTTTCCTAGCTTTGATCCAGCACACTTCAGTCAGCTGGCTCAGCCTGCACCTGAGTAGCCACAAATGTGCTTTACAGCACATTTCAGGACACTTAAGAGCTAGTGCAAGGGATGTGTGTTGGCTCAGAAGTGAACTAGGATTGCTCTACCCATATTTAATTATCATATACATAATGCATTTCTTATAGAGGTGGTTGAAAATGCTTTTATTTTTCTACATTTCTGTGTTTTCACAAGTCAGAAGTGCAAAATGCATTGTTTGGTGTTTTTTTTTAACCAAAAAGAGATGTGCTGAAGTGGTATTATGTGTTTTTATTTCATTATCAAAAACCCACCTCTACTTATAGACATTAGCAGGAAATGGCTATCGCTGCAGCCAGCGGCAGCCAAGCAGCAGCTGGAGGCACCATGGAAGAAGAGGACGTTCATCCCCTGCACAGGGTGGGCGATCAATTTTGCTGGTGCAGAGGCAAGAGCCTCCATGTTGGGCTATGTGGCATGACATGGAAGAAAGCCTCCAGTTCCACCCCACGCCACCCCCCTACCCAGTTCCTCCCTCCCCACCTGGAATTAGTGTATCACCTGCGAGGGTTAAACTCACCGGCCACTGCCATTATTGGAGGTGCCTTATAGCACCTTAACAACAGCAGCACAGGCAGCACACTCATACCATTCGAGCTAAGCCCAATAGGGTCAGGCGCTGAATTAATGTCTGAGTCCTGAATCAAGAGATAACCAGCATTTATGGTAATTAATGTAAAAGAAACATATTTTTCCCCCATCAAGGAATATGGTATCTCTGAACCTGAAAAATTAGAGATTGCTAAAGGTTACTGCACTCCACTGCTGAGGAAAATCCGGTCTGACCTTCAGAGGACTCAAGATGACGATACTGTAAACAAGCTCCACCCTTTGTAAGTTCTCTTTTGCTCGGGCAAGTTGTTAGCAATTTCTTACTAATTTTCACGTGTTCCAAAGGTGAGCTTAGATTAATGGTCTTTAAAACTATGATAAGCAAGCCTAAAATACCCACAGTCAATATATTGAATAATTAATATATCCATGTATTTACTGTATTAGCTTATTTTTCTCTGGGTTTGCTCTTAGGTATTCTAGAGGGGTTATGTCTCCTGAACGCCATGTTCGAACAAGGCTATATTTCACCAGTGAGAGTCATGTCCATTCCTTACTGTCAACTCTTCGTTATGGCTCCTTATGTGATGTAAGTATCTGGCTGTTTTACTGTATGCACATCTCTTTTAGAAATAACACAACATACATGATAAAATGTTCTAAAGTGTGAGTATAGCAGGATCCCCATGGAAAAGGAAAACCCCCAATATTCAAATCTGTGGTTTTGGGTCCCCACCCCACCCTCCAAACCCAACCAGAACTGAACTTGCCAAACTTATAGATATTTAAGTCATCTTTAAACTACTCTGAGCTTCATTTTGAAGCTCACAGGTTCTCCGAGCAGATGCTTCAAAAAGCCTCCAGACCTGATTTCTGCTCCAGTCAGGCTTGGGAATGGGGCCGGTTCGGCACATGTGGATACGTAAATGTGCAGATGTCAAGCCCGTAGATAGCCTATGTTTTGGGTCAAGGTTAAATTACTACTCTCTCAGGAATGTATAGCTATACAATATAGCAATTTTAGTCAAAAAGTATTTGAAATTAAGTTTGGGACATTTCAAAGAGCTGTCATTCCCATAGTTGAATGGGAACTTTTTGTCTAACTGGATTTTATCTATTGGCAACAGCCATGTTGTTTGTAACTTTACTTTGTTAATCACATGGAGTGGGCTACTGTGGACTACTATTTTATTATTATTATATCTGCCACTTGACCTTTTAGAATCCCTATGCTAGGGCTGGATCAGACAATATGTCTGGTATCCCCTCATAATTGCTTTGTGTCTCACACATTCTGCACATTTAAATACTGAAATAGCATTTAACTTGTATATGGGGTTGGTTCAGATGAATCCCTCTCTCCATGTGTTTGTGCTTTGGAGCAATGGTGCATCAAGAGGAGGAGATGGGTGCATACCTGCTTTTCCACATATGATGTGCAGCAAACATATCATCCAAACCAGTCTAGTTTCTCAGGCACAGTAAAGGGAAAACCACCGTTCCTCTAATTTGTTGTCACCAGAAAAAAGAGTGGAAAGAGCTGCTTGTGCTAGGTTTTTCTGTTTTCTTTCTGTGTTGGTTTGTTCACAGACTTAATCCATAATCCTTTTCATGTATAACCCAAGTTTTAAACACTAGGAATTCTGTCTTTTACCTTGGCTTTCTTTTATTATCGGCTTTAGATTGTTAGGTACTGTTCTACAAATGATTTAAAATGATTTAAAAATTTAGTTTCAGGAATATATGGATTATGTAGTCTTACACTGCCTAATAAAAGAGTTTGCTATATAGGCATTCCCCCCTTCCAGATTTGTATCCTCCCACCAGCAGATACAGGGGAACCCTATATAAATAGCTATGCTGCCACCTGTGTATTTACAATACCTTTGTTTTACTGTAGTAGTGCTTACAGCATGGGTTGTTCTTGCTTACCAGTCTTGCTTAACTGAAGAACCAAATGTGCAGGCAACCAGCCTGCATGCTGCAGAGAGGAAAGTAACTGAATGTTAACAGGAAGCAGGACATTTCTTGCTTCCTGTTAATATTCAGTTAGTCTCCCTCTAGTGTGCAAGGTTGTTGCCTGCACATGTGGTTCTTCAGTTAAACAAGAAGCACCCGTGCTGCAAGTGCTACTACAGAAAAACAAAGGTACTGTAACGGGTTCACAGGGGGGGGGGAATTCCCCTGGATCCACAAATAAATAAAACTGGATATCAGTTCTGCAGATTTGAAGGGGGGGCGCCTGTACATAATTTATAAACGTACAACTAAGTGACCTAATTACAATGTTAAAATAAAAAAAGGGATCACTACTCATACATTTCTAAAGGTGTGATGTTCTTTTAATCCAAGGCATCAAAAGATGAACAGTGGAAGCGAGCTATGGATTACCTAAATGTTGTCAATGAACTCAATTATATGACCCAGATTGTTATCATGCTCTATGAAGATCCAAATAAGGTAATGAAATAATATATAAACTGGTAAAGCATTAATATATACTTAGAAACATGGTTTGAACTACCTTACCCATTTTCTTTAGGAGCTTTCATCAGAGGAACGTTTCCATGTGGAATTACATTTTAGTCCAGGTGCTAAAGGTTGTGAAGAAGATAAAAATTTACCATCAGGTTTTGGATATAGACCAGCTTCTCGAGAGGTAAATGCTCTTAGAAATGTTTCTTATATGTATGAAGTCACAACAAGACTTTCTGTATCATTCTACAATTACTGCTTAGTAGAAATCGGGATTTTTTTTCTGATTTTTTTTCTTCCCCAAATTAAGATGTGGCAGATTCTGAGGTTTACATTCTCCTGGTATCACTGAAATCAACATTATTTAATTCTGGAATTCTTGTTAGACTGTGAAAGTAAATTGCCACTTCTATCATGGCATCATATTAGGTGTTTGTGTGTCTGTGTAAAAAGTACAGATGCCGACCCCCAGCATCTGAAACTGACTAGAGCTGAGCTCTGGTCAGGTCTGGAGGATTTTATTAGGCTTGCAGAGGGCAGACGCAACAGTCCATGGCATACTTGGGCCTCAGAATGCCTGTTTAGGTTCAAAAAAGTCACTTCTGGTTTTCAGCAAAAATGGGAAGTGATGTTTCTGTTGGATTTTTATACCACTTTTCTAAAAACCCAAGCAGTGTACAACATAAAGCAGTGTACAATATTTTAGGCTTTGTAAGGCCATTAAAAAGTCACTTCCAGTTTTTGCAAAAACCGCAAGTTACTATTTTGGGCCTAAACCGCCATTCTGAGGCCCACAGAAGCCGTAAGAACCTTCAGGACTTGATCGGAGCTCGGCTCTAGTCAGTTTGGAAAGAGGGGGTGGTCCCCGAATTCCATGGGTTTGAGTACCCTTGGAATTCAGTATCTGTATTAATTCGAGGAACAGAATAATATTGATAATTATTCTGCAGATATGGGCCCACTGTATATGGAGTGATACAGATATCACTGTATTCAAATTACTTGAATGGTTCCATTTCACAATGACACTAAGAGCACAATCCTAACCTGGAGTTAGGCTGGCACAGTTAGGCCAGCAAAGTTTGGTTGGCACAAGGGACATTGTAAAATATGTTTGGACCACTCTTGGAGTCAGAGAGGCTAGCACACAGATATGTGCCACCCTCCCTGACCCCAAGGGTGGTCCAAATATGCTTTACAGTGTCCCTTGTGCTGGCCAAACTTAGCTGGCCTAACTGTGCCGGCCTAACGCCAGGTTAGGATTGTGCTCTAAGAACCCAAACCTATCCAACTTTCCAGCACTAATGCAGCTATGCCAATGGGGCATGTGCTGCATCCTGCAGTGGTACAGGCAGTCATGGAGGCTTCCTCAAGGTAAGGGAGTATTTGTTACTTTGTCTCGGGGCTGTATTGCAGCTGCATCACATCTGGACAGTTGGTTAGGATTGGGCTCTTACAGTGCATTCCTAGACATGCCAACTCAGAAGTAAGCACATATTCAGTGGGACTTACTCGCTTGTATCTATAGGATTGCAGCCCTAATGAAATATCATTCAGTGTTGTGGTGGGTTAGATATTAAGATAAGTAAGTTTCAAAATGAAGAAGCCTGGGTTTCCCCCCAAAAAAGTTAGATGTAATACCCTAGTTATATACTTACGGCTCCTAACTTTCATTTTTGAATGTCAACTGTTTTTGACAAATGTGTTCTGATACGTTCAGGAGATCTGCTGTTCAGAGATCCTACTGTGTGGAGAATGCATTTCTAAATGAGGGCAACAACCCTAGTAAGAATAATGCTTTCTAAATGCCCTGTAATGAATAGCTTGTGGTACATAAAGTATCTCTTTTCTTGGCAGAATGATGGCTCAAAGAAAACCTCCCAGAGAACTGATAGTGATGAGGAAGCACATGCTTCGAAACGGGATGAAACTGATCGATCTGTGGTGATGTTCAAGCCAATGGTGTCGGATCCAATTCATATTCACAGGAAATCACCCCTTCCAAGATCCAGGAAAATAGCGTCAGGGGAAGTACGTGTTGCTATCCTAATGCATACTCATGGTAGTATTAAGCTCTTATTTGGGAAGATAGGGCAGTTTATTTTCCTAGTTCTTTTTATTGAATTGCATTGCAAAGTATATTGCTGTAGTCCATTTAGTATTTTAACATTGCTTTTAACACTTCTCTAATTAAAAATTGAAAGATACAAAGTTTCAGAGATTTGGATCACTAAATAAGATCTAATCTACTCATTCAAGCTGACTAACCTACATTGCTTGCATACACAGTCTCACAAGACATGTTCCACGTACAAAAAAAACCCTCAGTTCATGCATTTTATCCGTTTGGTTTTTTACTCTTCGTGGAAATTTACTGTTTATCAACAGGTTGGCATTTTTATGCAATATAATTGATTGCAGTGGTATTCACTGAAAGGTAAGAAAGCAAATTGGCAGTATGAAGGTTGTATGTTCTTTCCAGATGTTCTTAGGATTGGAGAAAATCTGCCAAAGTTCTTGGTTATTTCATAAAGTTAGGCAGATCAGCAAGACTCTTGGTTGCCCCTTTTATTAACATTCCTCACTGGCAGAACAAAATCACAAAGAATAATAGATTATATTATGTATGTATGTATTTCCTCCAGTTTTATTTTCATTAATGCATTAAGTCTAGGAATCACTATTGATATCATAGAATAACTTGTATGCTGCTTTACAGCTTGATCCTTTGCCTGGGCAGTGCTGCTAGCTCATGTGCTGCCCAGGTAACGGCCATCACAAAAGTGCCATAAGGCACGTTGCAGTGGCCAGGCGAGGAGAGGCACCAGCAAGGAGGCCAGCACCAGTTGCTGCTGGGCCTTTATACTGGCAGGAAGAGTTTGCCACAGTAAGAGTCCCTGCTGTGCAGTGGGATGGCATTCCGGGGTGGGTGGAAGGCAGGAAGGTAACAAAATTGGGCATGGGGAGGATAGATCAGGCCTGGGAGTGTGGGCGGGGATTGTGGCAGAGGCTGCTGCCAGATCCTATCCCCCCTTCCAAGCCTTGGAGCCCAACATGGGTCGCTTCAGTTCTGCACCAGCTAAATATCTGGCACAGATCCAAGTAGTTCCAACAGGACCGCTGGAGCTCTGCACTGGCTAAGGGAACTGAAGTTCTCTTATTCCGAAGAGACCTCCCAACTACTTCCCCTGCCCCGCAAGATACAGTGGCAACCTTTTCAGAGCTGCTGTATTGTGGCACGGAGGCCAAGGATAGGATTAGGGATTGGGCCCTTTCTCTCTAGCTATTAATAAGAATGAACACTTGCCTATATCCAGTGGGGTTTTGCCTTCATTTTCTTTGAGCAAAGCCCCCAGGTTGAATTAAAAATTGCTTTGCAATTTGCAGTAGTCATTTGCCATGTGACATGGAGGGTATTGATCAAGAAACACCTCCTGAGCCTCCTTGAACATGCAGAACTAATTATATGGCTTGTCCTTAATGTACTAAGAGTAATCCATTAGTGTTATTTCAGATGAAAGAAATGGGCATTATACTGTATAACATGGAAACAGTTTTGCAATATTTTGAAAAAAAGTTACTTTGACTATGGCAGTCTTTGTTAGAGAAGTTGAAATGTACACTACCATTCAAGAGTTTAGGGTCACCCAGATAATTCCGTGTTTTACGTGAAAACTGACTTGTATTTATCAAATGAGTTGCAAAATGAATAGAACATATATAATAGTCAAGACATTGGCAAGGTTAGAAATAATGATTTTTATTTGAAACTAGCTTTTTGTTACCCGGCGTTGCCCGGGTAACAAAATGATCTTCCAGAGTTTATGAGTTTTGCACCCCTTCTCACCCCCCATGCGGACGGGGGCCGAACCCAGACTCCAACCGCGTCAGGAGCGTCGCCACTCACCTCAGTGACCCCGGAAACTACGGTTCCGACACCGATTTTGGCCATTTTTGACCGTTTTCATGTGGGGGCCCCTGTGCACCCCACCCCTGGGGGCACTGGGGGGGCCTGACCCCGCAGTGTTTGTCACCAGGCCGCAAGGCACGTGCGTGCCAAGTCTGGCGTCACTAGCTCCAGGCGTTCCAGTATGGCATGGCGGACATTTTGTTTTGCACCCCTTCCTACCCCCCATGTTGAGAGGGGGTCGAACCCGAACTACCACAGCATCGGGAGCGTCGCCACTTGCCTCGGCGACCCCGGAAACTACGGATCCGACGCCAATTTCTTCTGTTTTTGACCATTCCCACACGGGGGCCCCCACGCACTCCCACCCCCGGAGGGTGCTAGGGGGGCCTGCCCCCCGCAGTGTTTGTCGCCAGGCCGCAAGGCACACGTGTGCCGAGTTTGTTGCCAATCACTCCAGGCGTTCCAGCCGGGCATGGCACATGCTGTGTTTTGCACCCCTTCTCGCCCTCCACGCCGAGGGGGGGCTGAACCTTGACTCCGACGGCGTCGGGAGCGTCACGGCTCGCCACGACGACCCCAGAAACTGCAGATTTGATGCCGATTCCAGCCATTTTCGACTGTTTTCACGCCAGGGGGGCCTGACCCCCGCAATGTTTGTCGCCGGGTCGCAAGGCACACGTGTACCGGGTTTGGTGCGCATCGCTCCAGGCATTCCAGCAGGGCATGGCGAGCATTTTGTCTCGCACCCCTTCTGGCCCCCCACGCCAAGGGGGGCCCGAACCCGGACTCCAACGGCGCCGGGAGTGTCGCCGCTCATCCCGGCGACCCCGGAAACTATAGATTTGATGCCAATTTTGGCCATTTTCGACCATTTTCACGTGGGGACTTGTGCACACCCCCACCCCTGGGGGCGCTGGGGGCACCTGACCCCCGTAGTGTTTGTCGCCAGGCCGCAAGGCATATGCATGCTGAGTCTGGCGGCAATCGTTCCAGGCCTCACAGTGGGGCATGGCGGACATCTCGTTTCACACCCCTTCCCGCCCCCCACGTTGAGGGGGGGCGAACCCAAACTCCCACAGCGTTGGGAGCGTCGCCGCTCGCCTCGGTGACCCCAGAAACTACAGAACTGATTATGATTTTGACCGTTTTCATGCGGGGGCCCTGGGGCATCCCCATCCCCGGGGGCGCTAGGGGGGCCTGACCCCCGGAGTGTTTGTCGCCAGGCCGCAAGGCACGCGCGTGCTGGGTTTGGTGCGCGTCGCTCCAGGCGTTCCAGCAGGGCATGGCGGACATTTTGTTTTGCACCCTTTCTTGCCCCCACACCTAGGGGGGCAAACCCAGACCGTGTCGGGAGCATTGCCGCTCGCCCCGGCGACCCCGGAAACTGTGGATTCGATGCCAATTTCGGCCATTTTTCACCATTTTCACGTGGGGACCCCTGCGTACCCCCACCCCCAGGGGCGCTAGGGGGGTCTGACCCCCGCAGTGTTTGTCACCAGGCTGCAAGGTGTATGCGTGCCAAGTTTCATGTTGATGGGTCCAGGTGTTCCAGCACGGCATGGCGGATGTTTTGTTTCGCACCCCTTCTGGTTCCCCGTGCCGAGGGGGGCCCGAACCCGGACTCCAACTGCGTCAGGAGCGTCGCCGATCGTCTCGGTGACCCCGGAAACTATGGGTGCCAATTTCGGCCGTTTTTGGTCGTCTTCACGCAGGGACCCTCGCATACCTGCACCCCCGGGGGTGCTAGGGGCCCCCGACCGCCGCAGTGTTTGTGGCTAGGCTTCCGCATGCCGAGTTTGGTGCCAATCGGTCCAGGCGTCACAGCGGGGCATGGTGGACGTTTTGTTTCGCATCCCTTCTCACCCCCACATTGAGGGGGGGGCTGAACCTGGACTCCAACGGTGTCAGGGGCGTCGCCGCTCATCTTGGCGACCCCGGAAACTGTGGATTTGATGCCGATTTTGGCTGTTTTTGACCGTTTTCACGTGGGGACCCCTGCGTACCCCCACCCCCAGGGGCACTGGGGGGCCTGACCCCTGCAGTGTTTGTCGCCAGGCCACAAGGCACATGCGTGCCGAGTCTGGCGCCAATCGCTCCAGGTGTTCCAGCATGGCATGGCGGACATCTTGTTTCGCACCCCTTCCCACCCCCCATGTTGAGGGGGCCCCGAATCCGAACTCCCACAGCGTCGGGAGCATTGCCACTCGACTCAGCAACCCCAGAAACTACGGATCTGACGCCGATTTCGTCCGTTTTCTACCGTTCTCACATGGGGACCCCCATGCACTCCCACCCCCGGGGGCGCTAGGGGGGGCTGACCCCTGCAGTGTTTGTCACCAGCCGCAAAGCATGCGCGTGCCGAGTCTGGCTGCAATCACTCCAGGCATCGCAGTGGGGCATGGTGGACGTCTTGTTTCGCACCCCTTCTCACCCCCTACGCCGAGGGGGGGCCAAACCCAGACTCCAACCGTGTCGGGAGCATCGCCGCTCATCTCGGCAACCCCGGAAACTACGGGCTCTACGCCGATTTCAGCCGTTTTAGGCCGTCTTCATGTGGGGCCCCTTACACACCCCCACCCCTGGGGGCGCTAGGGGGGCCTGACCCCCGCAGTGTTTGTCACCAGGCCGCAAGGCATGCGTGTGCCGAGTCTGGCGCCAATTGCTCCAGGTGTTGCAGTGGGGCATGGCCGACGTCTCATTTCGCACCCCGTCCCACCCCCCACTTTGAGGGGGGGTGAACCCAAACTCCCATGGCATCAGGAGCATCACCGCTCACCGCAGCGATCCCTGAAACTACAGAACCGACAACGATTTCGGCCATTTTCGGCTGTTTTCACGCAGGGGGACCCCTGTACCCCCACCCCTGGGGGCATCAGGTGGGCCTGACCCCCACAATATTTGTCACCAGGCCGCAAGGCATGCGCATACCGGGTTTGGTGCGCATCGCTCCAGGCGTTCCAGTATGGCATGGCGGACCTCTTGTTTTGTACCCCTTCTCACCCCCCACGCCGAGGGGGGCCCAAACCCAGACTCCAATTGTTTCGGGAGCATTGCCGCTCACCCCGGCGACCCCAGAAACTGTGGATTTGACGCCGATTTCGGCCGTTTTTGACCATTTTCACGTGGGGACCCTCGCGTACCCCCACCCTTGGGGGCGCTGGGGGAGCCTGACCCCTGCAGTGTTTGTCACCAGGCCACAAGGCACGCATGTGCCGGGTTTGGTGCGCGTTGCTCCAGGCGTTCCAGCACAGCACGCGGATGTTTTGTTTCGCACCCCTTCTGGCCCCCCGTGCCGAGGGGGGCCCGAACCCAGACTCCACCAGCATCGGGAGTGTTGCCGCTCGGCGCAGCGACCCCAGAAACTACGGACTCGATGGTGATTTTGGCCGTTTTCGGCCGTCTTCACGTGGGGCCCCCTGCGCACCCCTGCCCCCGGTGGTGCTAGGGGGCCCTGACCCCCGCAGTGTTTGTGGCCAGGCCGCTAGGCTTCCGCATGCCGAATTTGGTGCCAATCGGTCCAGGTGCTCCAGCGGGGCATGGCAGATGTTTTGTTTCGCACCCCTTCTTGCCCCCCACATCGAGGGGGGGGCTGAACCCGGACTCTGATAGCATCGGGAGCGTTGCCGCTCATCTCGGCGACACCAGAAACTGGATTTGATGCCGATTTCAGCTGTTTTTGACTGTTTTCATGCGGGGACCCCCGTGTATCCCCACCCCCGGGGGCACTAGGGGGCCCCGACCCCCGCAGTGTTTGTCACCAGTCCACAAGGTGTATGCATGCCGAGTTCCGTGCTGATCGCTCCAGGCGTTGAGGAGCCTATGGGAAACACACACACACACACACACACACACACACACACACACACTCTTCTTTATATATATAGATAATAATAATTGTGTCCTTCAAACTTTGCTTTCATCAAAGAATGCTCCTTTTGCAGCAATTACAGCATTGCAGACCTTTGGTATTCTAGCTGTTAATTTGTTGAGGTAATCTGAAGAAATTTCACCCCACGCTTCCTGAAGCACCTCCCACAAGTTGGATTGGCTTGATGGGCACTTCTTGCATACAATATGGTCAAGCTGCTCCCACAACAGCTCAATGGGGTTGAGATCTGGTGACTGCGCTGGCCACTCCATTACAGACAGAATACCAGCTGCCTGCTTCTCCCCTAAATAGTTCTTGCATAATTTGGAGGTGTGTGTTGGGTCATTGTCCTGTTGGAGGAGGAAATTGACTCCAATCGAGCGCTGTCCACAGGGTATGGCATGGCGTTCCAAAATGGAGTGATAGCTTTCCTTATTCAAAATCCCTTTTATCTTGCACAAATCTCCCACTTTACCAGCATAAGAGCAGCCCAGACCATCACATTACCTCCACCATGCTTGACGGATGGCGTCAGGCACTCTTCCAGCATCTTTTCACTTGTTCTGTGTCTCACAAATGTTCTTCTGTGTGATCCAAACACCTCAAACTTCTATTCGTCTGTCCATAATTTTCCAATCTTCCTCTGTCCAATGTCTGTGTTCTTTTGCCCATATTAATCGTTTCCTTTTATTGGCCAGTCTCAGATATGGCTTTTTCTTTGCCACTCTGCCTAGAAGGCCAGCATCCCAAGGTCGCTTCTTCATTGTAGACGTTGATGCTGGCGTTTTGCGGGTACCATTTAATGAAGCTGCCAGTTGAGGTCATCTGAGGCGTCTATTTCTCAAACTAGAGACTCTAATGTGCTTGTCTTCTTGCACAATTGTGCACCGGGGCCTCCCACTTCTTTCTACTCTGGTTAGAGCCTGTTTGTGCTGTTCTCTGAAGGGAATAGTACACACCATTGTAGGAAATGTTCAGTGTCTTGGCAGTTTCTCACATGGGATAGCCTTCATTTCTAAGAACAAGAATAGACTGTCGAGTTTCACATGAAAGTTCTCTTTTTTTGGCCATTTTGAGAGTATAATCAAACCCACAAATGTGATGCTCCAGATACTCAACTAGCTCAAAGGAAGGCCAGTTTTATAGCTTCTCTAATGAGCAAACCCGTTTTCAGCTGTGCTAACATAATTGCACAAGGGTTTTCAAGGGTTTTCTAATCATCCATTAGTCTTCTAACGCGATTAGCAAACACAATGCACCTTTAGAACACTGGAATGATTGTTGCTGGAAATGGGCCTCTATACACCTATGTAGATATTCATTTAAAAACCAGACTTTTGCAGCTAGTATAGTCAGTTACCACATTAACAATGTATAGAGTGTATTTCTGATTGATTTAATGTTATCTTCATTGAAAAAAACAATGCTTTTCTTTCAAAAATAAGGAAATTTCTAAATGACCCTAAACTTTTGAATGGTAGTGTATATTTCTGTAGTAGTCTAAAAAAAGACTTATTAAAACTTCAGGTGCTTTAGGCAAACCAATCCTGACTGGGCTGCCCATGCTGGGATACAGCAGCGCCAAAATGGCCTTCACTGTATCCCACGTGCCAGGGAAGTAGCCAGAGGTCTCTTTGGGGTAAGGGAATATATGTTTCCTTACCCGTGTTGAGCCCTGGCAGTCTCTATGGGTGTACCCGGATCTGGAATAGCTCATTACTGGTGCAGATCCAAGTAGCCTTGTATAGGGCTTTCAGGCCCGGGAAGGGGATAGGATCCAGTGGCAATCTCCGATGGCAAACTTACCACTGATGGCTCCTGGGGCTCCTCTGACTGGCACAAAGGCATAGCCCTCTCCCACGATGTCCTCCTCTCCAGCATCTCCTTCCTTCTGGCCTCTGCAAAGTGCCTTACAGCACTTTTGTGATGGCGGTCTCCTGGGCATGAGTGCAAGGCTGGCGCTGGCCTGGGTTGGATTGGGCTGTAAGGAGATGATGCCAAAATAACCTGATAAAACTCTTATTCCCCCCACCCCACTAGCAAAACAGTTACATATAGCAGTTTTCTATATACGTGAGTATAGTATATGTAATTTTTCAACTTGTATCTGTGAATTCTGTTTTTTTCTGTTAGAATAAACATTCTATTTAAGTGGTCCCCAAAGTCCTACTCAGACTTTGGGAGCAAAAGTGAGTAATTGTGGGGGTGGGGCCTTGGGCGGGAGTGTGCCCTGATGGTGCTGCAGCAATTGCAGGCCTCCCCGACCTTGCAGGAGGCTCCCTTGACCACCCAGGTAGGCTAAAAGCCCCTGTGCGCCCACAATTTGCTGCAGCCATGTCAGGGCACTTTCCTGCCTCTGTCCCCACCTGAAAGGAGAATGGCCTCTTAAAGGTTTCCAATGATAGGTCACGACCCACCACTTTGGGAACCACTGTTCTGTTTTATTGTACTGGTAGTATTATTATGAATCTTCGGCGTAGGAAGATTTGGAAAAAAATACTTCTAACATTCTTACTTCTTTTTAAAATATTTTTTGTCATTTCTAAGAACTCTGTCAGGTACTTTTTAGCTTAATCTGAAACTCTTCTATTTTCTTAAAATAACCTTTAAAAAAGGGAAATTAATTTTTCTTTCAGTGTAAAATTATAAAAGTGACACTTACTTCTATCCACATCTGGGAGTAAACACCATTTACTGTTATGAGACTTACCTTTGAGTAAACATGCATAAGATTGGTCCCCAAATGTATTTGACATAAAAGTGAACAAAGTTCAGACAACCATGATATCAAGGATGTCTCTATATCTTGATCATAAAAGTATCTGTAACTTTGTTATGTTTTGTTCTTGACCTTGTTCGTTGGATATCTTCTTTATCCTGACACGGGATATCTGCCAGTAGTTTAAGACAGTGCAGTAATTTTCAAATGCTGGATTGTGACTTACATATAAATAACTACGTATAATGTTGGTTTGCAAGCCTGTAGCTATTGTTGTAGCTATATACTATTTATGTATTAGTATAAAGATCTTGGGAGGGACCTACAGTATCTGAGCAATAATAGAAGTGGCATGTAGATACTAAATTCCACCAGTATAGCTTATTAGCAAATATTGTGAAATTTCATCTCAAACTTTAAAAATCTGTACTATATCACAGGTCAGTTATATATTGAAAGGATCATTTTTTTAAAAAATAAGCATACTTAATAATGCAGCAAAAAGGTATACAGTCAGTTCTCATTATCTGCTACGGTTAGTTTCCCGGAAACCCTAGGTCTCTGCATAGCAGAACAGAGGTGTGGATGAGAGGTAGATAGCAGTTCTGCCCCCATAGATAAGCAAATTTGCAGATAGCAAATTTGCATATAAAGAGAACTTTGGACCATTGAACCATACATACACAATAATTTCCCCTGTGTATTCTTTATACTTGTATTCAATAGTACTGCTCAAGAACCTTTGGTGAAAACAGCAGCTGAATAGTAGCAACTTTTGTTGTGTGATTTGTTTTTAAAGGAAACTTTACTCATTACTGTTTAATAGTGGTAGAGCTGTTTAGCAAAGGGTGCAGACAAAACTGTATTTTATTTTATCATTTGGCTGTGAATCTAACGTTGCATGCTTTGCTGTTTTTTTGCCCCCTTTCTCACTTCCAGGAAGAGAGCCCCCTGAGTGTGTCTAGCCCAGAGTGTATTGGTACCTGGCTGCATTACACCAGTGGTGTGGGTACTGGGCGTCGAAGACGCAGATCAGGGGAACAAATCACTTCTTCCCCTGTCTCCCCTAAATCATTGGCTTTCACATCCAGTATTTTTGGCTCATGGCAACAGGTTTTTAAACTTTACTTCATTAAACATTATTATGCATTCCAAGGAACCAACTGTCTTTAAGGACACCTAACCCCTTGTTCTGGAATTCATTCAAAATAAATTATTTCACCTGTCATTAAAATGTGACATTACTTCCAAGAATGCTTGGGGGGGAAAAAAGCAAGTGCATGGTATATGTGTGTGTGTTTTATTTTCCCCTCATAATCTTCATTGAATGTGTTAGATGTTTGAATTGATTTCTTTTCAGCATCGTAGAGATGAATATAGTTTAGTTCCTAATCAGACATCGACTTTGGCTTAGTTGTCCTTTAAGACTTTTTTTCTCAAAAACAAACAAAACACAAACAAAACCAGCATTGTATAATTTGGTGGTAGGCACATTAAAATGATTATCAAACAAATGAAACAAAATGCCATTTGAAATAATTGGTTTGGGAGTTGGCTATTGCTATTCCACAGTTAGAATGTCATATTAACTGTGCAGGAAAAAGGAAAAAATCCCAGTACTAATCATTATTTTCTCCAATCTTTTAAATGGATATCTCTCTTTCTCTCTTTCCTTCTTTCTTTCTTTCTTTCTCTCCCTCTCCCCTCCCCGCTTTAAAAAAGTACTTCATCCATTGTAATGTACAATATTATGAAGTATTTAAATATTGTGAGAATTGGAAAACAGAAACATAATAAAATTGTATACTCAAATGATTAAGGGCCCAATCCTATCCATCTTTCCCGCAATGATGCAGCTGTGCCAATGGGGCGCATACTGCCTTTTGTAGTGAGGGGGGCAGTCTCAGCAGCTCCCTCAAAGTAAAGTAACATTTTGTTCCCTTGTGGGACTGCCTTGCGAATGCATCAGCACTGGAAAGTTGGATAGGATTGGGCCCTCAATCAGTTAAATGTATGCATATTGTTTATAGTAAACAATGGATGGTGTCCTAGTAGCAATTATCCTTTCTTCTTTTTAAAAGAATGTGTTTCCATTCCTCTTGGAACTATAGGGATATAGAAAAAGGTTTTAGGTTAAAGGCTGTGAACATCAGAAGTTTACCCTAATAGAGCCTGTGCATGGATCAGTGACTGTACAGTGACCTCATCAGCCTGTCTGTGTTTCCTTTTTTTCCTTCCTTCCAATACAGGCGCAGTTTAGGAGTGTTCATTTGGTAAACTAAAATGACAGCTGTCTGTGTAGTGTTTTCATATCTGTCTTGGTGTCTGTCTTGTTTTTGTCATGAATGCCTGCTTTGTACCACCTCATTGCAAGGATCCCATGAGTGAAATGGACTTTCTTCAGCAATATTGCATGATCTTCCATATTATTTTGGTATTGTTTTTACTAACCCATTATACAGCTTTATTAATACTTGTCTATGTTGAACAGGCTGCTGTTTCAAGCTAAATGGATTCTTCAAATCTGCTTGTCTATTTTTGTCCTTATTGATTTGTTTCCCATGTCCAGGTTCCAACAGAAACCAATAATTATTTCCGCCCACCAAGAACTCTTGTGGAGCAAAAGACAAGCAGTATAGGTATGTATATGTGTTTGACATTTTGTTGTGTTAAAATGTCTACCCAGTGCTTGTTCTGCTGACAGGCATGTGCAACATCTGTATTTCTGTTTGGATAGTGGATTGTGGAATTTCAGTCAATAATTTAGTTACTGAGTCACTTAAAATAGGATGTCACTTGCCACTGTTGCATGAATTCTTTGTGTGGACCAAAGCCATGTTTTTATTGTGACATTTAATAAAGGTAATTTTAGCATACTTGATCTCTTGGATTTGAGGTTTTTCTTCCTTTGTGACTTTGAAACAGTTGAAAAGATGCTGCTGGGAATCAGAACATGTTTCCTCTTCTCAGTTTTCTGTTTTCCTTCTTCCAAAAGCAAACAAACACCAGATTACAGTTCTTTGCACTACCCCAAATTCCATCAACTACAGCTTTCAATGTATGGACTTGGCCATTGTAACTGCTACATTACAACAAGCAGCATGCATTTTAAATTAGGATACTTTTTTCAGTTAATATTGTAGAGTGGATATCATATTTTGTTAAGACATGTATGCTACTAGTATTTTGTCTCTTATTTTGGAAAATAATTCTTAAAGAATGTATTACACAAGACTTATATACTACAGTCAGTGCAGCCTGGAGAGAACATTAGTCTAATAAATTCTCTACACAATCTTTCTTTGTGTTCATGTATCAAACATTTTTTCTAGCAAAATGCACACATCAGTGCTCTTGATCATTGGACGTTAACTTTTCTAACATTCTTCAATAATAGTATATTCCCGTTCTCTATTATGCATCTTATCATTGTTGAAGAAATCTATGTGTGTAAAAGTGAAAATATTTCTTTGGTTTCAAAGCTTTTACCACAGATCAGGCACTTGTTTATGTTGGCTGTATTTATCACATCTGCCAGTAATGTTTTCCTCACTGCTTGGTCTTTGATGGTAATAACAGAAACTTTGGATCAGGTGTTGATTATTAGAAAGAAAATTAACAGCCAGGGTTTCACAGGGCAAGGGTTGGAGAAATCTGTCTTGTGCAAGTACTATAAAATAAATTTTATGTCAATGAAGGGTTATACTTAACGTGGCCCTTCTCAGGTTTTTTTAGGTAGATTAGAACTGAAATTCTTGCAGTATTTTTATAGAAAAGTGTTATGCTAATTTTTTGAAAAGTAATAATTGCATAGTAGAAGTAAACATGGGCTTTTAAAAATCAATTTTATTAACTTTTACATAAATTTTACCTTCAAATCGTTGGAACAGAATATTTTTTTTAAAAAAAGTGTAGAAATGATTGTTCTTATACTGGCTGAAATCTTTGTGAAAGGTTTGAGTGTTTTGATTTATATTAGTTTTTTCATATAAAATTTATAACTTCCTCAATTTTATTTGGGCTCCGGATTGGGCTTTTAAGTTTCACTTTCTGTTGCCAGGCCTTGGTAAAATAATGTATACAAAATTAGTAAAGGGAATAGTGATCAATAGAGGCAGAATAAATTATAGTAGTTACCATAAAGCTGTCATCAAAAAGAAAAGCTTCCACTGCTAACAAAAAGAAGTAACAGGCATTTTAAGGCTAGTCGCAGTGGCCACACAAAGCGCTCCGCCCCTCTAACAACTGGCTGCCTCTGAAAAGCCAGAAGACGGCCATTGAACTTCCCTGTTATTGCCAAATCTTTCTCCAACTCAGTACAACAATTAACAGGGATAAAAAAAATCCACAACAAAGCAAAAAGAAGCCGATTGGCTGCAAGCTCTGCAGCCAGCACCCCTTTCTTCAGCTAGATAGGGCCAGAACTGGTAATAACAGTTATCCCCTGCACAGAGAAGCCATTTAACTGTCAATTCTACCTAAGCCGGTCTGACGAGCATTCCCCAACTGCCACGGAATATCTTCCCCTACAGGGAATATAGTATTTTCTCAGTATGCCTATAGTAAAGGGAATAGTGATCAATAAAAGCAGAATAAATTATAGTAGTTATTGCCATACAAGCTCTACTTCTACATTACAAGCATATTGTGAACCTGTCCAAGGCAATGCCAGTGGTTACCTTTTGTGTGGTAAGAGCAATATGCTTGCATGCTGCATGCATCCCCAATGTGAATGGAAGAACACCTGGTTGCTCTATGTATTTTCTCTAACTTCCATCAGGGTCTCACTGTGCGGGCCTGTTTAGCACCTCTGTGCTTGGGTTTTCTTCAAGTGCACCTAACCTACAGGATTATGCTCGTACTCATCGTAAAAAACTGACTTCTTCTGGCTGCATAGATGGTATGTGCACACTTTCGCACATGCACTTATATACACCCATTCATATGCACACATTAAACATCAAAAGAAAAAACCCTAGGTCAGTTAACTGGATAGAAGCCTAGAATACTGTTTGCTACATTTAGGTTTTAACTGTAAATTTATGTTTTTATTTCTTAGGCCTTTATAAAAGGCAGGTATTTTTTTTCCTCCTTCTGCAACATACAGGTACTTCATCCTATAAATACAAGAAATTCAGTCTATATTAAAAAAAACTGGCATTTTAGAAAGAATGCGATTTATAATTTAAATTTGTGTAATTTGGTAACTGTTTTCTGAAACTGGATAGAAACGTTTAATAACATACTTTAATAATTGTAACATATTAAGTAGTATATTTTTTTCTAGTGAATATAAAAATGTTAGGGTTTTTGGCTTCAGTGAGAAGACTATAAATAATAGGAACAGATTCCACTGTTGTGAAGCAGTACTAATATAGTGTATGTTAACATTTTTGAGGGTAATAAATACTTCTCCTCCTAATGTCACTTCCATTGTATTGAACTTTATGTGTAACTTGTATGCCAGTACCACAACCTCATATGTGCTTTTTCCCCATATACTCCATTAAACATCTATTAGTATCAGCAATCAAAGTTTATCAACTTTTAAACCTGCTTGGCCTATGCACTTTTCCCAATCCCTACTGCATGCCACTTAATTCTAACTTCCTCTTCTTTTTTTAATTCTGTCCTATCTTGAAATGTCCCTGTTTTGGTAGCTGTTTTAAATTTCAGGTACCTGTTTTTCTCTTTCTCAGACACCACACGTGGTTCTGCTGTTAAAAGGTTTTCTATCTCATTTGCTCGACACCCAACCAATGGTATGTTTTGCTTTTATTTTAAAAAAAATATTCCCTTGCTTCATCCCTTCCAAAACATGGGGTGTATAGTATTGTCCACCATCATCCTTCCTAATTCCAACCAATCACATGGCCAGATATGTGATTATTAGATATATCAATAGTTTCAATCCTTTTTCCCTTTTATTAATCTAACTTTTAAAATTGGCTCATAAAATCTTGGGGAGGGGAGGAATATGAAAAATTAAATTTCATGACTAATTAAATACATTCTTCCTCATGAGTCAAGCAGTAACTATGTCTAGTGTATTTAAAAATCTTTTGGAGCTTAAACAGCTCCTAGTTTTTTCACACAACAATATTTTTTGCCTTCCTGCTGTATTGAATATCCTTATTCTGGGCCTTTGGAATGCAACAAAAGAACTACCTTGCTAAATCAGACCAAAGATTCATCTTCTCCAACATTCTGTTTCCAACAGTGGCCACCAAATGGCTCAGGAAACTCATATGTAAGGAATGAAAGTCACAAACCTTTCCCATTGTCTTTCCCTATCATCTGGGGACTTGGATATAAACTGCTTCTAAATATGGAGGTTTCATTTTAAAAGCACAACACAGTTAACAGCAGTTGATAAACCTATCCTCTGTGAACGTGATACTTTATTTTAAATTATTAGTGTTTACTACCATCTTTCTTGAAGTGACACTAGACTTAACAGAAAAGCTTGTTACATTTCTGTTAAGTTACAGCTAACCTTGCGTAAATAACCCTTCCTTTATGCCAGAAACTTAAGTGCTTTATTTAATAATTGTGTACCATTGTACTTTCCTCTTGAAGTTCAGAAATGAGCACAAACCTTTCCCAGATTACTTTTTTTCCTATTCTTGAAATTAAACATTAGAAAGTATTTCTTCCCCTCTCATTTATTTAATATTTTTGCAACCGGGTTGTCACTGAATTCCTCCTTTCATCAGTGAGTCAACAATTTCTCCAACGCAGGTGAAACAATAATGTGACCCCTCAATTTCATTTTCCTTATTCAAAAAAACTCCATTACCATTTACTAACAGAGCACAATTGTAAGGTAACCTGGTGTCTTATAAAACTACTGATCTATGTTTATACCATCCAATACATTTGCATAGAAAATAAAACTACAAGTTTACTTCAATCTTGAAGAACCTTTACAAATACTACTACTGAACCTTTACAAGTACTACTACTACTTAAGAGCATAAACAGTAGTGGCCTTGACAATCAGAAATGTGATTATTTGCTCAAAAGAGAGAGAAGCTCTATTTAGCAATGCAAAACAATTGAAGTTGGGTTTTGAGAACTAATAGTTGTTTATGAAATTAGGCAAATTCTTTTTATGTCTTCAGTAGCTAACTCGGCTCACTAGAATTAAATTCCATGTACATAGTATTCTTTAATCACAACTTCATTGTGATTACTCTGATCCATTTAATGTGTTTCTTTGCATCTTCACAGTTTAATGCATGCTTATATGTTATTACTTGAACTGTAAACATACCCCCTGAGGTACTTGGGGATGGCTGTACCTGCTTTGAAAACATAGGCTGGTGGTGTATTGTTTTCTTCAGCTTTTCATTGGGGTTTCCCCTTTTCTTTGACTTCTGTAACTTTGAGATAATGATGCACCCTCTAACCCATTTCAGTCTTTCCCCTCCAATCCATCTTGAGTTCAAGGAACATGGTGAAACAAGTATCTTCTGACAGTGCTTTACCTTATTTTCTGGGCCTCTTGTGCAGAACATCCAGACCTCTTTAGGTGCTGGTCGGTTTCCTCTGAGGAATTTCTAGGCTCCAGTGGTATGTCTTTAAAGCTTTCAAATGTAAGACGGCAGGGTGGCTTTCTAAGATAATGCGCTAACCCTTTCATTGTCTTGCATTTTGAAGGAAACGGATTTTGTGATAGACTTAGTCAATTGTTCGTGATAGCTGATCAAATATTGAAAGTACAGTTTCATATGTAGGTAGCTTCTTTTAAAAGACATAACACAAACGAATAGATTTTTACAACTCTCACTTTCAGTCCAGTGGAAACAGCCTTTTAGCAAATGTTACCTCAGAACAATACTTGACACCTCAATTAAGAAACTGTTAGAAGGTGGGTGTATGCATAAGTGGTTAGGGTATTTTTGTTGCCTGGGTAGGCAGACTTGGAAGAAGTAAGCAGAAATGTTAATTATAATTTTTAACTTCCATCAGTTTTAACTTTTTAAGGATTTTTAGAAGTATTTTTTCAAGGGTATTAATGTCTATGCTTTAAAACAGACACAAGCATTTTAATTTTAAAAATGAAAGTGGCTTGCCACTATCCCACTAAAAAAAATCTGAATCCTAGATATTCATGAAGATATATTGTGGATTTTTTCTCCAGTCAGGGAAAGCTGCAGTTCTTGTGGAATTTACTGTAATGCAAAGAAAGGGTTTGCGCTTGCCTGCATGTGTAGTGTTGTATTTTAGAAGATTTTAAATGTGTATTAAATACAATTAATTTGAATCACACAGAGAAGCTTAGCTGCTGCAATTAAATAAGGTTCAGAATATGTTCTTTGGCAGGTTTTTTACACACGAAATTTTGTAGGAATCTTTCCGTATATATTTAAACAAGAAAAGTGATCCCAGATAATATTGGTGTAAGAATCCTTGAAGATAAATTATGGGATCTCACTTTATATTGCATTTTGAAATGTACCTTGAACTGAAAATATGAACACTTCATTAATAGTCCTGTCTTGAAAAACGGATCTTGGAAGAAATGTCACAGTCTAATAAAATTACATTTTTGGTTTGCAAAATTATATTATTGAAGCTATATGTGGACATAATTTTTGTGGGGAGGCATCAAAATCAGTTTACAGATATGTTCTACTAAGCCTATATATGCTTTGCAATCTATGTTAATGCAAGTATGCATGGTTGGTTATGAAAGTATGTCTGTACTTACATCGCCTAACAGAGTTCATATTTATTTGTGGTGGTGATGTTTCAAAAGCAATGAAGCTGTGTGTAAATAATATTAAAGATATTATACTCTTCCATTTTGAAAATATATTAAAGGGGTTAGTCCTAGCTTTCCTCTGAGAAAACTACAGTTTAAAATATTTCATGCTTCCATTTCAGCTGGAAGAGTCAACTGGTGGCTTTGGTAATAACTTTGGGAAATACTGAACATTTAACTTAAATAATTTCCCTATCCTATCTTATAATGAAGTTTATAAAGTGAATAGAAACCAAGAAAGGTATCTTATTAACAAAGTACAAATTAATCAATAGGATTATGCTGGTATAACTGGTAGTTGAATTGTGCCTTGAACTCATTTTAAATTAGCATGTTTTGTACTGGGTATATGTGTAAGTTTGAGCTGACACTCTTTTGATCCAGCTCCCTATTGCATTAGTATCTGAAGTGGTGACTAAAGTATAATGTTACGTTTGCATGTGTTTATAGTCATATTTTACTTGGGATGGGAGCCAAAGAGCATGTGTGCAGGGTCTTCAGGCACTGTTCTTATCAAAGACCTACTTACCAAATATACCTACTCCTGAAAGCCCTCCCCAGAAAGTTTTTTTAAAGCCACTTTGGATGTGCCTCTACTGCAGTGTGAGGAATTTCAGTGAGAAACAGAAATCTGAAAGGCCCACTGCACAAAAAAGGTTTGGATACACATGGAGTATGTGGAACTCTTCAAATTCTGTGGTTGCTTAAAATGATCACTTCCTTGCCTAGTATTAATAGGTCAGTTGCATATTTTTGTGTTGGAAATCTGTGATACACTTTTTTTTTCTTTTTCAGGCTTTGAATTGTATTCCATGGTGCCTTCCATCTGTCCTCTAGAAACCCTCCATAACTCCTTATCGTTAAAGCAGGTGGATGACTTTCTTGCCTCCATTGCTGCTGCTTCATGTGACAATCTTCCACAGATATCTGGAGCTTCTTTTCGTAATTACTTTCATGTTTACTATTTTTCAAACTGCAAAACCTTGCTGGCTACACAATCTATTAAAAGACCAGAATTAGTATTTCCTGGTTTAGGGCTGGTAAACAGGTCCCCCACTTAATCAAATAATTTTTTTCATTAATTGGGATCTTACCATGTAACCCACATTACAGCTGCCTTCTCAGATATATTTGAAACGTAAGAAAATGCAGTTTAACATTAGTCCCACAAAATGATAACACATTGCCTGTGTTGGATGCTGTCTGGAATATTTTTATAATAGTCAATGTCATTTGCATAACGATGCATGAACATAATCTAAAGACAGCATGCTAGTGAGGCCTTTATTTTTCCCTTACCTGTTCCATCTCTGCGCTACATGCTGCTTTTCTTTTTTTTAACACAAGATTGTTTCAAATGTTTTTGGTGGTGGAGAGAAAATGCTACTAGATCAAAAAGAAAAAGGAAGCTGTATTTGGCACACAGCCCTTCTCATGCAGCTAAAGCAGCTAATTTGACCTTTTATTTGACCTAATCTGACAAAACCAGATTAGTTTAGTGTTTTGTTTAAAACATTACCTTCCAGATTCCTTGACACTTCTGTAACTATTTGCAAATGCTACATGCTGATGAACTTCAGTCTTGTAACTAACTTGCCTTCAGATTTTAAAATGTGTTTCTTGGAAGCAAAAATTGTACACGGGATTCCCAGGGTACAGACAAACATGTCAGTGCTTTTGCACAGGTGTAATCTATCTATTGTGGTGCTTTTTGCAATGGCACAATAGCACGGGGCCAGCAACAAGTTCATCTTATGTGCATTCTTCTAAACCCTCCAGGAGGGAACTAATACAGATCTTGGGAAGTTAAAGCCCAATCCAGGCTCTATACTACTGGCAGTATGTATAAACTGCTGGCATTACATGTATACTGCTGGATCTGGTGTTGTAAATGTGCCATCAAGCACATTTGCAGCTTCCAGAGAGGAGGGAGTGCTGGCACTGGACTAGTGCCAGTCAGCGCTGGGCTCAGCACCCCCATGGGGATGCCATGGAGCCAACAGCAGTAAATAGCACAGCTGCTTGGCAGTGCAGTTTTTCAGAGTGGGGGAGGGGAAGATTGGGCCTGAGAGGTGGTGGAGATGCCAGCAGCCTCTGCCACCCTATTGTGTGTTCCCTCAAAGGTTGGGCAGCCCAATACAGGCCTCCTCAACTCTGCACTTGCTCAATAGCCACCGGCAGTCATTGCCAACAGCTGCAGTCTGCAAATGCACCCTTACTTCAAGGAGACCTCCTGTGGTATCCTGGCACCCATAGGATCCAATGGTAGCCATTTAGGCACTGCTGGAGCATTGGGCACCGGGAACCATAAGATTGGGCTGCCCGTGAATATCTAAGCATTCTAAAGTGACATTATCACAACTCCTAAGATCTGTATTAAAAAGTAATATTTGGGAAAAGACAGTTGCTGCATTCTAATATTGCAGTGTACGTACTTTACCAAAAAAAAAGTGTTCAGAATGTTCAGAAAATAAGGTCCTCACTGATATATAATATATGATTATATAATATGTTGTTCAGCATTGATAATTGCAGTTATTTTACAACGTAACACTTGGTCTAAAACAACTACTTTTTTCTTTTTAGCTTCTACATCACTTTCAGATTCGCCATCAAGAAAATATTCTTTAAATACATACACCCCTGCTAAAATCCAGCCAACATCACTTGAAGTCAGTTTGGATCGCCGATGTGTTGAGAAGTGCCTCTTACGTAAGTTTGAAAAAAGTCTAGTTCATATCTTCTCACATTTGTATCATTAATAAGAAAAATCTGATATTTTAATTTTTGTGTGCTGCCTGGGTCCTTTGGGAGAATGGTAATATAGAAGCTTTTTAAAAATTGATCTACTTTCATTCCAAATGATCCAAGACTACTATCAATCAATTTATCCCTGCTAACTGGACAAAACAGCACTTTTCACTCCTCTTATATTTTGCAGGGCTGTTTGCTGGTGTTTCTTCTTTTTAGTTTGTTAACCCTTTTGGGACATGGAATAATTTAGATATTTGAATTGTAAACTATTTCATTGATGTTTTTGTTGAAAAGCAGTATATAAATTTTCTTAATTTCAAACAAAAACAAATGACTTTGAAAGTAGAAAAAACAAACAACAAATCCACTTCAGCACTACAACGCAAGACAAGTGGTGTCTTTCTAGAGACAGTTAAAACAATGTTGTTAAAAGTCTTGTAAAAAGATACACCATATAACCACTCATGTAAAGGAGGTCAGGGAGGAGGCTTGTTAAAAATGCTGTGGAAAGCAAAGATAGCTTCTTGTGAGCTGGGTTTTGAAATACTTACCTTTGACTGGATTGTACCCATTAACATTTTTTTTTCTGTAAAAATCATTCTTCTGTTTTACTTACCTCCAGGTACTACTTGTGCTTCACCTCCTGATGTTTGACTGATTAATAAAAAGCCAAAAGGGGGAAAACAATACTTATGAACTATTAGCATTTAATCTATCTCTTTCTCTCTCTCAGAAGAAATGAAGAACATCAAACAAAACTGGAAGGCCCTGCCATTACAATCTTTTGCAGTACATTGCTTTGTAGAAAAGTTAGCTTTCAATAGCTAATTGTTTGTCCGTAGCAATGTGTTTACCTATGTATATAAAACAATTGCTGTAGTGCATATAGACTGTATATATAGGTTAAAGATTATTTCTTCATTTCTAAAATACAAAAAGCAAAGAGGTTTACACCCATAGTTGTAACAAGCTGTTCATTTTTAAACAAAAGACTGCACAAATAAAAATGTTGCCATCTACATTGTCCTAAGTATCCGCACAAAGCAAAACCAAAACAGCCTAATGTATTAGTTTGTATTGTAGGAGCAGCTTAGAAAGAGACACACATGGGGAGCATAGGATGGAAAAGCACAGCTTTGTATTTGGCCTGCAACAGATATTAAAAAAGGCCCAGTGCAAGGAAAGAATGAACTTTATTTAAATCATGAAGCCTCATTAGCATGGCTCAAGTTAGCAGCCACTTCTGGACTGCTAGACCCTGAAAAAGAGCTCAGTGCAGTGGACATTCCCCTTACCCTATACTATCAAGTACATTTAGATTTGAATGCTGGATGGCAAGTAAATCTGCTGAAGGTATCTTTATTTTGAAAGTAATGGATCAGATGTCTTTTGAGCCACCTAAATTACTCATCTAATTATTCAGATGCTGATTAGAACGGTGTATTATAGAAATTTAGGCTCAGTTTAAATTCAGAGACTTCACATTGGATATTGACTACAGGGTTATGACAAACACAGTGAAACAGTAAATGGGTCCTTGGTATTTGCTGATTAGAACGGTGTATTATAGAAATTTAGGCTCAATTTACATTCAGAGACCTCACATTGGATATTGACTACAGGGTTGTGACAAACACAGTGAAACAATAAATGGGTCCTTGATATCTGCAGGGAATTGGTTCCAGGACATGACCCCCCAGACTTTGAGGTCATGCCAACCCTCTGGGGGTTGCACCAGGCCTATGGCTGACTGCATTTGCCTCCCAGCACCTCAGAATATCTCCAGGAAGTGAATAGAAGTGGCTTCCAGTTCATGTCCCCAACTTCTGGTTTACTTCTAGGGGCATTCTGAGGTGCAGGTAGGCCAATGAAATGGCCACAGGCTTCCCCACACTTGGCATCCATGGTAATTCAAATCCATGAGATAAGAAGGGCCCACTATAATTTGTAATAGAACTTTTAACTTCCTTACAATCTGACAAGACTCAGGACAACTAAGGGTTAATGAATAAAACAAAATATAGTACCAGAGCCAATAACTTCATGGGGAAACATCTTCATTCCAATTCTGATGGCTTGGCATGTGACCACTTCACCACATTTAAGGGACTTGCTCTCAGTGATGGTCTGTGTCATTTCTTGCCTTCCTTGGCAACTGTGGTAGGGAACAAGATTTTTCTCTTGACCCTAGTGCATACAGTCATGCTGCATCAGATGGAGCCAAGTGCAAAATCTGAATCATTGCCAGAGCCTTAAAGATTCTTTTTTCTGCCTCCACCAGCTTAGAAACGGCTCCTGCAAACCACCTCCTCCCCACTGCTTTGAGGCAGTTGTACGGGTCATTTTATAATAACCCTGGTAGTGCTGAAGTAGTTAAAAGTCTGTTTGACCAAAGTTCATGTATTTATGAGTTATGAGCTAATTATTAACATCTTGGCCTAAATTGATACCTGGTGAAACCTGGCACCTGAGAACATCTCTTACTGAAATACATTTCCTAAGAGAACATTATTTTGCTTAATATTTTCTGTTTGAATGCATGCACAGTGAGATGAGTTATGGATGGTATATCCTTGAATTTTTGTGTTCTTTGTATGTTTACATTAGACCGTTGACATTCAAATATAATTTGATTGTTAATATCTGCGCTTTAATGTATGGATTCCTGTCCTAAAGCAAAGATATTTCCTGTTTACAGTCTTCCTGAAGTTCTTGTATTTTGTTGAAAAGATTGTTTTTGGAGGATACTACTTAAAGAGTAGTCTACATGGACTACTCTTATATGCTCATATGGAAAAGCAGAAACAGCTGGTCTGTTAATATTACAGTAACTTTATATGTCTATAAATGACACTACTTAAATTTTCAAATTAAAAGACATTGCATGAAAGACATTATTACATTGCATAATTGTTTTAAATTCACTGAACAGATTGACTCGGACACCCACTCACCCAGCTAATGTTTCTGTCATTGTCTTTTTAATTTCTATTATTCACAGGCAGTGGTTAAAGACAATTTAACATCTTTTTTGCATTGTCAATCTTTAGCAGTTTAGAGAGTGCGTGCGCGTGCGTGTGCACACGCATGCTTTTCTAATGTTCAGGTATGTCAGTAAGCATGTAGACATCAGTTGTTGTGTAGCCTCTCTTGTGGCTTGATGAGTCATTGAATTCCTATTACCCTCGAAAAACTTCTGATATAGTAACTAATAATAAATTACTCTCATTAACAGCAATACTTCCTGTTAAATGTCAGGATGCCTAGCTTCTAATATTAAGAATACAGACTTTTATTCTTACTCAGCAATTCTCCTTGAAGGTGTAATTGCTTATTAAATTTGCCATGACAATGCTGTGCATATTTCAATAGTTTATATTTCCTTATGTACTTCAAATATACCAAATATATAATGGGTTCATAATGGGTTCACAACTTCTCATTGCAAACATTTTATTTTATATATGTAAATTTGTAATATGGACAATGTTTGTTTTACTCTACTCTGAATGTACATGTCATGTTTACCATTTTTCTATAAGAAAATGTTACAATTTAAGTGTGCATATCATTCCAGTCAACCAAAGCTTCAGCATAAAATTTTGATGTGCTCTTAAATAAACCAGAATCAACAACACACTTTGTGTCTTTTATGCTTGTTCTCTACAGTTTTTTTTATTCTCACTGTTAATGTTTTCCTGTCCTTTTAATTTGGGAAGCTTCTATAATTGTCTGGAGAAAGCTGAGCCTTGAATTTACAGTTAATCCTCTTTATCTGCGTCCTTGCTTATCTACAAGGGGCAGAATAGCTAATTTCCTCTTTTATCTGTCCTTGTTATCCACTATGCAGAGACCTTCTAAAGGCTGTAGGGACCTTCAAAATGGCACCTGTGACCAGCGCTGACCCCTTTAAAATGATTGGCAAAAGAATCCACCGGCCATGTTTAAAGGGACCATGCTTGTTGCAGGTATTATTCTGAAGATCCCTGCAGCCTCTGGAAGCGGTCTGCAGCATGTAGAGCTCTTTTGGCACTTCCTGCTGCACTCTGCTGGCTTCCTGAATGCTTCTGTTGGATTCTTCTGATGGCAGAAAAGGTACCCCTTGCACCTAACTCTATTGATCCAATAGGATCAATGATTCATTATCTGTGAATTCGCTATCCGCAAAGTTTTCCTGGAACCTAACCCTAGCTGCTAATGGGAGTTGATTATATGTTTCTAAGATCTTGCATCAATTTGTTTCCTTCTGTTGTAAGATGTTTTGTCCCTTAAAGAACCGTCTGATTCTCTGTGGTTCTGAAATGCAATACAGAAGTCTAATAGACAAAACTATTCAGTGCATGACATTTCAACATTAGAGTTTCTAAACCAGTTGCTTAATTGCAATGAAATGCCATATGGTCTTTTTCTCTCTCCCACTGTATACCTTCTAATCTCAATGACACATTCCAAACTGAGACTAAATTTGTTCAGAGAAACATTAAATTTTGATGTAATTCATCTCATATTACAGTTATTTTTGTCTGTGAATACCACAATTGCCACTTTACTGTGGTATTGCAAAAGCCAAGAATAGGCCATGCACAATTTATATCTTACTGTGCCTTTATATGATATGCTGGTAAAAATGACAGAACATGTACAATTGCTGGTAAAAATTGTGTTCCAAATACAATGTTTTAATGTCTAGTTGCAAAAGTGATCAGATGGAATCACCATTTGCCAAGGTTTCTGCTATCACTGCTGTACAGCATCCACTGTTCCAAAGCAGATTTTTTTTTTTTTTTTTTTTTGCTGTGATTCCTACACCAGTTTCCAGGGAAGGGTAGACATTTGTAAGCATGCAAACATCTTTCAACCTTTCTAATACTTTGCCCATGCTGTATAAAATTGTTTTCCTTATTCCACATGCTAAATCAGCGTTAAAGTGTATATTGATTTTATCACTTTCTCAGATGAATTGAAATTAACTTATTACAAGTTAGGTTTGGGTTACACCACTTTAAAAATTAAATTGGTCCCATACTTCCTAGTCATTTCAGTTTGCTTAGACTTCATTGGTAGAACTAAAATTACTGGAAAAAATAAATCCCCCCAACTTCACAGAATTTACTTATTGGAACCTCTCATGTAAATAGTGTATGGGCCATAGTTTACTGGTTGTACTGAGCCATTAAAGTCCCACGCATCAAGGGTTTCGTAAGTGAGAAATCCATTTGTCACACAAGGGGAAACATTAAGGAGCATGTGGACTATTTTTATGAAATAAATTGGGTATCCACCTTTATAACCTTGATTGGGGTCACCATGTTTATCTAAAACTATTGGCCCAATCCTATGAACTGCCTGTGTTGGCAGAATCATGTAAAGCTCTCTGTGACCACACTTCTAGCCGATAGAAAAGCCGAAGACTTCCTGTGTGAGTTTGCGTTCGCAGGGATGCCCATTGATCCAGGTAAGTTTGGTGCAGGAGATCGTGGAAAGGGGCAGGGTGGGTGGACTGGGGACAAGATCAGCAGTGCTGGTACATGCCATATCCTACCTTCCTGGGCCCAATTCGCCTGCCTGGATGCTGACTTGCATCAGCAATATGGCTAGCACATGTCCAGGTTGACCCATAGTGGCTGCTGGGACTTAACCAGAAGCAAGGGGGCAAGTGTTGCATTACCTTGAGGGAGACCTCCAGCTGCCAAAATTCCCCTGCAAGATCATGGATGGGCCTAGTGGGGGTCCAGGAGGTCACAGGGGCAGAAGCAGCACTGCTGCCGCCAGTGGAAGGGAGGGGGTGGTGCTGAGGCAAGCCACAGGACAGGAGTTTGGCCCTCCTGCCTGCCCCTGCACTAGAACGGCTCCAAAAATGGAGCGTGGCGTGGCAGGGACGGCGATAGTCAACCGAGCCCAGGGCTGGGTCCACCACTGTGCTTGATACAGCATAGCCCGTGCAAGTGCCGCTGCAGCACCACGTGGATTGAGCTACCCACTACTGAATTACTGTTTAATCTGATTATTGTAATACACGTGCTGTCTTACTTTTACTGTGTTATTTTAATTTATGGTAAGGTGCTCCAAGCATCCTATTTGGCTGTTAAATCTTGGTATAAAACTTTTTTCCCCCTAAATCAATGTATGTCTAATGAACTGAATATAACACTAAGATCAAAACACTTTTTCTGTCACCACAAAAGTGGAAGTCCATTTCAGACTATTTCTGAACTCCATTTCAGACTTAGCCAATTCAGGAAAGACTTTCGAGCACAATAATGGACAACATTACTGCGAAGTTAAACAGTTGAAAGTCTATGTATAGTCTATGTATGCATACCTGTTGTGTGACAGGTAACAACTGAGCACGTGCAGTGTTAACGGCTTGCTAAATTTCCACCTGCTACAAAAATGGACCCCTGCTAGGCACAAGACAACAACAGAATGGGTCTGTGTTCTAATCCCACAAGACTGGAGTTCAGTCCCCTCCGAAACAAGAAGTCAGAAAGAAGCAGGGTCTAAGGATCAGAACATGTGATGTGTTTGACATGAAAACACCACTGAAAACAACACCCCATGGTGAGTATTTCTTGTACTAACCATAAAAAGTAAACGTACTTACTGTGTGCAACACATTGTACATGTCCCAATCCACATTCCTGGCAGCCACTGAAGGGAGCATAGTCTTATAATGTGGGGAGTATTATAAACCCTATACAGGCCCCAGATATGCCTAGATACTCTTTATATTCAGTGGTTCCACATTGTTCATAGGAAAACAGTACGTGTAGACTGCATACTAGGGCGATATTCTGAACAGAAATATGTGTTTTTGCTAACTATCAGCACAACTGATGTTCCATTTGTTGGAGGAAACTTTAGTTTCATCCAAGTATCTATGAGCTAGAGAACATATGATTGATTGTTCAAAGATCAGCCCCAAAGTTATTTTATACCACCCTTCCTCCTTATTCCTGTACAGTATCATTACTATCATTTTTTTTTAACAAAGAAGAATTATCTAAGATAATTCCAAATCACTGAGGTGGTTATTAATTACAGAATTGCAATTGAATGCACCCCTAAAATTTTATAATATCCAGTTTCACAAAGTTCTCTAGGATTAATATTTGGCAGACAAGCATTAAGCAGTTATTCTTCATGCCCATCAGTGCCCTAGCGAATAAAAATGGATACTTTAAAAGTGAACAGCTCCTTGTTAACTGCCAAGATTTGCAATAAGTGTGATGATAGTGCGAATGGCAACATAAAATGTTAATCCTTATGCTTAGTTTGACCTATTTTTCTTTGAATTAGGCCAGGGCTGAAGAATAAATTAGACATCAGGCTAGTACATAAAGTACCTGAACACATTCTAATTCTTAAAGAGGCAGGGGCACTGTATAAGTTGCATCTTTAAAAGGGCAATGGCTGGCATAGAGGTAAGATATGAACATCCAGCATTGCAAATGACTATTATGGAATGTATTAGTTGGATGCTACAATGTTTTCCTTTTATGATAAGAAAAAAACTAATGTAATGAAAAAAGGAAAATTGGCAGAGAAGCTGAATGAATTATGGGCAACTATCTCCACTGCAGAAGACAGGAGATGGATTACTGCGCCTGAACTGATTTTTTCAGGGAGGGAATCTTAAAAATTGGGTCAAACACCACTAACAAGATGAAGTCATAGGGCTTAACAACAAATTTTTAAAACTAAACAAATCACAGAATCTAGAAAGCATCAACCTAAGAGTTCTTAAAAGAATTCAAATGTGATATTGTTGAGCTCTACCAAAACATGTAACATGTACCTTCAATATAACATTGATTTTTTAAAAGGAATAACCTTTAAACTACATGCTACCCTGAGGCAATTCCTTTATGTACAATGTAGGTGGCCAGGGCCTTGATGAATCTGTTCACCCAGGTAGGGTTGCAGAGGGAAATTGTGACTGACTCGGTTAAGCATTATGGAGGTGGTAGCGCCTTAAGCATTACACAGCAATTCACAGCCATCTATCACCCCCAAACAAATGGGCTAGTCAAATGATTGAAGGCACAATCCTAACCTGGCACAGTTAGGCCAGCAAAGCTTGGATCCAGAATTGGTTGAGGGCCAGGAAACAGAGTGTGGGGGTCAATGGGCAATTTTCACAATGGAGAGAGGTGAAAAGTGGAGTGCCCCAGGGATCTGTCTTGGGGCCCGTGCTTTTCAATTTATTCATAAATGACCTGGAGACAGGGATAAGCAGCGAGGTGGCCAAGTTTGCAGATGACACTAAACTTTTCCGGGTGGTGAAAACCAGAAAAGATTGTGAAGAGCTCCAGAAGGATCTCTCCAAGTTGGGGGAATGGGCAGCTAAATGGCAGATGCGTTTCAACATAGACAAATGTAAAGTGATGCACATTGGGGCAAAAAACCAAACTTCACCTGTAGGCTAATGGGTTCTGAGCTGTCTGTGACAGCTCAGGAGAGAGATCTTGGGGTGCTGGTGGACAATTCAATGAAGGTATCGACCCAGTGTGCGGCAGCAATTAAGAAGGCCAATTCCATGCTTGGGGTCATTAAAAAAGGGGTTGAGAATAAAACAGCCAATATTATCATGCCATTGTACAAATCAATGGTAAGGCCGCACCTGGAATATTGTGTCCAGTTCTGGTCACCGCATCTCAAAAAGGACATAGTGGAGCTGGAAAAGGTGCAGAAGAGAGCAACAAAAATGATTACGGGGCTGGAGCACCTCCCTTATGAAGAAAGACTGCAGCGTTTGGGGCTCTTCAGTCTAGAAAAAAGGCGCCTGAGGGGGGACATGATTGAGACATACAAAATTATGCATGGAAGGGACAGAGTTGATAAAGGGATGTTCTTTTCCCTCTCTCAAAACACCAGAACCAGGGGACATCCGCTAAAACTGAGGGTTGGGAGAGTTAAAACAGATAAAAGGAAGTACTTTTTTACCCAGCGGGTGGTTAGTCTGTGGAACTCTTTGCTACAGGAGGTGGTGATGGCATCTGGTCTTGATGCCTTTAAGAGGGGATTGGACAGATTTCTGGAGGAAAGGTCCATCGTGGGCTATAGGCAATGATGGATTGTGCAACCTCCTTACAAAGGTGGTGGGCTACTGGTACCGGGTGCAAGGGAGTGGTAACAGGATGCAAGCTTCTTGTTGTCTCATGCCTCCCTGGGGCACCTGGTGGGCCGTTGTGAGATACAGGAAGCTGGACTAGATGAGCCTTTGGCCTGATCCAGCAGGGTTCTTCTTATGTTCTTATGTAAAGCTTGGCCTGCACAAAAGCCATCATAAAGTGGTTGTAAAGTTTGGACCATTCTCAGAGTCAGGGAGGATAGCGCACCTCTGTGTGCTGCCCTCTCTGACTCCAAGAGTGGTCCAAACATACTTTACAGTGTCCCTTGTGCCAGCCAAACTTTGCTGGCCTAACTATGCCAGCATAACTCCAGGTTAGGATTGCGCCCTCAATCATTTGACTAGCCCATCTCATATCATGTGCAGTATGATATGAGATTAGATTGGGACCTCTCATCTTCAGACCTTACAGAAGAGTGCTGTCAAGTCCCATTGGGGCCCTAAGACAGGGAAAATATCATCTTTGCAGAGTGCGTTACAGGCCCTCCAAAACACACTTCTTTGGAGCTCCATACTGCACAATCTGGACTTTTCATGACCCTTCATAGAGCAGATGGATGCTTCTGCTAGATGGATCTATGGGCTGTGCTTGCCCCTCCATAGCATGAGTACAGGGAACATCATCGATCTGAGCTGCAAATGATAGATGCCCAAGAGATGGTATGCCACGGTGAAACCCTTGCAGTTAAGTAGGCCATGACAACTTGGCGATTCAACTTGATAAACAATTCCTTCATTCTGATTATAGACCACACCTGCCCTCCTGTGGCAGGAGGTTCATAAGAATTCTTTGCAAAAGTATTTTGTTCTCCATATGATTTCATAGCAGAACCCAGAAAAGTGCCATGTGAATGCCAACTACCTTTTCCACCACTTCAAGGAAGGCCCACCAGGACTGCCCTGAAGCCTAGTGGGGGTGTCTGTCTGAGTGAACACTTACGTGGACCTGAGCCACTGAGTTCCTGTGGGTGGGGCTTGGAGCTTAGGAGAGCTCTGGAGTTCTGACTACCTGTGGTAGCTGCTGACATGGCCAACCAAGGATGGTATGAAGGGGCGGCAGTTGCAATCATAGCCCTGACGTTGGGGCCAGTGACATGCAACAAGAGGTGGTTGGAATGCCAAAGGTCGGCCGGATCAGACATCAGGGTTGGAAAGTCTTCCTTGCCCCATCAGAATGGCCCACATCAGCCTTCACCAGATAGAGGGAACCTGAGCCAGAGGATGGGGCATGGAATGATAAAGGAGCGAAGGACGCTCTAAGGCCACAGAGTTGGCGGGAAGAGGCAGGCCACCAGGCAGCCCTGGGAGGTACAAGCAGGCTTGGTGGAGCTGTTATACCTGGAGGGCAGCTGACTGGAACCGCCTAGCTTGGGGATCTACCTGCCTGTGCACCCTGTGAGAGGAAAGAGAGCTTGGGAGGAGGGCCAAGGGTGCGTCAACCTCACCCCCTGGGCATTATCTGAGGTGGGCCTGGGCTGCGTCCTCCACCCCACTGACCTGCTTGGCTCCCTTGGACCGTTCCTTCCACCCCACCTTTGATGTCAGGGGCAATCAGTCCCACCATCAGAGATCCCCGGAAGCAAGAGAACAGCCCCAGGGAAGGGAGCCAAGTATTACTAGATATGGTGGCATGGAGAGAAATCCAAAGCAGCAAACAGAATTCCTTTTAAATATTAAGATAGGATGAAGATGGTAGTAAACAAAGAGGAGTTTGTTTAGGAAAGGGTGTGCTTATTAACATGTTTGGTACCTCTTTAGCATGGTCCAAATCACAAAATTAGAGGTGGCCTTTTGCTCCATTGGGGGGAAAAAACCCACCAAAACTGATTAGCCTTCTTTGCATGGTGGGTTTTCCTCTAGAAGGAGGCATCATCTCACGAGAGCAGAAGTCAAGGGCTGGGAGTCTGAGGGCGCCTTGGCTCCCCCTGGACTTGAGCCTTTCCGTAACCTCCAGGCACGCGAGCCGGATTTTCCATCGTCGAGGCAGCTGCAGCAAGCTCCATCAAGGAGTGCTGAGGCGCCCGACGCACTTTTAGTGGCAGAGGCGGGTTTTCCTGGACCATAAAGCGGGTGCCGCCGTAAACCGGCTCCGCCTTTCAGGTGCCACAAGGCGAGTTTCCGTTTCTGCTCTACAACCTCGAACTCCACGTATTCCATCGAGTTCCGGAGCGCTCAGCAGCAGCCTGCAGAAACAAGCCAGCCGGCAAGTGCCGAGCGCAGACAAGAGCAGCGACACCAGCTCCTCGGACGGCGGCGAGTGCTGTCCGCGCCGCCCTTCTCCCTGCTGCCACCAGGCCGGGAAGGAAAGCAGGCAGGCAGGCAAGGGCTCCGGGAGGCGGCGGTGGGCGGGAGGCAGAGGGAGCGCCGCCTCCGCCTCACCAGCCACAATCCCCGCCCCGCACCCGTGGAATAAGAGCGCGGGGAGGGGCTGCCAGCCTCGCTCTCGCTCGCTCCTGCTCTCGCCGTCGCAGCGTCGCTGTCGGCCGGAACGCGGCCCGCAGGCCCCGGCATCCTGGACCGCAGGTGAGCAAGTCGAGGGCGCTGCTGCGAGGGAGGGTTGTGCAAACGGGCGGGCTGCGGGGCGTCTCCAGAAGAGCGGGAGAGCCCCGAGTTGAGAGTGGGATGCGCTCCAGCCGGCTGCGGAGAGTGGAAGAAAACAGCCAGGCGGAGGAGAGGGCAGAAGGGGAGGCGCGCGCCGGCGGGCGGAGGTGCAGCGTATCGTCTGTGTGTGCGCGTGCCCCTGCGCGCGCAAAGGGAAGTGTGTGCGTATAAACATACGGTGTGAGCGCTGAGTCTCCTCCCGCCCGCCCCCACCTCTGTCCGTTACGACGTCATATACATATATCGGATCCCATATGTATATATTGAATAAGTAAAAAGGTAAAGGTTTCCCCACGACGGCTGGTCTAGTCTGAGGACAAGTTTCCATGGACGTGTGGCCAGCATGACTATACGCCACGGCGCACGGAACGCCGTTATCTTCCCACCTAACTGGTACCCGTTTATCTACTCGCATTTTTATGTGCTTTCAAACTGCTAGGTTGGCAGGAGCTAGGACAAACGATGGGAGTTCACTCCGTCACATGGTCTTGAACTGCCAACCTTCTGGTCAGCAAGCTCAGCAGCCGCCGTTTAATCCGCAGCGCCACCACGTCCCACATAAAATAAATACATCATCTCTATATGGACGCCCTGTTTGTAGGCGCTCAAAAGCTAGATGTGCTTGTTGTGCGTCCTAAAGTTCGTACATAGTGCATATGGATGTGTCCACATGCACAAATAAAACATGAAAACAAAATGATATTTTTAAATACCCTTGGGAACTCGTGTGTGAGAGAGACATAAGTGAGCGTAAGCAGGTGTGTATGTTGAAACTATGCTTGCTGTTGTGGTGTGTGCATTTTATATTTCACACAACTGGCTCTAGATCATTAAACACGTGTGGAGTTTTGTTTTGTGTGTATACCAGTAGCCATGTACTACTGTATGCCCTGTCTCGTATGAAAGGTTCTCTGCATGGAATTTCACACAGAGCATGCATGTATTTGTACTCAACATACATGTATTTGATACTTTACAGAATAAATGCAGTTTTTCTTAATATTTTATATATTGGAAGATGGATGTGACTAAATTTTATATTGCACTACCTGGAGGCTTATATCCAGAAATATAGATGCATTCAAGTGCATTAAATACATTGGTTTATTTCTGTGAGATTTAAGGGTCTAATTGTGTGCTTAATGCAGGACTCCTTTATGTTGCCAGGTACTATTTCTGCATGAAAGGAAATGTGAAATCAGGCTTGTTCCTGGTATAGCAGTTGCCCTTATAGTTAATTCAATAATTTTACTACCTCACATTCTTATTTCCCAAGACTTTGGGGACAAAAAAGCCAAAAACACTGAAACAAAGCAAATTACTGTCTTTAAAAAAACACCACCACCATATTCTAGTAAAAAACCTGATAGAAATCTAGAATTCTACAAGCTGTCTGCTGCTGCGTAGCCTATATGTCATCATCAGTGAGAGAGTATAGGAACTGTGCCAGTGAAAGGTGCTGAAGCATTGTTTGTGTGCTGTGTGAGAGTGCTTCAAGGACTCTCCTTGGTCCTGCTGCCTTGGCTCAGTACCCATAAAAGGAAGCAGCACTATGGAGAGCTCTTGTCAGCCGCTGATTCATCTGCAAAACAGACTGGAAACAGTCTTTTGCCTGCTTCCTCATAACCTGCTCTTTGCCTAATGGAAACAAACAAAGAAAATGTAGGTCATTCAGAATCTTACAGTCCAGTCCTAACCAACTTTCTACTGCCTGTGCAGCTGCAATGCAACCCGAGGTAAGGGAACAAATGATGTTTTACCTTGAGGAGTCCTCCATGACGGCCCCACCACCACAGAAAGCTGCATGTGCCCCCATCGGCGTAGCTGCAGCAGCACTGGAAAGTTGGTTAGGATTGGGCTGTAAATTTCCACACAGCAATGCAGCAGCACCAGCACAGGCTATGCTGTATCCCATGGAGGAGTTTTGGCTGCTGGAGATCTGCTCAGGGGGAAGGAACATTTGTTCGCTGGCCCCTGAGAGTGCCAGCAGCCGCCGTGGGTCAAGTCAGGCCTGCACCAGCTGTAATGAGTCTGAGTTGATCCTTGCAGGCAGATTGGGCTTGAGAAATGTGGTACGCACCATGCCACTGATCCTAGCCCTGATCCACTTGCCCTGTCGCTGTCCCCCTCATTCCACCCCCTTTGTCTGCCCCTGTGCCAAACTTGGGGTGACTGTGGTCCAGCAGGTGTTCTACGCTCCACAAGTGTGTTCAGGAAGGCTTTGGTCTTTCCACTGGTGCACCAGCTAGAAGCACTGTCACAAAGCACATAAAGCTATTGTGTGTTCTGCAGGTGCAGCGATTCAGTAGGATTCTGAAGAGTAGGAATCTGCCTGAGCAGGCCAAAACTGAGTTACAACACAGAGAGCTGTTTAACTGAAGCCCATGGGGTTCATCTCTCCCACCTTTGCCCTCTGGGCTTCTATTTCCAGCTGGCCCAACCAGGGATCCCATAGTTTTGAGTGTTTGCACCTGATGGTGGACCTTCAGGACAGGTTTGGGATTCTATTATGTGCTAACACCCCCACTTTGGGGGTGGATATTGCATTGGGCTGCCTGTCCTAGGGGACTTCTATGTCTGTGCAGAGCCTTTTCAGCAGAAGCAGCTGCAGATTTCATGGCTGCCCTGACAACCATGAATGAGCCTTTTTCAATAGTCACACATGTCCGGGAACCCTCTGGACCTGGTTTTTGCTCTACTTAAAATGAGTGATGTGTGACTAGGGGAGTTTTTTTATTCTCTTGTCATAGACAGAACATTATCTGATGACGCTTACACTTGCTGCAAGCTCCGTTCTCTGCAGGGGTGGAGGATCAGTCAGGATGGTCTAACGCAGGGCTCTGCTGACCCCAGCCCACAGGCCGGACCTGGGGTTTGGAAAAACGTTTTTGCCTGTGATATGAGCAGTGCTTACTGTTTCGTTGAAGTGCTGCTTCATTTCCAAGCTGACCTGGTGGCAAGGACTCTCAGGGCAGTCGGTGTCCTGCTGCACAGCCTTCTGGGCAATAGATGTGACTGCCCAGAGCATCCCTGCTGCTAGATCAGCTTGGAAATGGAGCTGCGCTTCAACAGAAAAGTAAGAGCTGCTTGGTCTTTTCACTGTGCAACAGTTGTGAGTTTGGCGAACACTGGTCTAACCCAAGTGTTTAATGGATCCACTTGCTTTCCATTTGGCTGACTTGGGTGGTTAACAGGATAGTTCCTCACTGATGAAACAACTGGAGTACATCTTGAGTGACCATGCAGAAAGACTTGCAGCAAATCCAATCAAATGTGGCATGGAGCCCATTGTAGGTTCCATTCTGTGCTGTCAGAGCATACATAAATCTCCACAGCCATGCAGCGTAAACCAATACAGCTATTCCAAGTGGCCAAATCTTTGCATTATATTGTATTGTGTTGTTGAACATCTACATAAAACTGCTGGGGGATGTCATCTGGAGTTTGGGCTGAGGAGTAACCAACATGCTGAGGACAGGTAGCTCTCTCTATGGCAATGTTATTCAAACTATGGGTCGAGACGCACTTGGTGGGTTGCGACCTGATGTCAGGTGGGCTGTGGAAAGCGAGGAGCAGCCATCTTGGAAACTGCAGACCTTACTCTTGCTATATTCCTTTTTTGAGTGTTAACAATTTGAATTTTCAAGTGAGGGTTTTTTCAATTTTTTAAATCATATTTTGTCCTCATCTTGCTTTCTGTCAGGGATATATCATGATTGTGCAATTGCTGCAGTCCAAAAATGTCAATTTGCATTTCAGGAGTATATTTGATTATGTTAAAATGACAGCACTTCCTGCTTGACGATGTCACTTCCTGCCACAACATCACGTCCAGGTTAATGTCATCACTTCCGGTGGGTCCGGACACGAGTGCCATTTTAAAAAGTGGGTCCCAGTCTAAAATGTTTGAATACCACTGCTCCATGGCATTGGATCCCGGGGAGTCGGTGGCAGTCCTGAAAACTGAGTCTGGAGGAAGTGATGGGTTAGGTATGAACAAACATACATCCAGACAGGATGGAAGTGCTGTTCATCTGCAGGAGGGCTTATTGCGGAGGGAGATTCTTGCTGTTCTTGCTGGGATAACACTCTTTCTGAAAGAGCAGGCATGTAGCTTGGGGGCACCCCTGGAGCAGTGGGTGAGAGCACTAACCAGGTGTCTTTTCCCATCTTCATCTGGTCTACAGTGATCTATGCCTTGGTCACCTCTTGTTCTGACTGGTGGAAAGCCAGTGGCGTCTCTACAGGGAGGGCAGAGCTCTAAGTTTTGCAAGGAGCCTTACCCTGTCATGTAAATCCCTCCTCTCCCTTGCTGCTGTAGCCAGTAAGCAATGCCAAGATGTTGCTTTTCCCTGTGAGGACTGGCTAAAACGGTGCAGGAAATGAGTGGTTTTCACTGCAAGGTAAGGCTTCTTGCAAAACTTAGAGCTCTGCCCTCCCTGTAGAGACGCCATTGTGGAAAGCACAATACTTGAGACTATCCTTGAAGAGTATTTGGAAATGTCAGCTGGGCCAAAATGCTGCAGCCAGATTACTAATGGAAAGTGTGTAGGGGAAGGATGCCACACCCATCCTGCAGGAGCCACACTGGCTGCTTGTTGGTTTTTAGGTCCAAACCAAGGTGCTGTTTCTCACCTTGATAAGCCATATGGGGCTTGAGTCCTTGATACCTTCAGAACAACCTGCTGCCATATTGCTGACTACTAAGATCTTCTGAAGACGTGATGCTTCACATGCTTTTTCAGTAGGTACAACTGACACACACATGGGAAAGCACCTACGCTGTAGTTGCCTCTGAGCTTGGTGTGTACTATCATGAAAAGTGGGGGATGCTTCTGCTATTCCAAATTTTAAAAGGGCAGTAAAAGCCTATCAGTTCTTCCAGGCTTTTGGACTATGATTATTATTGATGACAGTCACTCTGCCATTCTGCTGCATGAATTATTTTGTTTGGTTGTTGTGAGCCTCCTTGTGATATTGTAAACCTCCCTGTGACTATATTGTGAAGGATAGGAGATAAGTGTGAGCAAACAAATGTCTTGTAGAGGCTTCCCACAGTAACCTCATTCTCAGAGGCCTTTGAATCTGTTTCTGGGTAAGATCTGGGTGGTGGGAGACATGGCAGAGAGGGGAAACTCAGAATGGCTAGAAGAAAAGGCAAGCGGATTTAGGTCAAAATCCTATCAAACATTTGAGCTGCTATGAAAGATTTCCTTACCTTGAGGCTGCCTCCATTACTGTCTCCCCATAGCAGAATGCAATGCATGCTCCATTAGCATGACTGTGTTAACACTGGAAAGTTAGATAGGATTGCACCCTTAATCTTTAAAAAGAAGAAAGTATGTAGACCCAACAGTAACAATAAACGTATGTTTGGAGTTACTCTGCCACTATTGACTCTTTTCAGATTATACAACTGCTAGATGTATCTTAATAAAAAGCAAGTTGTATAAATTAAATGGTACTTCTATGTTCTCACATATTTCTACTCATAACAGAGATCCAGGGAATGCAATTTGAATGCTCTTAACCAATACCACAGAAATATATCACAGCCCACTTAGGTGCAAAAATTACTCAGAAGTTCTCTCCCATCCCTATTTCCATAGGTGATCTTCACAAGAGAGCCAGATGCAAAGCCCACTTCCACCATAATGTTGAAGAAGTTTAGGGCATTTGTAATGTAGTGTATCTTCCACACCACCAGCACATAGAGAGGTTCTTGTTTGTACTCAGTTAGCATCGTTGTAGCGAAAGCCTAATTCCAGTGTGATCGCACACTTTGTGATACTGTAAATAGCCTGTATGCGTTTAGGGAGATGCTGCAAGCACTTGTGTAAACTATGTAGGACATGCCGGACCACAAAAAGGACCCACAAAAAGGACCCAGGGACATGCTTTGGGATAGTAAATTCCACCCAATATGAGAATATGCACTTATCCATATTTTGCTTTCAGTTGTTGGGTTTTAATTCAGTTGTATACTGCAAAAGTGATTGGGAAATATACATTGCTTGGGATTGAGATGGGTAGGGACAGATGCTGGTTGATGTGATTTCATTTTCAGAATATATCACTCCTAATTACTGCCTGTATAAGAACAAATGAGTAACTGTTATGTATGTACGTTACATGATGAATAAGTTAAGAAAAATACCATTAGCAATTTTATTGTTAGTGGTATTTTTTAATGGCCTTAACAGTCGTTGCTTTTCCAAGTGTGGACAAGTTTCAGTATTCAGAAGGTGTTACCCTGACCAATTCCTTATACATGACCAAAGAATTGCAGGGTGCTTCAGTGACATCCTGATGCTTGCTTGCCTTGGTTCACTTGCAAGCCAGTGTGCTTCTAAAACCATTTTCTATCAATGATGCATTAGAGCAACATTGGTAGAAATGCAGTCTCCAGCACATCATTGGTAGAAAATGGAACCATGGACCTCAAATGACATTAAACTTGCTATTCTTGTGTGCCGTAGAATTGTAGGTGAGCAGGGATTCTGCCGTGGCAAGATTAGTAATGCCAGAAGACCTGCTCTCCACATAGCAAATTCTTGGTATCTTAAGAGTTAGTATCTCTTCAGTCTCAAACATGGAGACTGCCCTACGTGCACTTGACTCATTGCTGCCATGATTGAGAGGAAAAATGGTTGGACTAGTGTAGGTATGTCATTGACTAGCTGAAGATTTTTGAGTTGGTGATATAGTGAGAAATTCCATTATATTTTTTTCCCTGATTGTCACTAACTTCTAAATCCCACAGGAAAGAGCCTGGTTAGGACGACTGTTTTCCAGTATATGCATTGTAGGAGAGGGAGGAAAATATGTCCATTTGTGTTCACAAGTGTGTATTTGTGGATACACTTTGCTTCTCTTTCATACAGGTTTATTTTCAACTTCACACAAACCCTTTCTGTAAAACACACACACACACACACACACACACACACACACACACACACACACA
>JAJKFI010000001.1:39921027-39937428 GCA_029204185.1 Lerista edwardsae | reverse complement strand
ACACACACACACACACACACACACACACACACACACACACACACACAGCTTCTGAACTCATAGACACAAATACCACCTGATCTTCTATTACACAACTGTGCATCAGAAGTATAACTTAACATGCATGACATTCACCCTGCTGTGGCTCATTCTATGCAAGCTGTAATGCTGAAAAGATCAGTGTGATTATTCTTAATTAACTTTTTTTAAAAACTGTTAATGTAAGAAGCTTTTTGCAGGTCTATATTGTTGTTATGAAATATTTTCCTCTAAAAAAGAACAGTGAAACAGCTTGGATGCAGAACTAGATATGTATATACAGTTGTTGGCTATAAAGCCAAACACTAAAACCTTTTGTATACAACAGCAAGGATGTTCGTCACATTGAAAGCAAGGATAACTCTGTGGTTTCAGTAGTACTTGTACAATCAAAGGAGGTGGGGTGGGGGATACAATAAAGAATGCAGTTGGCCCACGTTAAACGCAGATTTGGAACCCATGGGTCAGGCTGACTAGGACCCTCCGGAGGCAAGGGGAGCTGAGATCCTCTCACCTCTGGATGGTGTTCTGAGCTCCTCAGATACTGTGCACAGCTGCCCGCTGCCTCTGCAGGCCTCAGGATGAGCTTTACAAGCAAAAAAAAAGTCACCTCCAGTTTTTCAGCAAAACTGCAAGTGATGTTCAAATGCCTTTAAGAGGCGAGGACTAGGGAAGCCCTGGAGAGAAGAGTGGTTGCGTCTCTGCATCACTCCCCCTTAGAGAAATCAGTTTCACCTGTTGTCTCCCGGTGATCACTAGAAATGGATGGCCCTGAAATGGCGAAAATGAAGCAAACGTGTGTACCAGCCAGCCAGGCAAGCACACCCAGGCTTCAGGGGAAGCCGCAGCAGCTTCACTCACCCTCACAAGCACTAGTTCCCTCCCTCTCTGACTTGTCTCCTGTCTCTCTCCCCTTCATAGTGGGTGCTTTAGAGATCTATCCAGCGATGGGATCTACAAACGACTTGGGGGAACAGAGGGCGGGACTTAGACGGGACTACTGTTTAATTGGCAGCCCGTCCGTGCACTTCCGCTTTCATTATGCGCGCCCCGCGGCTGTCCCTGGCCTTGGAGGGGGCGCCCCCTCCGAGGCCAGGGACGGCCGCGGGGCGAGCGGAACGAAAGCGGGGCTGCCAATCAAACGGTAGTCCCATCTAAGTCCCGCCCTCCGTTCCCCCAAGTCGTTTGTAGATCCCATTGCTGGATCTGTCCCCAAGTGGTGCTGCTGCTGCTGCCGCCACATGGAGGAAGCTGAAGCCAAGCAGCCAGAGAGTAGGCCAGTCTCAGCAAATGGGTACATAGCAACTCCACTCAGAGATGGATCTTTAAAGCAGGAGATGGAGGGGGCTCAGCGGGAGCACCATACGCTGTACTCCAGCTCTCCAGTTTGCTGCATGAATGTAAAGGAGGCTTTTTTCTTGTCAACACTTTTTTAAAGGGACTTTTTTTAAATCTTGTGATTTAAGCCATTTCCGGAAATACGTCATTTCTGGCTGGGATTTCAGCATCTGCAGATTTTCTTAACTGGGGGAGTTTGGGCAGCTGATAAGGCAAGACTGTAGTTAGAAGCCATGTCTCAATGGTGATGTAAAACCATCGATCAATTGACTTTTATTACGTAAACCACTTTGTGCACTACTCTGGTTGAAAAGTGGTATATAAGTATTATTAATAATAATAAATCCTAAACTTTTTATCATTATATCCGTTTTAGAGGGACCTTTTTCTACATTTGTCTGATGGCCTGCTAGCTCATCAGTGACTTCAGCCCCTGATGGGGTTGCATGTTCCCAGGTTTTTTTTTTAGGCTGCAGGTATGAAACAATTTTACCATTTGAAAATACAAATTTGCACAATAAGTATAACTGGGCTCCAACTTTTGCTGTCATTCTATTCATAATCACTAGGAGTATGCCCCATCAAACCAAATAGGTCTTGGTACTAAGTGGACACATGTAGAATTGGACTTTTGAACGTTTGAATTTTCATCTGATTATTGTGGATTGCATTTGCTTGCTGTTTCTTGTCTTTGTTTCTGAAGTTGCTGCCTAGCATTCAGTTCTCTTATGACCAATCACCACTGGCAAAAAATTTTTTGTTGTGCATTCATTCTGGATACTTTATTATCTTGGCATGTAGAAAAAGTTTTGGTGTTGAAACAGTGGTTGAATAATGGTGACCTACTCTCCTTAAAGGTTAATGAATTTTACTCCTCTTGTTGAACTTCCACTTTCAAATTGGTCATTTTGTTAACATCATAAGCTTATAAGGGTATAGATGGCAGGTCTAAGAAGGTAATTGTGTTGACTGATTTCCTGACACCTTCCATCACATATGTATAAAATTAGCCACATAGGTACTCAATACATATGAAACACTTCAAGGGCTTCAGCTTTTTTGAACTATTAATGGGTTCTGTGTCATTTGTTAGGTTTTTTTAATGTACATTATGTCTGTATGTGTATATGTTGCTTGACGATGGGGGTGCATTCTTTGATCCCCGTTGTAAAGTGATTCTGTCTTTAAGTGATCCTTCAGCCTCATTATGTGGCCGAATTTGGTATAGGATCTGTAGCATCTATAGCCAGCCATTGAATGAACTGAATGAAATTGACTTCATTGTAATACTGCATCTGTAGAGTTGTATATGCAGTTGGTCATTAGGTGTAATGTTGCTAAGTGTCACATCCCTGTACTTATTCTCCCTCCCTTCTCTGGGTTGCAATAGACAAAAACAATGGTGGGTTGCACATTAAGTGCTATCATCAGTGCAAGGAAGGAGATATTGTGATTCATTTTTTCCCCTCTGTGGATAGTTCCACTTTGCTCCGTTTAACATCTTGTTTTGCTCAAGAGTGTCCACCAACCCCCAGGAGTGCAGTTGGTGTAGTGGGCTACAAGGGGCTGCTGCGGGAAATAGGAAACAGGTGGTAGGTTAGGTTGCAACCCAGTGAAAATAACTGCAAGTCCTAAACAAGCAAATATAATCTCCAATTCCTAAATTAAACAGGGTCTTATACAGAAAACAGGCTTTTTAAAGGAAATAACTATTTGTTTCAAATATTTATATTCTATACTGCTTATCAAAATTTCTCCAAGCAGTTAACATTACAAAATAAAAAGACGATACTCTGTCCTAAATGGTCTTCAGAAAATATTATGCACTGATAAAGGGAGAATTCACAGTTCATATTTATTTGTTTGAGAAATTTATAACAGCCTTTTCCATGCCAAAGCAAATGCTCAAGACTGTTTACATGGTTTAGCCAGCTAGTCTAAACCACAATTTTTTAATGGTATTTTTACAAATACATTTGCTGAATCACAGACTCTTCATCACCAGATATTGCCTTCACAGTGTGGGTCTCTCCTCTGGCTGCGTGCCATCAAGCGTCAGTAGGCAATCGCAAGTCAAGCCTAGACAGGTCCACAAGGTTAATCTTTGTTCTTTGCTGGCTGGTCTTCTCACACAAATCCACACTTCTCTCACTGTGGAGCTAATCAGTTCCACAGCAGTGGGTTCTGCCCATCCTGTTCTGCCACAATGGGTACTGTAGCTTGTCACAGCCTATTCTGTCTCCCATCCAAAAACATGACCACAGATTCTCTGCTTAGCTCTTCAGACAGTACTAGCAGCTCAACCATCAGTCTGCATCTCTTGCCCTAATATATGATACTGGAACACAGGTGAGGATGATGAAGAAGTCTCTTGCAGTTGTAGCATCCAGACTGTTCAGGAATTGTTAGATCAAACCGAGCATTTCAGTAGACCAATAGGGAGATGGTGCAGAACCTGGACATATGAATCTGGACTCTTACACATGAGAGAGTAGGTTTTTTCGCCTGAGAAGCATTTCAGTTAAGAATGGGTTGGATCCTGACATGTCTTGTTCATGGTACTTCTATGCATAAGAAAAACAAAAAGGTGCCATTTCCATTGACAGTTCATGTCTTCTGTAGTCACATGCACTGTATCCTATATTATTCCTGGAGGTCTTCTGACCTTCAGAAACAGGTGTGTGTGTGTGTGTGTGTGTGTGTGTGTGTGTGTGTAACAGCATAGTGTGTGTGTATACGTACACTGGGAGCCACAACCAAAGAACGGGGGAAAGCCTTTTCCTGGAATTGTGATTCTTTGCATTTCACCCAGTATTTCAACTCCTACAAGCAGTAAATTACACCAGCAGGCATAACAGTGGCAGTCTTCTCAAAGCTTTTTCAAGAGTTCCTCTTAGTTTTGATAATAATTTTCTTTGTATGGTATGTAGTATGTTTACCATTTTCAAGGAAGTTGAACGTTTTCAACCATTTTCAAGGAAGTTTGAATGTGGGGTGCCTTTTTGTGCAGCCGACAGAAAGACGACTAGATAGCCAAATGGCTTGTATTTTATGCTGCTGATATGAAATTCTGACTCATATCAAGGATTCCTAAAACTATAAAAGGAGAAGTGGTAGGTAAGTTCCAGTGCTGTGAACTCCCTGATTTTTTAATCTTCTATTTTGAAATCCTGGTCCTAAAGCCACTTATGTTTTAAGTAAGTCTTATTGATTTCCATGGAATGTATTTCCACGTAATTGCAGGTAGGATTGAAAGATTGCTGTGTAGGCGTGAGTGCGTGAAAACAAAACTACCAAATGCTTGAAAAATGTTTTTCAAGCATTTGAAAAACAGTGCATTCAGTGTAGAGAGATGCAATCCAGATATCTGTTCCTCCTGTGCTTGGGCTGATCTATTAGCATTTTGCAGTGTGTATCACTTACCGCCCACTCCTATTGGGCCCTGCCACCACCTGAATGTGTGTTCCGCTGGCAGCAACTACTGACAAGGGTCATAAAGCATGCTGAATAGCGTGCTACCCTAGTGCTGCTGGGAAGGCTGCAGCCTTCCCATGTGTGTTGGAGGAATTGCTGGCCACCTGCCAGCGGAGGAGGGTGGGGGAACACTGAACAAAAAGTGGAGTGGGGTGTGTGTGTCTGTGGGAGGATGGTGGATCTTATCTCCTCCTTGGGTAGCCTCCCCACTCTCTTTCTCTTCTCGGGATAGGATAGGATTGGGCTGTTAATGTACTTTTAGAAGGGTTCAGGATAACCCTTCTAAACATCCTTCATAAGGATGTTAGTTTTGTGCTGAGCCAAACCTATGATCCATACACAGGTGGCAGCTGAGACTACCTGCAACAGGGAGCTTCCCTAAAAAGAATGCAAACAGAGAGTTGTGTAGTACTCCAAGTACACTACATGCATTTTAAAATTAAACAAATACACTACATCTGTCAGTCCTTAAGGTGCCGTGGGATTTTTTGTTGTTTGCTACAACCCATCTTCACCGCTGGCTCTCTGGAAGTTTAAAAAAATGAGAAACTGATAAGAGTGTAATTAGGTTCGCTGTTTAGCTGTGTTCTTGAAATCTCCCAAGTTGTTTTAGTAGAGCTGGAACAGGAGAAGTACAAAATCAGTTCAGCTTCAGAAGAAGTTGGTTTTCCTGAAGCCTTCACAGAAGGAAATTGACGCTTCTGACCTTGTCGTTGTTGTTAAAAGGGATATTAGCCAGCCAGTCTTCAGGAAAACTGACAGATGCAGGTTTTACCAAAATATGGGAGGATAGGAAACATTCAGAGGAAAATGCCAGCAAAGGGTAAAGATGTACATTCTTGTGCATGTTCTGTATGGGTAGCAAAAGATGGAGAGAATAAGGGTGAATGCAAGCTAAATGGGAAATTCCTTGGGACAGGAAGTTTGTACACCAAGAGCCTGATCCTGTTGGGCTTCAGCTTTGGTGTTGCAACCCAGCACTGGCACTGAGTGTCACATACATGCCATAAGGCACATTTGTGCTGCCCTGTGAGTAAAGGCGCCGGCGGGGAGGCCTGCACGTCCCTGTTGACGCAGCAGAGGAACCATCAGCTGCTGTTGGAGAGGAGGTGAGCAGCAGGGGAGTGTGGAGGGAGGCCATGGAGGAAGTGTTCCTGGGTAGGTGGAAGAGCAGAACAGGGGTAGGACCATCCAAGGCTGCTTGCGCCAAATTCTGTTCCCTGTTTCGGACTTGGAAGCACTGCTTGCAGAGACTCGAGAAGCCCCATTGCGGAGCCTGGGACTTTACTCAGGGTAAGGGGACAAATGTCCCCCGAGGAGACCTCTGGCAGCTTCCTTGCCTTGTAAGATACAGCAGTGGCCATTTCAGCATCGCTGTACCGCACAGTGCTGGAAAGCTTAAGATTGGGCTGTAATACTGCTGCATAAACCATACAAATAAAAAATGTCAGTGATACTAGGTTTTGGGGGCATTGGGAAGAGGGCAGATAACATAGAGAGGCAGAATGTTTTTCCTCCCTGTATAATAGAGGGATGCAGTTGGTTCAAGGCTGTACAATGAGTCTGTTGCGAAGATGGAAACTGTATCCAAGTTTCAAAACACATTGGTTTACTCTGCCCAAGGAAGCCTCTGTATCAGAAGTCCTAAAGGCAGGGGATGTTGGGGTCAGCTGAGAAGAGACAACCTAGTATAAATTGGCTACATTGTTCTGTGCATTGTATTGCACTAAAATGAAACTTTTTTTATTTCTATTTCCAGGAAAGCAGATTCATATTTAAAATGGAAGTTGACGTTAATGGAGAGTCCAGGTCTATCCTTGCTACTCTCCCCTTGCCTGTTGCGGAGGTGAGTGCCACAGGCAAGGCAGACTCGGAGAAACCTCGCTGTTCCAGCACCCCATGTTCGCCAATACGCCAGACTGTTTCAGGCTATCAGATCCTCCACATGGATTCTAACTACTTGGTTGGTTTCACAACTGGAGAGGAGCTCCTGAAGTTAGCCCAGAAGTGTACTGTTGGCGAGGAGAATAAAGTAGAAGTGGTGCCCACCTTGCGCTCCAAACCTCTCGATCCAGGACTTTCCCGTACCTCCCGGGTGTGTAAAGCCAGAAGCAGGTATTACCAGCCTTATGAGATTCCAGCAATCAATGGCCGGAGAAGGAGGCGGATGCCCAGCTCAGGGGATAAATGCACCAAGCCACTACCTTATGAACCCTATAAGGCTTTTCATGGTCCTTTGCCTCTTTGCCTTTTCAAAGGTAAAAGGGCTCACTCTAAATCCCTAGACTACCTCAATTTAGACAGAATGAACATCAAGGAACCAGCTGACACAGAAGTGCTTCAGTATCAGCTCCAACACCTCACCCTAAGAGGGGACCGTATGTTTGCTAGAAATAACACATGAAGATAAATTGCCTTTGGTTCTTCGATGCATCGAGGCCATCTAACAGCCATGCACATGGAACTTGGTTATATCAGCAAAGTGTTACCAGATCATAATTTGTATGATTAATGATGAAGTTAGTGGAGAGAAATAATGTGGAAGGAACTACTGGAAAATCCTGACTGCAAATGTCTTTAAAACACTATAACAACACGGAACGTTTTTGCACATGGCTACCTAGAATTTATGGTGATTTAACTCTCAGATTGATGTACTGTGACTTTTCCTATTGGGTTTGCTATAAGAAATTACTCATGGATAAGCACTGAAATACACTCTTAATTCTTAATCTTAAACATAAGTATGTATGCAATGACTTTTTGCATTATAGAAAATGAAATGTTTGAATAGGACCATGTGTTCTTTAAAATAATCCAGTTTACATTTATTGTGGCTGGTTTTGCACTGGGAACGAGAAAAAAAAAATCACTGATATTAAGCCTGAGTACTTTATACGTGTGTTAACTGGAACTGACTTAAAAAAATAACTGAATTTCTTTTCATATTTCAAATTTGATTTCAGTGTGATTTTTTTTAAAAAAAGTACTAAAAAGGGGGTTTGGGGGAGAAAATGAAAAATACTTGGGAGGCAAACATTAATTGACTTTGATTAATTTAGTACCTTCATTTTAAAAAGTCTTAACACCTACATGGGGACTTTAACATTATGTATATACATCGTGAAAATCTGCTTCTGCATCTGCAGTATATGAATGGAGTTTTAGATTTTAGAACTGCCATATTAGTTATGACAGGAGGTCTTACTAGACCACATTTTTAGCACTGCACTGGAACATTCCAGTTTATTTACAGCACTGACTACTACTTTTTGAATCTCCATTTTTAGGCTTTGATGAAAAGCCTTGAAACTTTCAGTACTGGTTAATGTTAAATGCACTGGTTTTAAAATGTTGTTTCCAAACAAATTCTAATTTAGCTAGTTTAACTTGGGCATTTTCCTCCGTTTTTTAATCTCTTTAAAATGTGCAGTTTGTTACTGAAGGTGTGTGCAAACATACTCTGTTTTGGGGTCTGTGAGTTATTTAGCTTAAATTTTAGGGTGGGGGAGTGGGAATGGGGCTTAAATTGTCTGTGAAACGAAGTAATGTATGAATCATTCCTGACATAGTTCTGACTTTTCAGAATTGAAAGGCTGGGTTTTGTTTTGTTTTCCTTAAGAAGGAATGCAGAGAGCACACACTTTGGAATCTTAGGGTTTGTTTCCTCTTTAACGCCTTTTCCCTTCATTGTATCCAACTGGCAGTGCCGAATCTGTGGATAGGCTGTTTAACTTTGAGGGAATGCTCATGATTTTTCCAGCAATCATTGTATTGTACTGACGAATGATTTCATAAGAAGCTGTTCCTGTATAGTCTTTAGCTTGACCTGAAGAATACTGTTCAATGCCAAAGAGAGGGTTTTTACACTTGTCGATTAAACATTATTTATTGATTTACCCTATGAAACGACACTGTTGGCTATGAAATAAAAGGGTGATGTGCATACCTCTATATGACCTTGGTGTGTTTTGCTGTTATGAAATGGTGGCCAATGATATGCTTAAACCAGAATGCTTTTTGTGTTGCCTAAATCCTGAAATGGCAGTAAATTTACATTCCTTGGAGGCTATTGGTTTGTTTGTTTTTTAGTAGCAGAGATTTGGGATTTTTGATGACATTTTGTACAGTTAAAGAGTGTTCACCTATGTTGTTACCTTATATGTGGCATTGCATGCAGAAGCTTCAGTGTGGACTCAGCCGCGTGAGGACAGGGCTCACGTTGGCTGTTCCCACAGCGATGGCTACACTTTTTCCGCCCCTGCAGACATTTGTACACAGCATGTTCAACAATCCTGCAGCTCCCCCAGACCATGAACCAGAAGCGTAGGCAGAGGGGGAGAGTGGAGCGCTAAGTACAGCAGGTGTTGCAATGTGCTATGTAATCAGCCCCTCCCCCTCAGAGCCATTCACCATCACTGCATTCATGTTGCCTCTAACAGTGAGGAGGAAGGGCCACTTACACAGCACATTGTGGCACCTGCTGTACTTATCACTATGCTTCTGCCACGTACCTCCCTACCTGGCTTCCAATGTGTTGATTCAACAGTGGAAACATGGAAGACAAGGGGATCAGTCCGGACTGTGACTAAAAAGCAGCTGAGGAAAAAGCCAGGTGAGTGAGCACTGTGTTCCAAGTAGCACCGCAATCTGCCCCCTTCTCCTATTGCTCTTTCCTCCACTGGGTTCTTCAAAAGAGCCTGATGGAGGAAAGGTGAGAGAGCCAGATTGCTGTGCTCCAAGAATTAGAATGCAGGAATCTGTGATTTTATTTATTAAATAGCCCACACAGAGAAAGGGGACCAGCAAGGAGCCTGTCTCTGTCGAGGGCTTGATGGATAGCTGTTCACCGCACCGCCCAATGTGAATGGAACAGGCTAGCCCTGACCATGTGTTGAAATTGTCACAGCCAAGCCCAGGCTAACCTTGGGACTACAAAATAGTCTATTCCTCGGTTTGAAAACGTGTACATTACTCCACATTGGAAAAAAATTATTAAAGCTGCAATTTTATGCACTTTCTGGCCCATTGAGTTTGCCCCATTGAACATTGTGGGATGTGCTTCTGAATAAATATGCATTCAATTGTGCTGCAAGTCTATTAAATATCTTCACAGAAACACTTATAGGGAAAGAAACAGGGATCAAAGATCTGACAGAATCCTGATTCAAAGCAATCTATTATTATCTGAGCTATCGTAATTCCTCATAGCTATAGCAGGCAAATTAAATTAGGAATTGCTATTCAAGCTCACACCAGGAAATCCTTTATAGTTGCCAGCCTGTTCTGGTTCTTTTTGGTTTGTTTAATTCTAATACAATTAAAGGCTTGTCTCAGCAGAGTAAAATGTGCAGATATGTGGGTAGTTGCAATAATATCTATTGATCTGTTTGCGTGGGGGGGGGAACCTTTACATACGTGGAACATTCCACTTCTCAGTGAAAACTCTGTGTTTTAGCTGTTTACTTACATAATGCATATCACAGTTGTGCATGTTTTCTTATATTCCAGTAAGGCTCAGCAAGGATCACTCCTAGGTGCATAGAACTGCATCCTTAATTGTACTAACTAGAGCAGTGATGGCGAACCTATGACATGCATGTCGAAGGTGACACACCACAACTTTTTGGGTGACACACCAGCGTTCGCCAACAACTTAGTTTGTTTTTGCAGTGATTTGATGCTTTTGTAACAATGTTTCTTCATATAATGCATAGCCCCACACATGATTGGACTGTATTTTTAAAAAAAAACATGAATATGTAAATAATTGTTTCTCTTTTGTTGGGGGTGGGGAGTGACACACCAGCAGAGTCAAGTTAGATATTTTTGACACGGCAAACCAAAAAGGTTTGCCACCACTGAACTAGAGCCACTTGCTGCAGTCTGCAGATATGATAATGGCATCCTAGGAGGGAAATCTTCACATGAAAAAAGAGTTCAGTCATTATCTATTACATTATCTATTACCCAACTATTACCTTGGGTTGGGAAAGGAAGTGGGAGGTCCTTTCTGTCTGGTTGTTCAGTTCTGCTGTACTTAACAGGTTCGTCACCTATCAGGTGTGAGAGGAATGAATTCCATAAGTTCAACTGTGGGTTCCAAGTCTTGGTCTATGTTCTTGGATCCCCCATAATTAGCATTGTCAGATTGTCAAAAATGACCCTGTTTCTCCAGCTTTTAGCTTCAGGTTGGGGGCACTTCCGGGCTTCTTCCTTTATTACTTGGTTATGTCTGGGTACCAGACTTTTTTTAAGACTACTGATGATCTTATCTAGTTTTTCTTCTGAATTTTTTCTATGGGCTGCAAACTTGTTTTTGTTCTGGGCAATTTAAATTTAATGTGCTACCCTGTGCTTTCTGAAATTGCCTTGTAGCAACTAAATTTTTTTACAAGGGCTCTGCTGCTATATTAAAGTATAAATATCCTCCTGTAAAATCTCTGTAGTTGATGGCAAAGCCTGCGATCTTGAAACAGATTTACTGGAACGTTAGTTCAACAGCAATAAAAGATTCTTCCAAGAAAATATTGCTAGGACTGGAGTGCAAGGTAGGCTTTTCCAGATCTGTCCTAAGTCAATGAAGTTCAGAATTTACAAACAGAATTTCTAAACCGTTAATAAAAGGTAAAGGTTTCCCCACGACCAAATGGTCTAGTCGTGACCGACTGTAGGGGGCAGTGCTCATCTCCATTTCAAAGCCTGTAGAGCTGGCGTTTTGTCCTAGGACAAGCTTCCGTGGTCATGTGGCCGGCATGACTCTACGCCGTAGCACATGGAACGCTGTTACCTTCCCACCGAAGTGGTCCCTATTTATCTACTTGCATTTAGGTGCTTTCGAACTGTTAGGTTGGCAGGAGCTGGGACGAGCAACAGGAGCTCACTCCATCACGCAGTCTTGAACTCCTAACCTTCCGGTTGGAAAGCCCAACAGCGGTTTAACCCGCTGCTCCACCTTTTGCTTTTAACATACTCTTAAAGATTGCAATGTTATGCATGGTTACCCAGACATCCTCCCCCCAATAAGCACACGTGACAACGGCTTGACAGATGGGGGTCATTTTATTAAAATAACTAATAGCAGCAAGTTGGCAACTCAAACCCTGAACGTGCTGGCCCCATAACGGGAAAATAGTTATTTCTGCAATACTGAAAGGGTGTAGCCATCTGACTCCAAGCCATTCCTGGGCAAAGTCTGGGAAGACCCATCCCTGTCAACCCACATGGGTTGAGGTAGCAGGACAATCCAAGCCCCCCCCCCCCAGCACACCAGGAGGGAACCCAGGCAATCCAGCCAAGGGAATTGCCAGGCCACTCACGGACCTGGTGGGAATCATACGTGAGCAGCAGTGGCCATTCCCCAGACTGCACCAACCTCAGATGGATGGCAAAGTTGTAAACCCACCTGGTCAGCACATTACCTGCCCCCAGTGACCCAAGTAACTACAGAAACAATATTCTCCCCAATTCTGATCAGTCCAGGGTAGCAAAACAAAAAACCCCACTAGCCTCCAGCCAATCAGCTAGCAGCAAAAAATGTCTACCTGGCCCCCTAAATCGGGCAAATATGGATTCTGGGGAAATACTAAAGGTGCAATCCTAACCAACTTTCCAGCACCAGGGTGAGGGCAAACATTCCCTTACCTTGTGGAGGCCTCCATGACTGCCCCCCCTCCCAACTCCATTGGCACAGCTATGTCAGTGCTGGGAAGTTGATTAGGATTGTACCCAAAGTACAGTAGAGCGCAGAAGTCAGGATAAGGCAGTATAACCAAATGTCAGATTGTAACTTACACAATGATAAGAATGTCCAGTGAACCAGAAAAAGAGGAAATTTGCACTATTACTATCCTGAAACTCCCCACTCATCACGAACCTTGTGTTAACACAGTTTGAGTCCATCTTCATCCAGACGTTTTTGACAGATGCCTTTGGCTATTTGGCATAGATTGTTAATGCGTTTTGATTCTGTGTCATCTGTTCAGCATTGACTACTGCAGCCATTTTCAACCACGGTGCCGCAGCACATTGGTGTGCTGCGAGTGGTCCACAGGTGTGATATGGGAATTTGAGGAAAGGTCTTTTATTAGTAGGGCCAATGGGGGATGTGAACCCCCCTCTCCCTTGGCAGCATGGTGTACCTTATCAATTGCAAAAAGCTGATGGTTTGCCTTGACAATTTTAGTACCTTCTCAGTGTGCCATGACATTACAATTGCTGGACTACTGGGTTCAGGCTCCACACAGGCTTTGGTGAGTGAGGCTAAACTGGGTTTGTCTTTTCTTAAAGGGCACAATGTACAGTTTGCTGCACGTCAATATACCCTCTTTGAAAGTGGACACCCACACAACACTTCGAACTTTTCTTTTGCACTGATAGATAAGTAGTGATTGCATTTAGAAGGATTTATGACTGAAGAGGGAAAGTCCAAAGCACTTTTGGGGATTCACATTTGGGTAAAGGGAAGTTCAGGAGGCGGAAACATTTTTTTCCTGGTGCTTCAAAATTATTTTTGTTTAATAATTTCATTTTTAAGAGCCTATTAATTAATTAATTAATTAATCAATCTATATATATAAAAATGGACGTGGGTGTGTGTGTGGGTATGTATGTATGTGGGTATGTATGCGGGTATGTATGTTCTGCATAGGCTTCTCAACGCTGGCACCAATCCGCACGAAATTTGGCACACACGTACCTTGCGGCCTGGCAAAAAACACTGCGGGGGTCAGACCCCCCTACAGCTCCCCGTTTTTCGGGGAGGGGGGCCAGATCGTCAGGAACCAAGTAAAGGGGATTGCATTGGACTAGAAGTCTGCTGCCACCCTGTGGTCACAAACGATTCTGCAGGTTATGTGATACACAGGGACTAATCCAAAACAAAAGTGAAACTGCTTTGTACTGCCTGAGTTGCAAAGAGTTGCAAATGATCCAGAGAGTTCCAGCACCCAGTCGGATCTGAGAGGGACCTATTTCCAGAGGGCTAACTGCCCTACCACAGGACCTGCAGACATTGTTCAGTGAGTGTGACAATTTCATTACGCTCCTTTGCTTGATTCTGTCCCTGTATTCATTCCTTCTCCTAATAGAAGCTGGGGATACTTTGTCCCCTGGGCAACGCCGGGTAACAAAAGGCTAGTGCAATTAATAAATGCATTTGTTCCCTGTAAAGTGTGGTCTGCAGTGAAGCCCATAGTCCACTGATTGTTGCCTAGAGCTGGTATACTGTACACTGTTCCGTTTGTATGCTCGACCTTGCCCTTCCTCCATGTTGGTGATGGAAACTCACATTATCGTACCTATTCACTGTCATTTGTGGTTGAAGATCGCAACGTTCTCTGAAGGTCATGGACGTCTTGGGCAAGGAAGGCTGCGACAATGCTGACAACCCATTAGAATCTCTAGTGCCTAATGAAAAACTGAAAAAGCTTGCTGTACAGAAACCTGAGACACCCACAGCTTTTGCCCTGCTGTGCATTATTTTCTTTCCCTTACTTTTACATAGGGAGACAAACGGCCTGAATGAATGAATGAATGAATGAATGAATGAATGAATGAATGTTCTTGCATTCAATTTTTGGAGGAAATTGCTGGAGTAGAGTTTTAAGAGGCACTGTGTGATATACCATCGACAAGTGGATTAAGCCTCCAAAAGAGATGGAGAGCCAACAGCACTGGGATGTGGCAGGACCTGGTGAAGAGTAAATAATGTGTTGCGGAGGAAAAGGGGAAAATTTAGAATGAATATATCTAAATATATATACGTGTCTGCCTTGGAGGTCAAGTGGGGAGGCTCCCTTGTGCATCCTGCCTTGGAAGTGGGGTGGGCAGGAACCTAAGTGCAAACTCTCCTTTGCAGAAATGCCCAGATTCTTGTCCTTTGGCTGCTCCTTCACTCTGCTTAGGCAGGTGTTTAATGTGACTGACTTTTTGGGAGTATTATATATAGTATATAATATATACTATTATAATATATACTACTAGCTTTTATGTACCCGGCTTCGCCCGGGTGTTTATAGGTGCCATCCCCGACCCCCAGCTACTCACCAGGCATACAGATGGCCCATTTATATGTCCCATCCCTGCCCCCCCTCACATGTGTGCCCAGGTGTTTATATGTCCCATCCCTGACCCCAACCCCACTCACATGTGTGCCCAGGTGTTTATATGTCCCATCCCTGACCCCCCACTCACATGTGTGCCCGGGTGTTGATATGTCCCATCCCTGACCCCCCCCTCACATGTGTGCCCAGGTGTTGATATGTCCCATCCCTGACCCCACCCCCACTCACATGGGTGCCCCGGTGTTGATATGTCCCATCCCTGACCCCACCCCCACTCACATGTGTGCCCAGGTGTTTATATGTCCCATCCCTGACCTCCCACTCACATGGGTGCCCCGGTGTTGATATGTCCCATCCCTGACCCCACCCCCACTCACATGTGTGCCCGGGGGTTGATATGTCCCATCCCTGACCGGACCCCCACTCACATGTGTCCCTGGGTGTTGATATGTCCCATCCCTGACCCCACCCCCACTCACATGTGTGCCCGGGTGTTTATATGTCCCATCCCTGCTGCTGTACTGTTTCTGTTGCTCTAGGTGTAGTAGCCCTCTGTTTCATATCCTGTAGTTGTTTGTGACGCTGCTGTACTGTTTGTGTTGCTCTAGATGTAGCAGCCCTGTCTCTCTTACCGTGTAGTCTTTTGTCACGCTGCTGTACTGTTTCTGTTGCTCTAGATGTAGCAGCTCTGTGACGTAGCGTTGCAAGTTGTTGTTGTTTTTTCCTCAGGTGTTTCCTGTGTACACTGTTGTTTTATCTTTGTAGCCTTTGGTTGCATCTGCCCAATTGCCTCATGTTACACAGTGAAAGTAAACTTTCAGAGAGAGCAAACTTTCAACAGCCACAGCACCTTGTGCCAACTGTCCACTGCCAAGCAGGGACCACCCACATGTCCACAGAACACATTGTATCGGTTTGCCTGCGTGAAACCTGTTTGCTGCTGTTTGTCTTCAACTGTCAAGAGTTCAGTTGCTGCCTGAAGATTCCGCATGTCATTTGCATCTCATCATGACATCACCAGAGCCTCGGAATGTTCGGTTCAGCCCATAGCCAGCCATAGAGAACCACAAATTCGCTTGTACCCGCGCCCGTGGGGGCGCGATCCGTTCCAAAACCACGCAGCGATGGTTTTGGGGGGCCAAGGCACCCGCGTGCCGAGTTTGGCGCGAATCGGTCCAGGCGTTGCGGAGCCTATGTGGAACAAACATACATACACACATACACACATACGCTCTTCTTTATATATATAGACTAGCTTTTATGTACCCGGCTTCGCCCGGGTGTTTATATGTGCCATCCCCGACCCCCAGCTACTCACCAGGCATACAGATGGCCCATTTATATGTCCCATCCCTGCCCCCCCTCACATGTGTGCCCAGGTGTTGATATGTCCCATTCCTGACCCCACCCCCACTCACATGTGTGCCCCGGTGTTGATATGTCCCATCCCTGACCCCACCCCCACTCACATGTGTGCCCCGGTGTT
>JAJKFI010000001.1:39842345-39920927 GCA_029204185.1 Lerista edwardsae | reverse complement strand
CTCACATGTGTGCCCCGGTGTTGATATGTCCCATCCCTGACCCCACCCCCACTCTCATGTGTTCCCGGGTGTTGATATGTCCCATCCCTGACCCCACCCCCACTCTCATGTGTCCCTGGGTGTTGATATGGCCCATCCCTGACCCCCCTCACATGTGTGCCCCGGTGTTGATATGTCCCATCCCTGACCCCACCCCCACTCTCATGTGTCCCTGGGTGTTGATATGTCCCATCCCTGACCCCACCCCCACTCACATGTGTCCCTGGGTGTTGATATGTCCCATCCTTGACCCCACCCCCACTCTCATGTGTGCCCGGGTGTTGATATGTCCCATCCCTGCTGCTGTACTGTATCTGTTGCTCTAGGTGTAGTAGCCCTCTGTTTCATATCCTGTAGTTGTTTGTGACGCTGCTGTACTGTTTGTGTTGCTCTAGATATAGCAGCTCTGTCTCTCTTATCGTGGAGTCTTTTGTCACTCTGCTGTACTGTTTCTGTGGCTCTAGATGTAGCAGCTCTGTGACGTAGCGTTGCAAGTTGTTGTTGTTTTTTCCTCAGGTGTTTCCTGTACACTGTTGTTTCATCTTTGTAGCCTTTGGTTGCACCTGCCCAATTGCCTTACGTTACACAGTGGAAGTAAACTTTCAGAGAGAGCAACAGCCACAGCACCTTGTGCCAACTGTCCACTGCCAAGCAGGGACCGCCCACATGTCCACAGAACACATTGTATCGGTTTGCCTGCGGGAAACCTGTTTGCTGCTGTTTGTCTTCAACTGTCAAGAGTTCAGTTGCTGCCTGAAGATTCCGCATGTCATTTGCATCTCATCATGACATCACCAGAGCCTCGGAATGTTCGGCTCAGCCCATAGCCGTCCATAGAGAACCACAAATTCGCTTGTACCCGCGCCCGTGGGGGCGCGATCCGTTCCAAAACCGCGCAGCGATGGTTTCGGGGGGCCAAGGCACCCGCGTGCCGAGTTTGGCACGAATCGGTCCAGGCATTGCGGAGCCTATGTGGAACAAACATACACACACACACACATACATACACACATACATACATACGCTCTTCTTTATATATATAGATTATATATAGTCTCTGGTTAGATTCTGTATGAATTGTCAGTGTTTTGTGTGTTTAATTGTGTTTACCATATCGGCTTTTAGATGCTTTTCTGAGTAGGAAGATGGGATCCAATAAACATGGAAGGCCATTTCCTTTCTTTTTGGAGAGTGGTGGTAGCATTATTGTCCCATTTTTATGCAATGGGGCATTTCATTTAATTGTGTTTGGCACTGGTCTATAGTGAGAAATTTTGTGTTTCCCTGGTGCTCCTCCTTTTAGGGCACAATCCTAAACTTAGTTAGGCTGGCATAAGCTAAGCCAGCAAAGTTTGCCCGTCACAAGGGGCACTGTAAAGTATATTTTATTTTTTAATTGTTTTTAAATTGTTTGTGTTTTTTAATCTTGATTGTTTATTGTTTAATACTGTTTTTAATTGTTTTTAATGTTAACTGTTATACTTTATTTTTATCCTTTTTAATATTGTAAGCCGCCTTGGACATCTGCCTTGGCAGAGGAAAGGCGGGGTAGAAATTTCTTAAATAAATAAATAAATAAAATAAATAAATTTGGACCACTCTTGGAGTCAGAGGCCAGCACACAGATGTGCACCATTCTCCCTGACTCTGAGAGGGGTCCATATGTGCTTTACAGGTGACCATGGTGCTCGTCAAACTTTGCCGGCTTATCTTATGCCGGCCTAACTCCAGTTTAGGATTGCGCTTTTAGGCATAAAAACATCACTTCTGGTTTTACAAAAAAATGGAAGTAATTTTCTTTGGTAGAAACGGCCATTCTGAGCCCTGAACAAGCAAGGGCAGATGCCTCTGGAGGGCAGGGAGTGTCCCCACTATCCCCGAACTCTGGTATCCATGGGCACATCTCTACTCTCAAAAGTTCATACAAGATTGTTCTGTGGAAATAAGGTTAATGGGTTTTAACTTCTTGCTAAAGAAAGGTTACCAAGGCAATTTTCACTGGGTCAATAATGTCAGTCATTGTTCTGATTAAAGCTCTTACTGAGGGTGTTCTCTGATTGCATGGTTAAAACAGTTTTACAGAATAATAATAAACATTAATTTACTAGGGAGCAAGCCCCACTGTGCTCAGTAAGACTTATTTCTGAATAATCATGCATAGGATTGCACTGTCAACCTACCAAAAAAGAAAATGTCAAGACCTACAAACAATCTGGATTAAGTGCTCTCTCTGGAAATGCAAATTTAATCCTAGTTTGTGATAAGCAAACCCAAAGTAATGGCTGTTCATCAATTAAGACTGTAGGCAGTTTTAGTGCATAAGGTTCTCCATTAACATGTGCACAGGAACTATTATAAATGTCCTCTTTTCCCCCCAACATATGTGCAGTCTTCACCTAACTCTGTATTGGCTTCTGACTGGCATTTCTGGGAGCTAGGCAGGACTTTACTCTGGAAGGGGGTGAGGTCTGGCTAGCTTTTAGGAGGTAAAATAAAAAGGTAAAGGCTTCCCCATGACCAAATAGTCTAGTCATGACCGACTGTAGGGGGCGGTGCTCATCTCCGTTTCTAAGCCTATAGAAGCCAGCGTTTGTCCTCAGACAAGCTTCCATAGCGCACGGAACACCGTTACCTTCCCACTGAAGTAGTCCCTATTTACTCACATTTTACATGCTTTTGAACTGCTAGGTTGGCAGGAGCAGGGACAAGCAACAGGAGCTCACTCCGTCGTGTGGTCTCAAACTCCAACCTTCCGGTCAGAAAGCCCAGCAGCAGCGGTTTAACCCGCAGCGCCACCACGTCCCACATAGCTTTTAGAAGAAGTTGCACTAATTAAGGACCATGAGGGGATGGAAGGTTGTAGCACTTAGGGCAGTGGTTCTCAAACCTTTTAGATGGGACCCACTTTTTGGAATGGCAGCCGTTGGGACCCACCAGAAGCGATGTCATTAACCTGGGAGTGATGTCATAGGCAGAAGTGACATCATCAAGCAGGAAGTACCATCACTGTGACATAATCAAATGACACACTTGGAATGCAAACTGGCATTCTTGGACTGCAGCAATTGGAACTGACAGAAAGCAAGATTAGGTCAAAATAGTAGGTGAAAGCACTGAACTAAAAACAATTAAACACTCTCCTTGAAAATTCAAACAGTTAACTCTCAACAGGAATACAGCAAGAGTAAGGTCTGCAGCTTCCACGTGGGTCCAAACTCACAGTCTTAATAACACTGACTTAGGGCGTTTGTGTCTGTCTTCTTCCAAGTTCTTGCCAAATTGGGCACCCCTTCCTGATAGTACATTGCTAAAAGCACAAGTTCTGCTATGAATGAATACATGGAAGTTCCAGCTGCCCGGTGGCCAGAGCACCTGGACCAGCTTTTCAGATGTCTGTACCCAGAAGCCTTTCCCACAAATGACCTGAGCCTGGGGCAACCTTCACCCTGCCATGCTTTTTTGTCTCAGGAACTTCTCCAACTGAAGTAAAGAGAAATCAGGCCTTTTGTGTGTTCCTGGAAGGGCATACTTGAGTCCAGGAAACTATGTTTGCATACCCAAAGAGAAGGTCCAAACTCCTCTTTGTTTTCCCAGAAATGCTTTGGTTTCCTTTTGTGCCAAGTTCTGTAACTGCCCCTGCTCTGGAAGCAGAACTTTGTCACTTTCCCATCTCTTGGAAGTGTCCACGTTGGATGTTTTGGTCACTCTTCTTGAGGAAGCGTACATGCTTCTTAGCATTTTCTTAATCTTGTCATTTGCCAAGGTGCCCAGCCGGTGTTGCATTTTGTGGGTTTCTTCCCCATTTGGTGGCTCTTTCTTCTCCGCTGAAAGCCTCCACCTTTTTGCCTGACTACACTTTCCTGAGATCAGGAAGCTTTACGCTGAGCCTCCTTGGTCCGGTAGCTGCCCTCACCCTCGTAGGAGCTACCTTCTGGCTCAAAGGAGCACCTTTTTGCTGCATTTTTCTTCTCTCTGGAACCTGGAAATCATGGAGCCCAACTCCTGCTGCTTAGATGGACGTTGTGCAGGATAGCATTGGTAATCTCCTTCTTCCCCCTCCTTCTCTTATCTCTCTTCTAAAGCGTCCATTTTCACGTGCTTTCAAAGCTTCCTGCTAAGTCACCTTCTTCTTGGGGGGAAACCGAAGCAGCCTCATTCCATTGCTCTTTCTCCTGTCAGTTTCCAGTTAACTCCCACTTGCCCAAAATGTAGCTATTTAGAAGTATTCCTTTTCTTTGCAACTATTTAAAGCTCTGTAACTGATCTCTTAAGCAAAGTAACTGAAAAATAAATGTGCCTTTTTCTTATTTTCTATAATAAACTCTCCTTTTGGAAAAACAAACCCCACAGTCTTGTGATTACTAGAAGCCTAATTTTGAGGCACTTTGGGGTTGTTCGCTCATCCAAATCAACAATCCCAGAACTGTCAAACACTGCTGAATTGGACCTCTTACTCTACGAAGAGTGCTAATTCCCCCAATTTGAATAAATTTAAGTTGTTTTCTGTGTGCATGACAGCTGTAGGAACACGTGTGTGTGTGTGTGTGTGTGTGTGTGTGTGTGTGTGTGAATGAGCAGTGTTGGTAATGGCAGCTAAAGAGGAATGTGTTTCTATTGTTATTCAGAGAGTGAAGGCCAACTTACAAACATTTTTGGACCTGCTGGTTACAAACTAACTTTTTGGACCTGCTGAGGTCAGCCCAAGTATTCTTCACCAACTGCTGAACCACTTATGCTTGTTTCAGCACATCTCCTTTTGCAGAGTACAAAATTATTGCAAACCAGAAACTGTGGACTGAGCAAGGGATGTTCTAACTTGCAAACTGCAGGTGTGATGCAACCCTTGGTGCAGTCAACCATTTGAAATGAGCTGCAAGCAGTGGTGGGATTCAAATAAATTAACAACCGGTTCCATGTCCTTCAGGGCGGCTGTTGCCTTTCTTCCCTCTCCCAACCTAGAATTAGCAAGCGGTTCTGCAGAACTGGTGAGAATTGGCTGAATTTCACCACTGGTTGCAAGTATTTGTAGGAAAAAGTTTTATTGCAAGTGAACAATAGGCAGTGCAGTCCTATGCAGGTTTACTCAGAAGTAAGTCCTACTGTGTTGAATAGAGCTTACTCTCAAATGCAAGGTCATAGGACTTTAGACTTTGGAATGTTTTCAGTGAAAACATTTGCAAAATGTGGCTTAAGAAATGCACCAATAGAAGGGAGAGACAGAAGAGAACATGCAGGAGAGAGACAATGTTCCTAATTCTAAACTCTACCTTGTTTGAGTTCTTTGGGTTTTTTTTTTATTGTTATCTTGGTATTTTTCTTGAGGAATGATGCAACAAGCCAAAGCTCCTTTTTAAACTTTAAAATAAGTATAATCAATCAATCAACAATATATTTAAACTGCTTTTCAACACAAAAGTTCACAAAGCAGTTTACAGGCAAATAATGAAGTTAAATGGCTCCCTGCCCCAAAAGGGGCCCAAATGAGGAACCCAGTGTAGTGCTTTGCGCCCTTGTTCTTGAGGCACAATAGGTCCCACCACTACTGCCAGTCCTGGGGGAGTCGATGGTTGGTATGGCGAGCTAGCCCCAAGCACACTAGAAGCCCTGACAGCTTCAATATACCACTCCTACCATATAAAAACAGGCTTTCAGCAGGTCTTTATTCTAAAGAAGGTGAATGAACTATACTAGAGGTGTGTACAGCTAGCACTAGGTTTAAACTGAACTCATTTTGAAAGCAAGGAGAATAAAAGAGAGTAGAGAGAATCTTAAGTTTAATGTCAAACACGGCACAATGGAAAAAAGAAAAATGCTTGACATTTACACTTTGGTGTAAAACACACCCCAGAATATGTTCTACGTATTTTCCCCATGACGCAACTTCAAACCTGTTTTTGACTCGCTATTCAATTGGCAGCCTCTCAGTTTTAATTAGTGAATCCTCACTGCATGGCGGTTGGTGATGGTGCTGAAGCAGGAACACTTTAAAGCAGTTTATCTGCCAAGTGTCAGAAAAATTATTTCTGTTTTGCATTGTGACATTCCCTTGCGGACAGTAGAAAGTGTGCCTGTCCATCTGCGTCTTCCAGTAGCTGCTGGGTATGTTAGCCTGCAAGCTTAGGAGTTGCACAAGGACACCGCCTGGCTGGTTTTTCTCTCCTCTCAGTAATTTTCCTTTGTGTATATTATTGCATATGTGAATGAGCTTAAAGAAAAAACAACTTCCCACTGCAGAGAATCTCATATCACATGGGCATATCACCCACTTCAGTACTTTTAAGCCAGAACGGCCACCTACGCACTCCAAATTCCTTGCGTCTTAGAATCCCCACTTTGTCTGTAACCAGGCATTTGTATGCCCTGCCTAGGAACTTTGTGAGCACTTTCTGCTCTATTATATGTGGCAGAATCCAACCTAAGATGAGCCATGAAAAAGAACGTGAATGAACTATACTAGAGGTATGCATAGCTAGCACTTCCACTATGCACGAGGGAACTGGTTTTCAGTGGTGAGCTGGGGCCTATTCATAGATTGAGCCTTGGGTCACAACAGTAGTTCCATCATGTTCTTTTTACCTTTTGAGAAGGTTTGTCCTCCACAAACCTCATGAGGAAGCTCACCTGCAGAAGCGGAGAGTGGAAGAAAACAATGATGGCATGAATGACTTAATTGAGCAACTTGTACTGCTATTGACTGCCAGTTGGAAAGGGTTGGCTAGAAGGTTCTCAAGGAACCTGAGGGTAGTGTAGGCAGCATTTATGCCAATGGATCTCAAACTGTGGGTTGGGACCCACCAGTGGGTTGCAAGCCAGTTTCAGGTGGGCTGCAAAGCACCCAGAGCAGCCATTTTTGGGAAAATGGGGCACTGGAAAGGGGAAGGGCTGTGTGGTTGTTTTGCTTGTGTCAAAGTTGTAAATAGTCTTTTTTCCCTTTCTGATTCATTTTGCTATTCTCAGGAAAGCAGCAGGCTCTGGCATCACACTTTTGGCAATGACTTCACTTCTGGTGGGTCCTAGGCAGATTGGCATTCTGAAAAAGTGGGTCCCAGTTTGAGGACCACTGATTTATGCCAACATGCCTTGAGAAACAACTGTAACCACCATCTTCCCAGCGGTATATACGGACTCATCCCTTTCCTTCATCATAGTTAAAAATGAAATTAGTATAATTCTTCTGACATCATTCCATATTTTGCAATGAATTAGTTATATGAAAATACAGTAAAAAAATTATGATTTTGCACCCATACTAGACTTGCTCATACTTAATAGCGTAATAATCTTAATTTACATTTCATGCAAATGTGATGAACTTATTCATAGCCGGCAGCTGAGGATTAAATCAGCACTGCTTTCTGTCTACCCTCAGCCAGCGAAAAAATGTAATATTTCACATTGGCTTGAAAGTTAATTTGAATTCGAGGACCAGCCTTTTCAAAGGTACGGAGAGGAAGTACAAGATGACAGGATTTCAGAAGACATTCATTATCATGCGTTTCCACCCCTCCCAACTCTGCCTTAATGACGGAAAATTGAATTGAGTAAAAAGCATCAGAATCTCTTCATTGTTTTGAATAATGCTGCCGAGAGTGTATTGTCATAAATGCTTCCCTTGCTTTGTCAAAATTCTTAAGTGCTTGTTAAGCTTATCAAAGGAGAAGAGCAGCTACATCTGCGGAAGAGTGCTATTTTTCTATGGGCCCCATCGAGGGAAAGCAGCTGAAATTTTGGCTTTAGAAATTATGTGGAAGAGAGGTGGGAAGTTGAGGAAATGGCAAAAAATGGCGTTTCCAATAGGGAGCACTGAGAATCCTCACATGCACTTTGCCTTCAACAAATAGATTGAACTGAAGGCTTGAAACTGGGTGTGTCTAGCAGTTGTTAGAACCTTTCAGAGGAGCCCATCGAAACAACTGTGTCCTGTTGCACCTGATCTGCTAAAAGTGTTATGCTCAGTGTAGTGATGATTGAAGTTGGCAATTAATAATTAAAAAAGACATCTCCAGGATGTTTACAATTACACCGTGTTGCAGGTTTGGACCCCTGACCAGCAGTTGATTGTTAAGGTAGGTTATCTTTGGACAAGTAAAAATTGGCAGGACAGCTAATTGGTTTTGCCCAGTGTTTCCTGCTACCCTGAGCTGGGCCTCAGATGAAAGATTCTTTGGGCCCAATCCTACCCAACATTCCAGCACTGATGCAACCACAATGGCACCCCAAAGTGAGAGCACAAATGCTTCCTCCCAAACTTACATGGCTCATGACACCCTTGCCAGTCTCTTCAGCCAGGCGCCACTATTTTGGCTCTAGCAAAATCTCGCAAGTTCCAATGTGGTGGTGCCCAAATCTTGTGAGATTTTGTTAGATCCAAGCTGGTGGCACCCAGGAAACAGGTAAGAGGGCCCACTGGGGACATCCTGTGGCACCCTGTTGGCATCATGGCTGCATCAGCACTGGAAAGCTGGATAAGACTGAGCTCTTTAGTTCCCATCTTCTGCAGTTGCTTTTGCAGTCAGCCTGTTCCATTGTGCATCTGAGCCTTGCTTGGCTCGCATGTGAGTGATCCTCTAAGGTGCATAAAGAGGATGTTCTTGCCAAAGTCTGTTCATATGAAGGGGAAGAAGACTAAAGCCCCCCTTCTCTGTAGTCCAGCAAGGAGCTGAAGACATTAGAATAAATAAAGAGCAATGCTAGTGCTTTTATGGGAAGCCCTTGGGGCCGAATTGGACCTCAGTTTGCTAGTTGGTGATATAGGGCTGGCCCATCCATGATGGCTAATGGAGGTGGCAGATTGGCAGGTCTCTCTGCCTGTCACCATCACTTCTCTTCCTCCCTGGCTTTAAACATGAAGAAGGGGAGAGAGAAGAAGAGAGAGTGTTGCAGAGAAGAGCCTGGTGGGCTAAAGCATTGGCCAACAGGTGAGAGCAGTGGCATTTGGTGGGTTCCCTCAGCCATCATGAGGTCTTGGGCCATGCTGGTTTCCACAGGCAGTCAGTGGGTTGATTAGATGAAGTTCAGAGCAAATAATTGTAAGCAGAACCTTCATGCATGAGAGGTGCCTGAGGCTTAAGGCCTACCTGGAAATTGCATCCTCTGCTCGAGGCTGTATAATCGCTGAGATGTGTAGGCTGCTTCTGGAAAAGGAAACAATTTTTTACACAGTGGGTAATTAATCTGTGGAACTCCTTACCACAGCAGGTGGTGATGGCATCTGGCCTAGGTGCTGAGGGGGATTTAACAGACTTCTGCAGGAAAAGTCTAGCACAGGCTACAGGCCATGATGAATGGTGCAGCCTCCTTGTTTTAGAAGTAGGCTACCTCAGCATGCCAGATGCAAGGGAGTGGCAATGAGATGCAGGTATCTTGTCTTGTGTGCTCCCTGAGGCATCTGGTGGGCCACTGTAAGATACAGGAAGCTGGACTAGATGGGCCTTTGACCTGATCCAGTGGGGCTCTTCTTATGTTCCGGTTCCCTTGACCTAGTGGGTCATACTCTCATCATGCCTACTTGTACCCCAAGGATTTTGGAGCACTTATCTATCCTTAACTGCAATATTAGAGAATATGAAGCAGGGCAGTAACTTTGGCCTGGGTTTGTAACTTGTAACCACCCACTGAGCCAAATTGGCAGACTCTTAAAGAGATGCCTCATCACCACATTGATCACTGGATGGAAAAAGGCAGCATTGCGACATCCAATGGGGGCCTATCGATACGAATGGCTTCCAGCATATTGAGACTAATTCCCTGTCATCGTTTGTAAGTGTGCAGCACAGGAGCAAATAAAAATGTCCATGGACGTGTGTTTTAATGAGATGATGTAGCAGGGAGATCATGCTAGACAGGCAGAATCAGAGGCAAGTGACTTTCCCTTTCACTAGGCTGAAAAATATGAGTTTAAAGATTCATGGTCCTGAGGCTGCTTGATGAGTTTTTTTTAATGAGTCCCTAATTCAATCAGCTCATGTGCACGCACTCCCTCTCTCACACACACCCCCTCGAAATATAGGTCACCCTCTGCCAAGGCTTTTCCTTGCGGTCTGAACAGAATACTGCATTTCTCCTCTGCACAAGATGAGATAAGTACTGCCACTGGGAGCAAAGCACTGGGAGCAGTACCTGTACTAGCTGCACTGGGAGGAACAAGAGCTTCCATTTAATTCTATAGGGAATGCAGTAGGGAAAAAAAATCCCAGTAGGTTTGTCCCATGGCTAATTTGGAATTAGAAGCGGTGACACACACACACACACAGCTATAATAGGGCACCTGATAGTTACTTGCTTTCATGATACTTGGGGAAAATATCATTATGGCCTGTTAATTAAAATACTTTTTGTCAATACACCAGTGTTGGTTGAACTCTAGTTTCCTGGTTACGCTTGGTTGCTAAGGAGTCCACGTATTTCTCTTTGCAGTGTTGGCCCTTCCACATACAGTTCAGCAGCTGTTGGCTGAAAGGGATATTATCTAGATGGGTCTTTGAAATAGTAGTCAGTGCTTGCTGACATATTTCCACTCAACTCAGGAGGCTGAATCACAAAGCACAGATTTCTACAGCTTCTCTCTTCAGTGTCTCTTCATCTCTCTTGACCTACGCTAAGAGTACCTATATTTTTAAAGTTACATTCTAACTCAGACAGATACAAGATGCAAAGCTTAAACAAATCAGCTTGGCGTGCCATTACATATTTAACAAAAGCACGGTGTCAGATCACTCATGAACCTGGACGCAACACACATTGCACTCTTCTTCCCAACCAAGCTGGTATGCAAATTAGAATCGGACAGATTTAACCAGCTGTTTTAAAAGGCAAATGTGGATGGTGCATGTTCAGCTCAGGCTCTTAAATGTCCTCCATGCAGTTGCTCTTTGTGTAAGCAAATGAAAATGACTGGTTTTGCTTCTGGCATGACCTCCCACTCTTGTATTTGATGACAGCATCCAGTGAAAATTTTGGGGTCGCACTCTTTACACAGCAGATTAATCACTATCCTATGCCTTAATCTCAAGCTGGTGCAGCCATCGCTATGAGTGTCGCATACATGCTGTAAGGTATGTTTGTGGCTATTCGGGGGCTGGGGTAAAGACCTTATGTGCTTATCTTATGGGTCCAATCCTATCCAACTTTCCAGTGACGATTCAGCTGTGCTAATGGGCTGTGCGCTGCATCCTGTGATCCTGGACACCTAGAGGTTCTGGCAGTAGTGTCATCTAACAGGTACGCTGGGCGGGAGGAACGGGTGAGTGGCAGCCCGCCCGTTGCGTAACGCTCCGTTTCACCGTCTTCCCTGCCCCAGGGGCGGGGAAGATGGCGGCGAGGCAGGGAAGATGGTGAAACGGAGCATTACGCAACAGGCGGGTTGCCACTCACCCGTTCCTCCCGCCCAGCGTACCTATTAGATGGCACTACTGGGTTCTGGAGGCCTCCTTAGGGTAAGGGAATGTTTGCGTCCTTACCTTGGGAATGTATTGTGGCTGCATCAGCGCTGGAAAGTTGGATAGAATTGGGCCCTATGTTTATTACGTTCTTCAACTTATAAGTAAGGATGGGGTTTTTTTGGTGATCAACACAGAATGCTAAATAATGAGAATTTCTACACAAAATGCAAAATAAAATGAAATTTAGGTCAAAATGTGAAATAACACTGCTTTTGCTTATTTTGACAGAGGTTGTCACAAATTTAGATGAGGCAATGAGGTCTGGCTGTGCCAGTGAATCTTAGGATTGGGCTGCCAATAAACCAAACCTTAGCATATTAGATTAGATGAAATCTCTAAGCTGAATCAGTGACCTCTACTAGATACATTGAGAAAGGAGGATTTCCTAGTTAAAAACGCATAGAAAGCCATTTGTATTGTTCAGTCAATGTTAAGATATTGCCTGGGAGTTGAGAAAGCAGGAAAACTTGTATTTGTGTGTCTGAACAAATCAATTGGGAGTGAAGAGGATGAGACAGACTACTTTTCAAGTTTGAAGGCATCCTTTACCATAGTGTGGACTGCTATGGTGGTTATGAGTTAATAAAGTTTTAAGATCAGCCTAGGAGACTGTTGTAAATGTGCAAAGCTTATAACTTTTAGACCCCAATGTCATGCATGTCTACTCAGACGCAAGTCTCATTAGAGTCAATGGGACTTACTCCAAGGTAAGTGTGGGTAGGTTAGCAGTCTTAAGTTGTTCACCACCCAAACTATACATGTGTACTCAAAAGGAAGTGCTATTCTAATTAACGGTGCTTTCTTCTAGGTGAGTGTATAGGATTACAGCCTCAGAATTATACAATTTGCATTGTGTTTGCATATACTAACATTTGTGTGTGTGATTAATCGTCCTAACCAGCAAAGTTGTCCATTAAGCAGTGTTCCATAACAGGTTCTAAAATGAGTAAAAAATCAAGTTATCTAAAATACAGTACAAAGAATCCCGTCCTGTATAGTGCAAACAATACAATAATTGTTAATCGACATGGTTGAGCAGCCAGATTTGAACCACTGTTTAGGAAATATTTGAAATGGTATGGATGGGAAACGTGATTTAAACTGGCCTTGACTATTTATTTAAATCAGTCCACCATGGTTTAAACAACTTGCTTATCTGCATAAAAACCCCAAACGTCTGAAACAGTCTATCAATTTTTCAAATTCCAAGTCTAGTCTAGCTGAAACTTAAAATATGGGATCATAAAGCGTTACATTTTTTCCAATGGTTTTTGCAATTCTGTACAGTACTCTGCATTGGCTCAGACTATATGCATCAAAAGCATAGTAGCTCGTGTCAGCATTGTGGCAGCCAACTGAAATTTTTGTTGATACTAGCATGCAACACTGCCTACGTAAAAGATAATGCAGCTTTAGAAGATCACTGATTGCTCTCGGCATAAACTGTGACCTACTTCAAACACACTACCAGCGTATGGAGGAATTTGCAGCCTCTATTTTTGGGAGTGGCTGAGCAGTCTGTGCTGCATTCAGTGGAATAGGGCTCCCGAGCCACTCATTTCCCTTTGAATACATCTCAGACTGTCAGTAGAGGATGAAACCCATTAGATCTAGGCCTTAAATGTAAAGCTTTAATTCTTAATTCCAAAATGTTTATAACTCTTGCAGTGACCATAAATGGCTGAGAGCCGTAAACCTTCATACTTAGACCCAATTTGCATTATTCTTTTTAGGGATGTAGGAATATCACAAAGTGAAATGTGCACCAAGCTGTCATACCGAGTCAGCAGGTTGGGAATTGGTAGATTGTTTTAGGATTTTTGTTGATTGGGAAGCACAAATGAGAAAAAATACCAACGGGGCTATTCACATGTCACCTCACCTGTATGCCCAAAATATCTGCACGCATGTACATGTTTTATGTGAGTGACCAGCAATCCCTTGAAAATACAGATTGTATAGAATATAACTTGTGAATTTCTGTGCCAATGTACAGATCAACACAACTGTATGCAACACAATGTGTATATAGCCGGAATGTTTTATTCGACAGTATCTTGCCAACAGCCTTTATTACCCAATTCTACTATTCCTGCTAATACCCAAATAAATTCCTTGCGGTCTTACGTGTCCAACACATAGTACTTAATGTCTCCCACACTTTTGTTCTCATATGGCATCTTGTGGCACCTGTAAGAACAAAAGGTTCCAAAATGGAAGTTATTCTTATTAAGACAGGATAAATTATATATGTGCTTCCTGGCAAACACGAGACACTGCTAATGCAAGCCCTACCACATTTCTGTCTGCTTAATTACACTTTACAATCACTTTCCAGTCCAAAGCATATTGAAGTCAATGGGTGTCTTTCCAGTGCCTTCGGTGTGTGCTCAGGTTCAATGTCAAGATGTCAGGTTCAATGTCAATGTGTCAACCGGGCAATTTAGAGATGGTGTATCCTGGCTTATTTTTACTGAATTCTGTTTAAGGCAGTGGGGAGTTCCCTCTGGGTGGTTTGAGATTGGAGGTTTCTGTAAATTGCAACAAGCCAATTGTTCAATAACCACACACACACACACACACACACACACACACACACACACACACACACATCAGTGAAGTGCAGTGAGGGTATGGCAGGTGAGGCAGAACTGCCCTACAGGAGTCCTTTGAAAAGTGCCCCACTGCTGTGATCACTCAAACACTTACAACCCCCAGGCTCTGAGCAGCTGAAGCCCATGGATTGTAAGTATGCGCAGGATCACAGACACTGCAGCAGCAGTGGAGGCACTTTTCAAAGAGCCACTGTAGTAAGCTGTGGAACATAAAATGCTGATCTCTGCCCAGAAGCTATAAATGTGTCACTTCTATGGATATGGGTTTGCCCCTTTATGAGTGATGATATAGCAACAGAAAAGCAGTTTAGAACTTGCAATCCTTTTGTTACAGATGGATCTCTCCCACCTCCACTGTCTTTTTTATTTTTCTTTCCATTTCTGGTATCAAGGAACTTCAGCACAATTTCATATGCCAATATCCATAGATGCCAGTGTGCAAGAGGAACTGTTTTCCCACAACCTCCCTGTAAACAGGACGTTGAGGTACATGGGCCTTTCCAGCATGGCTCTTCTTAGATATGAAATATATAATTCTCTCTCTCTCTCTCTCTCTCTCTCTCGGTTGTGCCTTTTTCAGATCTAAAGAGTTACAGTCAGCCCTCTTCATATGTGACAATGGTAAACTGCAGGGGGGCAGAATTGCTACTTTCCTTGTTATCTGCACCTCGTTATCCACTATGCAAAGGCTGCAGGGGACTTCAGAATGGCACCTGCGACTAGCACTGATCCATTTAAAATACCTGGCAGAAGCATCCGCCGGCCATGTTTAAGGGGTCCATAGTGGTGGCAGGTGCCATTCTGAAGTTCCCTGCAGCCTCTGGAAGGTCTCTGCAGCATTCAGAGATTGCATTTTGACACTTCCTGCTGCACTTTGCTGGTTTCCTGAGGGTCTCTGCTGGATTGTTCTGACAGCAGATAAGGTACCCCTTTGCACCTTACCTTCTTGATCCAATCTGATCAATGATTTGTTACCTGTGAATTTGCTATCCGTGAGGTTTTCAAAGAACCTAACTCTAGCGGATAATGAGGATTGACTATATAACTCGTATTAAAGCATCTAATGCTGTACAAAGGATTATTTTGTGTGTGGTTTAGGAATACAAGTGAAAGGCCATGTTGGATCATTGTGGTATCGGTATGGTGCTGTATTATATCACTGATTTTTTTTAAAAAATCCTTCCTTTGCCTCTTCTCTCGACATTGACTGCCTTATAACCATGATCAAGAGGCTAAATTTTGAAATGCTGCCTGCTATAAGGGCATTGTTTTGAGAAGAAGGGCCTCCAGGGAATGATATAATGCAACAACTAATCTACGGATCTCTGAGCCTTCACAGCAAAACACTTTTGATGAGTCATTGCTGGCAAGGCAAAGCATGCAAACAATGCGTGGTGGGGACATGATTTAATGATGTGAATGATGGTGGAGCTTTCTATTCTGGAGAACACAGCCTCTGCCGTTGCCTTTGCCAGTACTTTTTACAAGTGGCTGATTTCAGCACATCTTTCATTCTGCAGTGTGCAGTTGGCTGTGTTCGTATTCTGTGGCCTTGACACGAGCCCAAGGTCACGTCGAAGCAGAAACACAGAGACAGACATTTAATCTGTCAGATGTGATTTGAGTAAATCAAGGATTGAATGAGTGATGCTCTAAATGGCATGTGCAGCTCCCTAGTAGATTTAGTATCTTTCTCCTCCATTTTTCAATCTATGTCATCTCATGGTAGGAAGAAAAAAAAAAGTTTAAAATAGAAGTATTGGTCAAAAAGTGGGAGGGAGGGGGAAATGTTGTGTTTTAAGAATGACACTAATCTGTTGATTTGATTCTTAGCCGTTCCCTAATGGATGCTACAATTAGCAGACTGTGCCCTCTCAATGGGACAAGAAGTCAAAAAGTTGACGGAATGCAGCAGCAATCATTGATACGGTCAAAACCCAGGAGTTGGATAACATTGAGGATATTTTTAATTCATTGTTATTATTTCTATGAAGTCTATCATTCCATTAATTTTCCTGCATTTGTTTGTTTCTGGACCAGAGCCATAACCGGATCGCAGCACATCGGGCACAGCGTAACGTCATCATGCCCCTAGCTACCCCACCACCTGGCCCCACCCACTCAGTTGGTTTGGGGTCCTGGCAGGTAGGTGCAACTCTGTACCATTGGCTATCATATTCAGTTTCCTACGACATACTTTCATGACTTGGGACTGTGGTTGCACCCTTCCCACAAGGAAATAAAGCATTAGTCAACCAATTATAGTGCAATCCTAGGCATGCCTACTCAGAAGTAAGTTCCTTTGTAAGTTCCTATGGGGCTTAATCCCAGGGAAATGCATATAGTCTTTCTACTGTACTGTCCTAGAGGGAGAGTAAACTACCTCTGCCACGTGAGCCATCCATTTATGAAGATGCTAAACAGAACACCATGGAGAGCTGTAAGTGGTGATTCTATCGCCACAACTACTATCAGTGGCATCACTAGGCGGGTAGGGGGGGGTGCAGACAACACTGGGTGACATCATTGGGGGTGATACCAAAATGACTATAAAATATTTGTGCAGTGTTTCAGGGTTCAATCAAACTTGGCTGAGAACATGAAAGAGGCATCATGAAGGCCAAGAGCAGCAGGTGGGAAGAGTGCTTATCAGATTCCCAAGTCCAGTGAGACTTGTCACGGAGGAACAGCCCTTCCTTGCCTCGAAGGGGGGCCCTGTGCACAGCAAGGGGGCCAGGGCCAAAACATCACAAGTGATTGCACTGGGTGGCACCAACCCTAGTGATGCCACTGGCTACTATTACAGTGGTTTGTTTGCTGTGTGTACTACGAACACTGCCGTCTCCCCTTACAATGCTTCATTCATGCCTTCTTGTTTAGATCCCTTTTATTTCTCTTCTGCAGTCTGAAGAACTTCTGTTCTATTAATACCTAAATGAGAAAGAGCTTTTTGATAGGATCTCATTGTCTTTGTAATTTGGCAAACAAAGAGAAATCTGGCACACTGAAGGCTTATGCTAGCAGAATTCAGATATAAACATAGCGTACAGTATGTGCTGGAATTGTAGGAGAAGCTACAAAAGGCTATGATTGGTGCTCTATTATTTCAGGAGCTCGTTTACACCCCAGAAGCAGTTTTGGAGTTTGTTCCTAACTAGACATAATGGCTAATTCGTGCTTGTAAGCATTTTGTCATGCCCTGCTTGCCTCATAGGCTCCCTGCTGACTATTGTATCCTTGCTCCTGAAGAAAATTCTGAATTCCTTTTTATCTGAGAAATGACGATAGACTTACTTCAGCAAGGATATGAACGAGCTGCAGGAGAAGGAAGGGGAGAGAACAAGGGGGAAATAAGTTACCCCATGAAAGCATTTTGTCTGAGAGTTGTCAAGTAAGCACTTAATAAAGATCTTTCTAAAGGATATTGTTCAATGACAGTTTGCCAGCAAATACTATATGTTGAAGCCTGAGAAACAAATCCTTAATGTCCCACTAGTTGAAAGGTATCCTACTGCTTAGACATATACCCTGGTGCCCAGCCAATATTGCGTGGATGTTCTCATGAAATAACATGAAGTCCATATGGCACAATTATGTACTATATATTCATGTGAGCCTCGTAGTTATAATTCATGAAAGGCTAACGGCAAAGCTTGATGTTTTGGGGGTCATAGAATCATAGAGTTGGAAGGGACTTACACACAGTGGCGTCCCTATGGGGTGTGTGTGGAAGTTTTGCAAGGAGCCTTACCCTGTACCCCTTCTCCCTTGCCACTGTAGCCAGTAAACAATGCTAAGACATTGCTTTTGCCCGTGAGGATTAGCTAAAACGGTGCAGGAAATTTCCAAGGTAAGACTCCTTGCAAAACTTAGAGCTCCGCCCCCCCCATAGGGGTGCCACTGCTTACAAGACCATCAACCCCCGGCAATGCAGGCAGCCAACAATATCTCTGATAGACAGCTCTCCAGCCAATTCTTAAAGACCTCTGAAAGAAAGCAACACAATCAAGGTCAAGCAATATAATCAAGAATGGGCAACTTCATATATGCTATATGGGGGAACTGTAGCTGAACAACTCAAAGGTCATTCTCTGCATACAGAAGGTCCTGGGGTCAATCTCCAGGTAGGGCTGGGAAAGATCTCCTTTAAGAGCCTGGACTGGCATCTTGAACACCAGTCATAGAATACACTGATGAACCTGTGGTCTGACTCAATAAAAGGTAACTTCTAATGATGCATTTGCCATCATTTTGTAGCTGCAAGTCAATACATTTGGTGGGTACTTTGCATACTTAAATGTATATACTTAAATGTACTTAAATGCATACTTCAATGTACAATAGTCTTGTTTCTTATTTGCTTTTGCTCTGTTACCATGTTTTTCTTGCACATTTTGTTTCAGGAATAATCAAACACTCAGCACAGTTAAGGCACAGGAGTTGGGTTCTGGACCATCCCATGGATACCTGAAACCGTGGATACTGGGGATGCCTTTTTAAAGATAAGGGAACATTAGTAGTTTTGCTGCAACAAGGTAAAAAAGAGATTTGTTTAATGCTCTCCTATCTTTTTAAAGGTTTCCCCACGACCGAATGGTCTAGTCGTGACCGACTGTAGGGGGCGGTGCTCATCTCCGTTTCAAAGCCTGTGAGCCGGCGTTTTTGTCCGATCATGGTGGCCAGCATGATTCTGGCCGGCGCAGCGAGTTAATCCGCTGTCGCTGGGCTTTCAACCGCAAGGTTGGGAGTTCGAGACTGCGTGACGGAGTGAGCTCCCGTTGCTTGTCCCAGCTCCTGCCAACCTAGCAGTTCGAAAGCACCTAAAATGCAAGTAGGTAAATAGGGACCACTTTGGTGGGAAGGTAACGGCGTTCCGTGCGCTACGGCGTAGAATCATGCTGGCCACCATGATCGGACAAAAACGCCGGCTCACAGGCTTTGAAACGGAGATGAGCACCGCCCCCTACAGTCGGTCACGACTAGACCATTCGGTCGTGGGGAAACCTTTACCTTTACCTTATCTTTTTAATAGGCATCTCAGTATCCATGGTTTCTGCGGATAACTGAAAGCATGGATACTCAATCAGCGGATACCAGGACATGCCTGTATTTGGAATCTTGGAAAGACCTTACTTCCTCCCAATAGTTCATTGATATTATTCAAAGGCATGAGAGGGGAGGAGGGTCACAACCAGAAAGCTGAGCAATGTCCACCCAAGTTCCTTCCGTATTACTGACTGGGTGGATCTAATTGCCGCCTGGCCAATCCAATCTGCTGATGGGGTTGCCTGCTATTATTATTCAGCTCCAGTTTTTTTGGTCAGAGGAAGGAACAGTTTCAGGTGGTGACTAACAGACATCTTAAAAGCTGCTCCCAAAATTCACCAGCACTTTGAGGTGGCCCTTACGTACAGCTTGAGAGTAGATTGGAAATTTTCCTGCAACTCTTCTGAAAGTCATGCTTTCAGGAAACCATCACTTTCCTGTTCAGCTCAAGTGAGCAATAATGTGCTGAGCTCCCCCCCCCCCCACTTTATTTTGATTTATTGTGACTATCCATGCGTATTGGTGGTTAATTCTACGGCAGTTTCTTACCTTCATTGTTTGTTTGCTTTTTTGAAATGATCGATCACTCCTATGTCTTGTTTGACTTCTCTCCTCTGATTGTTCTGCCATTTTGTATAAGATTACTTAGCTTCCTTCTGTTGGCTGAGCGTGCCTCATTCAAACAAGACTTCCTCTTCCCCTTCTGTTTTTTTCTCTTTCTCATGTCCCTGATGTCCTTTTCTGTTTCCTATCGTGACAATTTTTCTGCTTTCACATGCAGGAGTGGCTGAGGGCCCACATGGCATCACAAGCAGTGGTGTCATCTAAATGATTTAAGAACAGGTACTCACTTTTGATTGACACGTGTCGGGACCCGCCCACCGGAAGTGACGCCATAAGCCGGAAGTGATGTCATGGCAGGAAGTGACATGAAAAAAGCCCTTTTTGAGGCCTCAGACAATTTTAAACTGACCCAACAGTTGTATTCCTAAGCACCCCCAGAACATGTTAAGGAGGATTGGCATCATGTTAAAGTGACCCAACAGTTCCAAAAGTATTTGAGAGCAACCCCTGAGCAGCTCATTTTTCAGTGGCAAGGCAAGGCAAGGGTCCGCTCGCTGCACTCCTGCCTGCCTGGCTCTGAGAACATGCAGGCAACTCAAACATGCAGGAAATTCAAACGTTGCAGGGGGTGGAGTCGACAAGTGGGCGGGCGAATGGGCAGGGCCAGCCGTAATCCTAGAAACCGGTACTCGCGTACCCCCGCATACCCCCTGCACGACATCACTGATCACAAGGCCCATTTGAGCATGACAACTTATGAACCTTCAATCCTGGCAGCAATTGGACTGTCCAATCCACTAGCATGGTGGGTAGCGATTTTGGAATGGGGACAAATGTCGACCAGCTGATTATTCAGGTACAGTTCTTATAATCTTCTCTTCTGGGAGCTCATGGATGTATACCAGGTCCTACCACAATTTAACTCACAACAATTCTGTTACATAAGTTAGGTTGAGAAATAGTGACTGGTCCAAGGTACCCCAAATGAGCTTCATGGCTAAGGGGGGACTTGAACCCAAGTCTTCCCCAGCCCTAATCAAGCATTCTATACACAGCACTACACCAGAGTTTCCCAAACTGTGGGTCATGACCCAACGTTCAATGTTGCACAGCAAAGCATTTCTGGGAGTCTCCAGAGGCTGCTTCCAGGTTGCACTGGGCTTGTGACCCACTCCATTGCCCTCCACGGACACCAGAATGCAGGTGTTACATAAGAGACCTTACTCTGAAGAGACCTCCAGCTGTGTTTCCTGACCTTCAGGATGCAGCAACAGCTGTTTTGGCACCACTGTACCATGGGGGGGGGGCGAGCAGCATAGGATTGGGCCCACAATCTGTTACTTTATGTGAATGTACTGACAGGTCACAATAATATTTTGGCCCCAGTGGCAGTGTTGTTGTTTTTACTATCTTCATCTGATGTTCCTGTCTCTTCATAGATTGCGCAAATCCAGAACTCTTGTTTCCATATTTCCCATGCAGCTCTTCTGGGGAGAGAGTTCTTTTCTTATTGGGGCAGCACGCTTTAAAAGATGTCAAGGGCAAACCAGCTGCATGCAGCGCATTGTTCAGCGATTGCTCCTGACCCTTTTGTTCTTCGACCCAGTCTGCAGTCAGGCGAAAGCAGTGAGAGGCTCAGGAGAGATGTGTGCGCGCTTCCATCCCTCGCTCCCTCTGTGTTTCCTCTCTTGAAATGTGTTTCTCTGAGCTGAAGCCATTTTTAGGTTCACTGCTTTTGTAAAAATGCCAGGGAAGCACTCGAAGGAAACAAATTAAGCAAAACAAAACAAAACCATAAGAAGATTTTCAGTTAGGCATCATTTGAATGCTGTTCCTCTAAACAACTTGGTCTGTGCTAAACAACCAGCGCTGAGGTCTGTAACCTGTTCCCTTAAAGATTGCTTTGCAAAGCAATTCTCTATGGGAACTCAGCTCACGAGAAACTGATACCTGAACTCTGAGACAGCAAGCAACCACTAAATTCCACAGGGCCCCGGAAAACCTGGGAAAAAGTCTAAAAAAAAAAAAAAGATAGTATCACCAGACCAATTGTAATGTCTGTATGTGAGTTTAGTGTGTACGAAATTCTGCTATGAAATTTTTGAATACCCTTATTTATGGTATTTTTTGTTATATGGTATTATGGATGAAGTAGGAACAATCCTATGCATCACTACACTGGAGTTCAAATGGGACTTGCGGCCTAAACTTCCAGTACTTTAAAAGCCTAACTGTACAACCTGGTGTGCAAAGGAACAGCACATCCAAATTGGCACAACTGTCCTAGTGCTCCCATGTGATTCCCAAACTGTGGTTGCCAAACTGTGGGTTGGGACCCACCAGTGGGGCGGGAGCCAATTTCAGGTGGGTCATGAAGCACCCAGAGCAGCCATATTGAAAATATGGGAAGATGGGATGCTGGAAAGGGGGGGGGTGCTGTGTGGTTGTTTTGCGTGTGTCAAGGTTATAAATGGGATTTTTTTTTTCCTGATTCACTTTGCTATTGGAAAATGGCTGAGAAATAAACCAGCTTATTGCTGCATTCTCAGGCTCTGGCATCACAATAACAGCACTTCCGGTGGGTCCTGGACAGACTATCATTCTAAAAAGTGGGTCCTCCTATTAAAACGTTAGGGAACCACTGGAACAGCTGATACCCTTTGGGGGCACTGGAACCCAACCCCAACCCCTGCAAGCGTTGGCTCAGACACTTGGTCAAAGGAAGGACTGCTTCTTCCTCTCAGTTCTGTTGTGATGAAATGATCCTGTCATCTCTGGCAGAGCCTCCTTGTATATGGCTACAAGCAGCCCCTCTCTGCTCCCCCCCCCCGTATGCAGGACAGCTATGCTCTGATACCATGTCCTAAGAACTTCAAGGGTTGTCGTGGAATAGGACAGATCCACAGAGTGGTGGGTCTGAAACGAAGGACCAGGGAGTGAGTTAGGCAGAGGCCAGAAAAGAAGGCATAGTTAGGACCAGGCAAAGGCTAAAGTCAATTAAGTTTACCTGACTGCTTAGGCTGCCAAACTGGTTTGAAGGCAAGGGTGTTATTGCTGGGGAAATGTAGTCAGCTCATCACATCCAGGCTGATTCAATTGACACTCTGTTCAGGCTGGCTTTGTCTCCAAGAGGACACCTTTTAGGATGAATCATAGAGTTGGAAGGGACCTACAAGGTCATCTAGTCCAAACCTCATCTGTAGCAGGAAATCCTCCTGGAGCATCTCCATCAGGTGCCTGTTTGAAGATCTCTAGTGAGGGAGAATCTACCACCTCCCTTGGCAATCTATTCTACTGTCGAACTGCCCTTATCAAGTCCTTCCTGATGTCCAACCAGAATATCCTCTCTTGTTGAAGGACCAGGTTTGCTGAAGAACCAAGACAATGATGACATGGGATGTAAGGTGCTAGCGGCTGGCTGCAGATAACTGATTACCTTCTCTCACTCACACAGAGAGCACACTTAAAGGGAAAATGTTCTGGCCACTTCTAAACAATGTCATATCACGATCAGACTTTTGTTGCAATTAGTCCTGAATTGAAGATTTTGCAGAATAATGTTAATGCAGTGATTTTCAACCTTTTTCTTCCTGCAGCACACTGACAACACTTGCTACATTAATGGATTATTAGTTGAGTAGTGTCATGTTCACAATTCTTTCTTGCACCACCCAGCAGGTCATCTTCATGAGACTTATGTCAAATGTTCTGAATCAGTTTAGTTCAAATTATGGGATAGGACATGCTGGGCCACCAGTCCCGCTCTAAATGTGATTGTTTGCCATAGCTAAAGCCAACATAAACTCCTTTTCATTTTTGCATTGTCACTTGAGATGCGACAAGGTTCAGAATTCTTAGCATGTTCTTATGGCTATTTTGTAAATATGGTACCGAAAGTGAAGGTTTAATTCACATAGAGATACGGCAGCAGTTCTGAAATGTTTTAGACCAGGACCCACTTTTTAGAATGGCACTTGTGTCGGATGAAATGATGTCATTAACCTGAAAGTTATGTCTAGGAGAAAGTGCCGTCATTGTGACATCATAAAAAGACACTCCTGGAATGCAAACTGGCATAATTGGACTGCAGCAATTGCACAACCATGAGACATCCCTGACAGAAAGCAAGATTAGGACAACCTATTATGTAAAAGCACTGAACTAAAAACATTTTTTAAAAACTCACTTAAAAATTCAAATTGTTGACACTCACAAAAGACAAATAGCAGGAGTAAGGCCTGCAGCTTCCAAGATGGCTGCTCCAAGTTTTCCACAACTCACTTGACGTCAGTTGTGACCCACCAAGTGGGTCCCAACCCACAGTTTGAAACACTGGGATATGGTATTTTGTTTGTAATGAAATTGCAGAGCTGTAACCAGCTCAAAGGCACTGGGGGTGGGGTGATGTCCCCTTGCCCCTAGCACCACTGCCCCGCCTCCTGTGCCACCCAGCCACAACCCTGCCCTTGAAATCGCTGTATTTAGGAGCGATCCAAATGGGTGGGAGGGAGGGAGGGAGGGCAGTTGAAAAAACCTGGTGCTTTTTCTTAGCTCAAAGGGCACGGGGGTGGGGCAACATCACTGTGCCACTGCCCCACCCCTTCTACTGCCTGGCACAACTTCTGCGCCCAGAATAGCTCCATTTAGGAGCGATCTGAAGGCGAGGGAGAGAGGGAGGGTGGTCGAAAAAACATGCTGCTTTTTTCCCACCTGCAACACCTGCTGCAAACAGCACCTGCTGCGCCTTTCTTCCCTCACGGTAGCCTTTCGATGCCTCTGTGAAATTGTTCCCTTGTGCAATCACATTTGATATACCATTTCTGAGCATAAATCTATACTTCAGGTACAGAAGTGGGCCCAAGCCCCTCACAGATCGTGATATGAAGCAGGGTAGGCATGAGAAAATGCAGAAGGCCACTGATAAGTTAACATGTCTTGCAGTCCTTGACAATTCTCCAATTGTTCCTCCTTGGGGTCAATCCAGAAATTTGCTTCTGCGTTTTGTGTGAAATGTTGGTGCCAAATCTAATGAAAACTGTTCAACATCCAGAAATAGGCAGAGAAGCACAACACAGCTAACAAGCCACTGTGGGACAGCTTTCAAATTAAAAGGTTATATAGAAATGCTTAGATATGGTAACTGGAGCAGCAACGGTTACTATGGTAGTCTGAATTGAGATCTCTTGAAGCCAGCCAGAGGCAGTGTATGTATCCTGTTCTTCACTGAATAATCATGGCTAGTGCACACACGTCTGGGACTAGGAGACAGACGTTCCAGGTCAAAGGGCAAGGGCTCCAAGACACTTAAAGTCAGCTTTCTCTGGTTTTAGAAAACATAAACTAATGACCAGTGGGCATTGGGATTCTGAGCCTTATGAGGCATAAGTAAGGCTACCTGAAAGACTCCAGGAGTGGTCTTGTCACGTTTATTGAACAGAAGAATTTTTCTCTTTTTCAAATTATACTCTTATGGGGAACAGGAATAGGGTTTGGTAGGAATAGCCAAGTGCAGCAAAAACATCACTTTTAAACTCATCATTAGATTCCTCTATCCCAATCTGCTTTATTGCCTTTGCTGTGTAGTGTGGTCCTTTCACATACAGAACAGCTGTTCCAGATGTGCAAACCCTCATTTGAGCTTGCTGTCCGGGGAGGGGAAAAAGTGACCGATATAAAGATGTGTAGCTGGCTCCCTCTCTTGTGGCATGCCCTGTTAAGACCTTCCTGTTTCCCCAAGCTATGCTTTGCCCAAATCATAACATTTCCCTTTTCTCAATAGCATGAGAATTTCTCTTTCAATCTGCTGTGCATAGTGTTTCTGGATGTGGCTTTTCTTATTGTAAAATGATCTGCAATTTTTGGAAAAAAAAATGTTCTTGTTGGTATAAGCCACGTGGGGCATCTTTGTAAGATGGAATCAGTAGCTTAGCTTGGGGAGGGGGGAATGGTAAGTACTGCAGGCGTGTCGCAACCTGCTGTGTAAGGAGCCCCTCCCACTCACTGTTGAAGTCATTCTGGGCAATAATGACAATGCGCAGGAGACACTATTTGGCTTCGTGAGGACCTGTGTAAGGAAAAAACATGGTTGCAACACAGAGCAAGATGCAAGCGATTTAGAGCGCATGAGAACCAAGCAGCATGTAACAAATGCAGCTATATAACTTTAAGGATATCAGCAGTTCCCACACCTGCAATAGGCCAAATAAGCCGGTTATGACCAGATAGATAGCAGGCCTAAAGAATTCAGGGAAGGGGTATGAAGGTGGGTGGGAATGTAACTGACCACAATGCGTAATAAGCTCAAGGGGTGCAGACTTGCTTGTATGACTGTGTATCAATGTTCATGAATCCTTAGGGTCAGAGACCTGTCTTCCTGCTTATCCATTGCTTAATCACTCCCTTCTGCAGAATAAACTTGCATTGCTCTCATAGCCGTGAATGGCTTGAACACTCCACAATGAATTAACACTCCAAAACACTCTATAAATTAAATGCCACTTGAAGTGTACTGGTCTATGACCGTAATAAACTTATTCATTCATTCATTCATTCACTTAAAATGACTCAGAATAAATATCCTAAACCTGGGTAATAATTATTTCCTGACTAGAGAAAAGGGCTTAAAATTGAAAATATCCATTATTATTAGGAAAATAATAGCATCTATTTTTCTTTACCTTGTAATACAATTCAAACGCGAAGAACAATAGAGGGAATATTAAATAACAAACTGTGCATTTGGCTTTGTTCTTGATCTCTGACCTGATGTGACAGACCTTGTTTTTTCCCTCTTTTTGTCATATATCTTACTAGCAGATGACAAATGGTTCATCTCAAATTGGCTGCAGCCAATTTGCTGGCAGCATTACAAAGCATCTCCTAACAAAGGAAGTATTGACCTCTGAGCCTTGCTCTCTTCTCTGTCCTGTACTTGAAAGGTTCAGTCAATCTCATGTTTTTTTGCAACAGATTTGTGTGATGTGAAAGTAGCAGATACAAGACCAATGACTGTTGCACAAGTAAGGACAGATTGCAAGCTGACTATTCTATTTTGTAGCTGCTTAGGATGAAACAGATCAGCCAAAGGCACACAACAAAAGAGTGAGAAACCATCTACCTATTTATAAATCTTTAACCATTCTGATGGCAAAAACTAAAACTGTGTCACTGTGCACCAGGCAATCACCAATTCACATCAGGATATCTTCAATACGCAATTCTCCCTCTGCAGCCACCATGATTGGAATAGTTTTTAAACCACAAGCACAGAAATTGTAAATGATCAACAGAGTGGTTCCTAAATGTTGATGTAACGTTCCACAATACACTTTCCAAATGTTCCAATACACTTTCCAAAGTCACCCGTGGCGTGCTTCCTCATTCACTTCTTTCAAAACTCTTCTTAAAATCCACCTTTTCCCAGAAGCCTTTGTCACAACACCGTAGTCCTATTTTGTTCATTTAATAAATAATTGCTGCTGATTGATTTAAACATATATCTCTCATATATGGGCAGGAGGTTTAGTCGAGAGGTTAAAGCCTCCGTTTGCCTGAAGATAAGATCTGAAGGTCGCCAATTCGATAACACCGGAAGCTTCCATGAGTGGCAGACCTTGAGAATTGCTACTGATAAGAGATGAGCTGTCTCCAACTTCCTTTGAGAAAGGAGGTGTGCTGGGCCAGCTGCTTCTTTGGTGGGAGCAGAGGAGCCGTCTATCAGCAGCAGGAAGGCAATCGTGCGTCCAGAAAGGAGGACTAGACCACGAAAGTTCCATCTGTATGTTGTTGTAGTTCTTGTAAGACAGAACTTCTTTGTAATTAATAAAAAACCCTTGGGGGTTTAGAGAAATAAAGCCTGCCTATGTAAACCGCCATGAATTAAAGTCAGAGGAGCAATCTAATGACCAAAGAAAGGCAGAATATTATTATTATTATTACTAGCTTTTTGTTACCCGGCGTTGCCCGGGTAACAAAATGATCTTCCAGAGTTTATGAGTTTTGCACCTCTTCTTGGCCCCCACAACGACAGGGGCCGAATCCGGACTCCAACCGCGTCGGGAGCATCACCCGGACTCAACGCCAATTTCACCCATTTTTGGCCATGTTCACTTTGGGGCCCTGTGCACCCCCACCCCCGGGGGCGCTGGGGGGCCTGACCCCCGCAGTGTTTGTCGCCAGGCCACAAGGTGTATGCATGCCAGGTTTCATGCCGATCGCTCCAGCCATTCCAGCGGGGCATGGCAGACATCGTGTTTCGCACCCCGTCTCACCCCCCATGTCGAGGGGGGCCGAACCTGGACTCCAATGGCATCGTGAGCGTTGCCGCTCGACCCAGCGACCCCGGAAACTACGGATTCTACGCCGATTTTGGCCATTTTTGTCCGTTTTCATGCAGGGACCCCCGCGTACCCCCACCCCTTGGGGCGCCGGGTGGTCTGCCCCCCACAGTGTTTGTTGCCAGGCCGCAAGGCACACGCGAGCCAAGTTTCGTTTCGATCGGTCCAGGCGTTCCAGCAGGGCATGGCAGATGTTGTGTTTCGCACCCCTTCTCACCCCCCCACATCAAGGGGGGGCCAAACCCAGACTCCAACTGCGTTGGGAGCGTCGCCGGTCGTCTCAGTGACCCTGGAAACTATGGACTCGATGCCGATTTCGGCCGTTTTTGGCCATTTTCACGCGGGGACCCCCACGTACCCCCACCCCCGGGGGTGCTAGGGGCCCCCGCCCCCGCAGTGTTTGTGGCCAGGCCGCTAGGCTTCCACATGCTGAGTTTGGTGCCAATTGGTCCAGGCGTAACAGCGGGGCATGGTGGACATTTTGTTTCGCACCCCTTCTCGCCCCCCATGTCGAGGAGGGGCTGAACCCGGACTCCGACGGCGTCAGGGGTGTCGCCGCTCATCTCGGCAACCCCGGAAACTGTGGATTTGACGCCGATTTTGGCCGTTTTCGACCATTTTCACATGGAGACCCCTGCGTACCCCCCCGGGGGTGCTAGGGGGGCCAGACCCCCGCAGTGTTTGTCACCAGGCTGCAAGGTGTATGCGTGCCGAGTTTCGTGCCGATTGCTCCAGGCGTTGCAGAGCCTATGCAAAACATACATACACACATACACCCACACCCACGTTCTTCTTTATATATATAGATGATGATGATGATGATGATGATTCCTTTGCTGAGGCAAATGCCCAAGGTGGCTAAAATAAGGCAATAAAACAATATATAAAGTATAAAATAATAAAAAAAACCCTGAGGATTGGCTATTTAAACCAGAGTATAAGTTAAAAATAAAGCAGCATTTAGGAGAGGAGAAAAATGACACACCATATATGGACAGAAGCATATTTGAGGTAATGTTCAACCATCTAATCACTCAAATGTTTTGAGCCCTGACTGAAAAGCCTTGAGGGAAGGGGTAGTTCTTAACTTATAGAAAGGAGAAATTATGGAATTGGGTGACACTGTGGAAAAGGGGCACCTTCATGCTGCCATCTCTCTAAGAGGCAGCACAGGAGAAACCCTCCCTCCCAATAATCTAAGAGGTTGGGCTGGAATATATGGCAAAGGTGGTCCATCAGATAACCTGGTCCCAAACTGAGAAGGGTTTTAAAGGTCAGTACCAGCACCTTGAATTGGGTCTGTCATTGAATGGGCGGGTAGTGTAGCCACCAGAGCAGTGGTCCAATAGAATCAAACTGCATCACTCCAATGATCATTTGGGCCTCTGTATTCTTAGCTAAATGCAGCTTCCAAACTAAATAGGGCACTTTAGTTCAACTTCCTTATTAGAAGAAAGTTTGGATATGTGTAACCAAAACAATTGCACATGTTTGACTTGTTACCCCTGACTCCATCCTCTCTCCCCCACCCCAGTTGCCCTATGTCCTTATGTCATATCTCTAGAATGTAAGCCTGTTGGGGCAGGGACCTGTCTTTTTACTTTGTATAAAGTATCAGTGTACAGTCCTGGCACCATATGAATTGCTTCGGCATGGGAAAAGCAGAATATACATTCTTCAAATAAGTAAAATATCTATCAGCAAACCAAACAGCAGTAAGTTCATCCAATTAATAATAGAATGCCTATTCTACAGGAATCAACAGTTAATGAATAGCATCTATGTCATCAAGTAAACAACAATATGATGTTGTCATGATCATTAAAGTTCAGGAGAGAGAAGAAGACGGAACTTTAAACTGTATATTCAACGTATGCAGCATCTATAGAAATGTGACTTCTTTTATGCTTACTTAATGTTCCCACTTAAAAGATTTCCACGTGTATATAAAATGTCATTTCCTCTGTACCAGTCTTTCCAGAAACCTATCAATTTTCTCTGTTCAGTCAAAATTAGCATGCCATCGTGTAAGTGGGCACAATGCCAGCATAGCAGATGGTTACATGTATTGGTATTCCATTGAAGTCTGGGTATTAGGCAACTGGATTTTCATCCAAGAATCTGGCAATGTCCGATGCTTAGGAGAACTCAAGAGACAGCTTAGTTCTTCACAACTAGCCTACGCAGCTGCATTAAGTCATCAGAACAATTCAATGTAGCAAATGTTGGGGGGGGGGAATTTTCAATTTCTGGTAAATCAAGCCTTTGTAATCTAGAAATGCAAAAATTAAAATGGTAGGCCTTGGATTCTGCATCGGCAGCAACTGTACAGTCTTTGTGGTCCAACCATACTCCTTGCATTTAGGTGAGTGTGGAAAGCACAATGGAGAATCTCTCTGGCTTCCTTTCTGCAGAATAGAGCCAAAATGAGGTCCGTGTTCATGCTGGGAACTAGCAGCCTAAGGACGGCCCAATCCTATCGGCCTTTTGTGGCAGCTGTGGCCGAGTGGCCCACTGTTGCAAAAGGCCCAGCTAGAGCTCCGAGAGGGCACTGCTGTCAGACAAAGCTGTACAAGCCACTGCTACAAAGTCAGAGTCCTGGATCCCAGGCTGTGTTGTTGGGACATAGTATGTTGGCAGCAGAGGCATGTAGTAGGCGGGGGGGGGGATCCAGAAAATGGACCTACATTTTCTGTTTTGGGGCAGATCAATGAGTATGGGGCTGGATTCTGGCAGAATCCCATTCTTATTTTCTTAGATTCACGTCAGCAATATAGCTGGTAGAAGACTGAGAAGGCCCATTGGCCACCAGGAGACTTGTGGAGAGGTAAGGGGAAAAGGTTTTCCTTTATTTCTCAGTGGCCTCTTGATCACCCCCCCCCACCATAGATGCAGCACAACCCTCCTTGTGGCGCTGCTGTATGCCACAGTGGGGCAGGGAATAGGATTGGCTGCAGTTCAATAAAAAAAAATACTGCATACCCCTTTGTCTATATCAAACATAGGTAGTTTTGCAGTGAGTGCAAAGTGTATACGGCCTCTTTTGGCCTGCAAGCATGATCTTATGGGCCTTTGGGGGTAGGGAGTTCAGGAGCAGGCCGGTACAGGGGGTAATTTATAGCTGGGCCCAGGGCCAAAAAGGGGCTCAGGAGCCACAGGAGGGGCCCCAGAAAAGTCGTGGGAGTTTACATTTTCTGACCTAACCTGACTCACTGCCAACATGGGATGCTGGGGGGTACTACTGCAGCAAGCTATATGCACTGGGCCCAGGAACATTGGGCCCAGGCCCTGACACTCCTTTATACAGTGTTACATCTGGGAGGAAACTGAACGGCTACTGTAGCCCTGTCTCTCTCCCGTTCTGCCTGCCCCCGTTGCTATCCTCCCTTTCTCTGGTTCCCCCCCCCCACTTTGAGAAGGGGCCCAAAAGAAACATTGTACCCTTGATAAAATTCCTCTCAAAGGCCCTGACCAGGAGACCCTGGTGTTACCAATAAATCTCCCTCTTTATTTTACTTTATTCTTGGTTATATTAATATTATGGACTCTAAAATCAAGCAACAATCCACAGGCCTACAGCAATAAATGCCAGGATGCAAGATGAACTCTGAGAGACACAAAGTTCCAAAGACTTTGGTCAAGCCTGAAAACATTCTCTTTATTTCCCCATCCCATTATGCATGGGAGGAATAGAGTCGCTAGAGAGATGTTCTTTTCCCTGTCTCACAATACCAGAACCAGGGAACATCCATTGAAACTGAGTGTTGGGAGAGTTAAAACAGATAAAAGGAATTATTTTTTAACCAGTGGGTAATTAACCTATGGAACTCCTTCCCGTAGGAGGTGGTAATGGCATCTGTCTTAGATGCCTTTAAAAAGGGATTGGATAGATTTCTAGAGGAAAAGTCCATCGTGGGCTATAGGCCATGATGGGTTGTGCAACCTCCTTATGTTAATAGTAGGCTACCTCAGAATGCCAGGTGCAAGGGAGTGGCAACAGGATTCAAGCATCTTGTTGTCTTGTGCGCTCTCTGAGGCACCTGGTGGGCCACTGTGAGATACAGGAAGCTGGACTAGAAGGGACTTTGGCCTGATACAGCAGGGCGTTTCTTATGTTCTTATGTTCCATTAGCACACATCCTGGAAGGAAAATGATAATCTTTCTATCTCTAAATGAATGTAATCCTGTTAGGCGTCTTTGCATTGTATTCACATTTTGTATTTGGTCTCCTGAACGCAATTCCAGGAACTCTTGTATTTTGGGCCAAAACATTGGATTAAACCTGCATTTTACATTAACTTATGCAAACCTCATTTTAAGTTGCTAGACCCCTGCTGGCACCAGGGTTGTAATGTGTATTTCCACTGACACTAACGCCAAACACACAAAGTTACACATTAATCCCCTGCACGTAGAAGCAACTCCAAAAATTCTTAAATACTAAGGGAATTTGACTAGCAAGTGGTCACTCCCTGAGTGTCCATCACCGCTGTGCAAAAGGGTCACTCCTTGAGTGTCCATCCCGATGGCTCACATGGTCATTCCCTGAATGTCCACCTCTCTGCACACAGACCACGGACACTACAACTGGATAGGTAACTATAGCTTGCATTGTGATTCTTACCTCTATAACCCTCTTTTCTCTTCCCTCCTTTAGTGCTAGCAACTTGGGGTAAAAGAGCAGGGACTCCTACAGATCCTTTCCCTATAAACTCTTTTTCCTGATTTCTATCAGATGCATCAAATACACTTGCCTTACACTGCACTCACCACCATAGGTACACTCTGATCAAGGTATTACACTAGTTTATTAAGGTCTATTGAGTATCTATTTGTATCTTTCTCTTAATAAAGCCACTATTTTATTGGAAGTATTTCTCTCAGTCTCTTGTTGAGGAAACAGGGAATTCTGCATTACACCTGCTTATTATCCAGCCTACGATCCAACTGAGCTGTCAGATATATTAATTCCCTTAAACTCAGCTCTTTTTGGTAACACTGGTGTCTGTTAATAGTACAGGACTTGGTAGGGTGGCTCCTTACCAACACTGTCAGGCAGAGTCAGGAGAACCTTACTCAAGCAAGAGAACCTCCCCCCCCCCCGCCCCAACTCCTTGCACCAGACTTCAGAACTCACCACCTAGGAAATCTCCTCCTGTTCTTTCTCTGTTAACTTTTTACCACCATGTACAAATATTCCTTCTTGCAATGCTTTTAAGCGGCCAGATGTTTGATAATCTATATCTGAAGCTTTAGGTTAGGTTTTGTAGTTGCTGTCCAGTCGTAATTGTTACCTACTTTAGTGAGCTAGCTTTGCAGAATGGCGGCTGAAAGACTGATGTATGAATTCAGATTTTTCTGGTTCAGGTCTGTTAACATTTGCATTGTCTGTGCATACAATATAAATCAGAAAAGATTAAGTTGTGTAGGAAATTGTTCTTCTTGATACAGACTCCCATTTTGATGCTTGTCTTCACTGAAAAGCAAAAGACTTGGACTGGTCTGGTCTGGCATAAGAATCTTATGCTTTTTCCAATTGCACTTAGGTTTGGTAGCACTTTTTAGTAAAGGCAAACGAATGCAGATGCTCCAAAAACAAACTCGTGATTCCTTTCAAACAAATATTAGTTTGAATTTTAAAAAAGCTACCTAAAAAATATTTGAGGTAGCTACAAAAAACAATTACAGACTGTAATTATGTAGGCTAAACAACATTGGAAATTCCTTCATGATTTCAGCAAGAATTTGGAAGAAACTCTGGAGAGAAAAATACCAACCCACTACTGTGAAAAACATCACCAATATGTTACAATGACAAGAGATACCTATAATTAAGTCAACTGTAATGTATGAGCACCAAATTATATGCTTCTATTTTTAACGAGAATTGTCCATTAGCTTGCAAATGCATTAAAAAACTCTATAGCAAGATGAAAACATGTGTTATTTGTCTGGAATATTTGATTTTTACTCTCCATGAAATGACAGTAAATAACTCCTAGATGTAACATGCAATCAAACACCTTTCTTCAAACTTAGAGAAGAATATTTTCAATAATGCAGTGTTTCTCAAACTATGGATTGGACCCACTTGGTGAGTCATGACCTGATGTCAGGTGAGTTGTGGAAAGCCGGGAGCTGTCATCTTGGAAGCTGGTAAATTAGGTGGGTGGTGCCAACTTGGAAGCTGGAACCACCTTTTGCAAAGCAGTAAAAGGGATGCCAAAAGCAGACCTTACTCTTGCTATAGTCTTTCTGTGAGTGTTTGAATTTTCAAGTCAGGGTTTTTAAAATTTTTGGTTTTTGTTCAGTACTTTACAGAATAATTTGTCCTAATTTTGCTTTCTGTCAGGGATGTTTCATGCTTGTGCAATTGCTGTATTCCAAGAATGCTAGCTTGCATTCCAGGAGTGTCATCTGATTTCGTTACAATGACAGCACTTCCTGCTTGATGATGTCACTTCTGGCCATGACATCACTTCCAATGGTTCCCAACATAAGTGCCATTCTAAAACGGGTTCTGGTGCTTAAACATTTGAGAGCAACAGCAATAATGAGAATAAAACCATAACACACCAGGCTGAGTGGATCTAAGTGTAGAACTGTTGACCATTGTGGGATACAGAAAAGAAAAAGACTATAAATTAGATTGTGAGCCCTTTTGGGACAGGGAGCCCTTTAACTTTATTATTACTATTTGCCTGTAAACCGCTTTGTGAACTTCGTGTTGAAAAGCGGTATATAAGTACCTGTTGATTGATTGATAAATCAAGAAAATACAGGTAGGAAGAAAATAAGATAAAGTGGCTTTTTGTTTATTTACTAATGCTTACAAAACTGTGTGATTTATAACACGAGAGAAATATCATATGCCATGATCAAATGTTACTAAATTATCTTTCAAATAAGACTTTTGCCCCTTGCAGCATCCCTGCTTTGAGATCTCGCCCCAAAGACTTGATCGGCCGTCACATCTTAGTCTCCTCCAGTGGTCGATTCATGAAGTCTTGAATAGCCTTGTTTAAAGGCACCCACTTGCTGATTGAGGTTCTCAGCGCAGTGATCCATCTAGAAGAAAGGGAAAGTTGGAGCTGATCATGGAACTTATCCTTTGAGTAATTGCGAGATAAACAGTCATTTGTGAAACTGCAAGTTAAACTGGGCTTGAAATAGAGTTTGATCAATATGGCAGTATAGCATCAGTGGATATGATACCAAACGTTGCTGTAACATGGAGAAATGTAAAAACTATCTCTGTTAATATGCTGTATTCTCATTGGCCATTCTCATTAGTTTTGAGTTAAGGAAATCCACTTTTGTTACATAAGGCAATTGTGTTTTCATTTTCTGGTTATTTAGCCATGATGTTTCAGATATTTCAACATGATATTTCAACAGATATTTCAACATGTAATGGTGTGTTTCATTGCATTCTGCATTAAATTATGCATCGGATGATATATAATACAATGGTATTATTTGAAAATACCAAAGTTTTTACAATTTTGGCCACTAGGGGTGTTACCTGCCTCCCCAAGTGCGTCACCTGGTGCAGCCCCCCCCCCAGCAACACCACTGGCCTGTGGTGCATCAAAACACTCAAATGGACATTCAACTTGCAAAATATTCTTCCACAGTTATGTGATCACTAAATCTAATGTATCAAAATAGTAATCTGTGCATCTCCTTGCATTCCCATGGATGTCTCTATTTCCTAATTTTTTTCCAAAAAATCAACACAAAGGATCCTAGTGATTCCCCCCCCCCCAAGTCATACTTTTACTCAACCTGAAAGTTGCCACTCTCCAGCATTCAGGAAGAGAAAGACCTGACTGTATCCATAACTAGAGAAAGGTGCAAACAGGCAGGTAGAAACAGTCTAGGAAGACACCATTAACACCTGGAGGAAGATGAGATCACCTTACCGTTTGTTTTCATTCACATTCTCTGCACATAGGTAAAAGGTTTTGAACTCTTCAGATGGAGGTTTAGCTTCGATCACTGACCTCCTGGAGCCTAGAGCTTGTTCACTCACAGTGTAGCCCTGCAAGTAAATCCCACCTAGAAGAAGGAAGAGGAGTCATGCCACAGTGGTACTGCACATATTTTGCATGCAGAAGCTCCCAGGTTCAACCTCTGGCACCTCCAAGACCTTGAAGAGCTACTGCCAGTTAGAGTAGGCAATAGAGGGACTGATGTAATACTTAGTGTAAGGCGGGTTCAAATGCTCCTACAAAGAACAGATTAGGGTCCTCTTAAGGAAGCAACCCCTATGTCATATTAGGCCCATTGATAGCCCGATCCTTTGCTTTGAATGAACCAATTCATTCCCGTATGAATGGCAGTGCCAAAACGGGTACTGCTGTTTTCCATGGGAGCATAGGCAGCCACTGGCGGCTGGCAGCATCTCCTCGGGAGAAGGGGATGTACGTCTCTTTCCCCCAAGGAAATCATGGGCCCTACAAAGGAGCTACTCTGTCTCCGTCTGCTGTTTTCCAGGCGGAGACTGGAGATCCCTATGTTGGACTTCCAAGTAAGTGCTGCCACTAGTCCCACCCACCCCAGGGCTCCTCCTCCTCTCCTTTCACACAGTTCCACCCTCCCACACCTTCCCCACACCCCAAAACCTGCACCACTTGTCCATGGTAACTTCAAGGGAACTGGGCCCAGTGTGCGCAGTAGAGCCTTCGGCAGTGCATCAAGCATTCTTTATGGCATCTTTGCCACACTTTTTGCCACCAACTTCGCCAGCGAAGAGGGCCATAGGATTAGGCCCTGTCCTCTTAGATACTCAACCTCTTTTTTTCTTGTTGTACCTCAGTTCTTTGTATGAATTTTCTGGAATAATTCTTTATGTGCATGTAGACGCACAATATGTATGTACACTGTCATAAGGAGATTTTGTCATAAGGACAGACGCTACCATGAGAAGCAGAGCTTCTAAAATGGCAGGTCAAGATGATCACTTGATCTGGGCTGCTCCCAAAATTACCTAGCTACCCAATTTTATCCCCTGGGAAGCAGCGATCAGACAGGAAGCATGTTAAAATATTTTTTACTCACACCCTGGTAGATTGCCGAATTGCATATAGGTCACCTCAGAATACTTGGCTTTTTTGTGTTAACTAGGAAAAACAATAATGGTTACCTACCAAGGGAATGCGTTGAGCGTATGCTGGCGTAAAAATACAAACAGCCATCTTTTAAAATGCAGTAATGTTGAATCCATGTATCTTTGTTTTTGTCCAGTTGGTAAAGGAGGCCCAGACACTCTGGGTTTTGGATAGCAAGTGGTGGAAGGCTTGTGTTGTGGATGGTGACATCAACCCACACATGGTTCTGTAATTTGGAGTAAGAAAAGAGGCTGCTTTTTCCACTGGTAAAGATGCTAGCTTCACTTAATATAAAGGTTTCTAAACATTTTAAAGCTGCAGTCGTTGGGCATATTAAGATAACTGTTGACAATATGGCTCCTTAAAATCTCAATTGATTATTCTTATGTCATTTACACTCTCATGGAAGTGTTGATTCTTCCATTAGAACAACTTACCAGCTCCATAGTTGTTTGAAAATCCAATTCTGACTTGGAGTGAGGCCGGCACAGTTAGGCCAGCAAAGTTTGGCTGGCACAAGTGCCATTGTAAAGCACTTTTACACTTGTAAAGCACTTGTAAAGTGCCATTGAATGTTTGAAACATTCTCAGAGTCAGGGATGATGGTGCATGTCTGTGTGCTGGCCTCTCTGACTCCAAGAGTGATCTAAACATACTTTATGGTGTCCCTTGTGCTGGCCAAACTTTGCTGGCCTAACTGGGTTGGCCTAACTCCAGGTTAGGATTTTGTCCTGAATTACTGCATTTTTTTACTGCTCATTTCATTATAATTCTTATCATCATGTCTTCTGATTTCACATTAACCAGCATGTCCTGTAATAAGGCTTGTGCGTCAGAACCTTCCAGTTAAGGATCTCTATACAAACCAGTGGCGTTCCGGGGGGGGGGAATTGTTTTAGAACCATTTTTGACAGCTAAAGCAAAGCAGAAACAACTTAAGGTTCCTCCCCTCTGGGAACGCCACTGATACAAACATCCATTTCATAATTAAGAAACATATATGACCAAATAATTTCAGGGGGGAAAGAGGGTTAGGAATTAATTTTTAAGCAATGTTTAATTTTTGAGCTCTTTAATTATATTGACAAGTACCCAACACACATCTTTGTTGTTCAGTCACTAAGTCGACTCTTCGCGACCCCATGGACCACAGCACGCCAGGCCTCCCTGTCCTCCACTAGCTTCTGGAGTTCACCCAATTACATGTTCATCGCTTCGATGACACTATCTAACCATCTCATCCTCTCCCGCCCTCTTCGCCTTTTGCCTTCGATCTTTCCCAGCATGAGGATCTTTTCTAAAGAGTCCTCTCTTCTCATGAGGTGGCCAAAGTATTTGAGCTTCAGCTTCAGGATTTGTCCTTCCAGGGAGCAATCAGGCTTGACTTCCTGTAGGATTGACTGATTGGATCTCCTTGCAGTCCAGGGGACTCTCCAACACCATAATTCAAAAGCATCTATTCTTCAGCGTTCTGCCTTTCTTATGGTCCAGCTCTCACAGCCATACATTGCTACTGGGAAAACCATCGCTTTGACTATGCAAACCTTTGTTGGCAGGGTGATGTCTCAGCTTTGTATTAAGTTGTCTACACACAACTTAGGGACAGCAATATTCGGCCACTATTCCATGGCACACTGGTGTGCTGCTAATGGTTTGCAGGTGTGCCTCAGGAGTTTGGTCATTTATCAGCAAGGTCATTGGAGGTGTGAGCGCCCCTTGTCAACTGTCAAAAAATTGATTGTGTACCTTGACAGTGTTAGCACCTTGTCAGAGGAAAAGTGTTGAAAATTGCTGTCTTATGATATGCACATCTTTATGTGCAGGAGAAATCCAACATCAGGCAGCATTTTCAGGCATAAATGTTCACAGAGATTCAAGCATTCCCATAGAGTGGTGTTGTCAAGAGCTCTGCAATGGGCACAGAGCATGACTAAGCATGTTGTTGTAAACATCTCTAGTCAAGGTTGCTCTCTGAGTCATGGTGCCTGCATCTTGTGAAATACTCCAACAATTGATTTGTTGGAAGCATTCCTGTATCAGGCTGACAAACAAGTCAGTCCAAACAGCGGCTAGCTACATGCCTAAACATTGTGTGAATCAGTGCAATGTGTGCAAACAAAGGGTCCCCTTGAAAGACATACTCCTAGTGTCATCTATATGAAATCAGAACAATACTCCATAGCTACGGACTAGAACAGGGGTGACATTCTAACTCAGGAAGGAGGCAATAACTTTCTGAACTAGATGAGTGTAATATAATTTGGGCGCATGTTAATCTCAGAATGTATCATGAGAATCCTTGTGCAAAACTGATTGATGTTAAATGAACTACTACTACTCCTCTCCTAGTAGTAGTAGAGGTAGTAGTGATAGTAGTAGTAGTAGTAGTAGTAGAGGTAGTAGTAGAGGTAGTAGTGATAGTAGTGGTAGTGGGTCAGCACTAAGCACCCAGGCCTAGAGGCAAACTAAATAAGCACATGGCAGAAAAATCTGAGGTAAATCTGAGGTAAAAATCTGAGATAAATCTGAGGTTTTCTGCTGTAGTCTATTTAATGGTAGTGTATGTACATGCTTATTTGACTTGATTTGCTATTTTTGGAATTTAAATTTTCTAAATATTTCTGCCATTTTCATTTAAGAGGCAGTGCAATCCTAGAGGGGGCGGAGTGTTGACGCAACGTTGTTGCGTCGGCACTCCGCCATTAGCGCCGACACGGGAACGCCTGTAGGTTCTGTTGCACCTGCGCAACGCTTCCCTCGCGTCGGCCGAAGCTGGCCAGTGTGAGGGATTCTCTGTCCCATATCAGGCTGGGGATTGGTGGGAGGGAGGAGGGGGAGGCAGAACTTGGGTGGGACCTGGGCAGGCTTGGAAGGTGGCCATACGGACACATCCTAAGCCTGTCAGTGAGGCTGCGCAGCCCCGATTCGGGCCATGCAGTCTCCTTGGATCTGCACCTGCCTCCCCTACGGTAAGGAAGCGCATGCTCCCTTGCCATGGGGAGGCTCCAGCCTCTCCTAAACAGTGTCGGATATGGCGCTGGCCTGTTGGCCTCGCCAGTCTGGCGCTGTTTAGGATTGCACCCTCAATGTAAGTAAAAGATTAAATATTGAAGCCCAAAGATGACAGCATTTAGGTAAACTGGGCCCACCTTCTAAAAGAACTAGCTGACTGGGCTTGTCCAGGCCCTCTCTGAATTATACATAGCTGCTGTCTCTCTACTGTCTATCTTTGACAATCCAGATAGTTTCCTTTGGAGGGGGAAGGTATGAAGGTCTCCGTAGCACGTTTTGTAGAACAGGTTGAAAAACTGTAACAGGACTTCTGGGTATTGGTACAGGTTGCCATCCCATGAGGAAATAACTAAAAAGGTCACTTAGCAAGGATAAATTGCTCAGATGACTAAGCTGCGTACCAGATAATTCTTTCCATTTTTTCCCCCACAGCTGAGTCAACCCTCTGTGCAGGAAAGCTAATGGGCTTGTTTTGTTTACCAATTTGTAGGCAGTGTATCAACATGTGCCTTTGTTCATCTGAAGTCCTTGGAGAGAAGCCTGGATCATTTGCTTTCCTTTAAATCACATTATTTGTCCCTGATCCTTGATGGGCTTCTGAAGAAGGGATGAGTTAACTTCAGGAAATGTTGTTAGCTGTGTTTTTCCCCTGTGAACTGAGTACCTTCTGGGAAGTACTGCCAGAGAGGATTGCAGGATTGCAGAGTACATTAGCAGAACAGATACCCGGCTCTTAGTCTTATTAGGATGACATAGTGTCAGTGCTTTGCTGTATGGCGCCATTGAGCTTGAGAGGGGGAGAATGACTGTCCTTCCAAAAAAGGAGATCTTCTATTTATGTTAAGCGTCTCTTTGCGGCTTCTCAGGCTACAAAGAATGATAATTTTGCACTCATTTTTCTGCTCCCTTTTTTTTTTTTAATGAACTGTAAAGCAAAGATGACTAATTATCTGTAGTTATCCACTGAAAGAAAATGAAGGGGAAAAGAACATCCTAAATAATAGGATGGCACAAAAAGGTAAAAATCCACAAACAGAACTTCAGAAACAAATAGAAGAAATGGTGCCCATGGGTGCAAAAAGCCACCATTTCAAGGGCAGGTACACTCCCATAGAGATCAATGAGAGCTGCATGCCCAGGTTAAGGTGTGTCATGTAAAGGCTATTGAATAATTTTCTAAAGGAAAGGAAGAAAAATGTCCATCTGCATAACAACCCCTGAGAGAAAATTAACATTGCTAGATGTTTTACAGACAGAGAAACAAAAGCCTCAAACTGGCAAAGAGGCAAAGGCAGGCATATGCAGCAATGCTGTTTCACAACGTCCATTAAGCCCCTCTTTGACTATAATAAAAATATAATAATAACATTACAATAAAAACAATAACATAAAATATAAAATAATTAAAACCAAAAAGTATTTGTATAGTGCTTTTTGAGCGTGTAAAGCATTAGCCATGTATTATTGTGATGTTGTCATAACAACAGCCCATTAGATTAAAATATTATTAGCCCCATTTTGCAACTTGAGGAGCTGAGAGGGAGTAGCTTGCCTAAGCTTGTATTGTTGCAGAGGTGCGTTTTGACCTGGGGAAGCCCTGATTCACAGCTCAGTTACTTACGGCCCAATCCTATGGGTGTGCTATGCTGGTGGAATCCAAGTTCTATGGGCATAATGCCCTTTCCGCTATTGCAAATGCAACACCGCTGGCTGGCTTGGCCTCACTGCAGCCACAAGCGACGAGTGGCAGGTCTGTGCTAGGACAGACCAAGCCTTCCTACCAGAGCAGGCAAGGCCACACAAAGGTTGGGAGGGAAGCCTGGAGAGGGTGTAACAGGGCAAGTGGTGGGTAGAATGAGGAGGAGAAGGGAGCGCAGGCAAATCAGGCCCAGGAACAGTTTGGCAGCAGCAACACCACTAAATCCTAACCCACTTTCTGGGTCTGATTCATCTTTAGAACTCAATGTAGACTTCCGCCAGTTATTGAGCAGGTCTAAGCTGATCCATGGTGGCTGCTGGGGCTTACCTCAGGACAAGGGAACATTTGTTCCCTCATCCAGAGGAGGCCTAAACATGCCAAAACTCCTCTATGATATACAGCGGAAGTTGCATTGCAATGCCACATGGGACTTAGTTGGAAATGGGCTGCTAGCCACTGAAAGCCTGTCAGTAATAAAGTATTACCTGATGAACAGGATGAACAGCTTTCTCCATGGCCTCCAGCCACCTGTGGGGAAAAACAAAAGATGAACATAGGCTTGTTGAGAGGAAATGTAAATGTACTATCCAATGTTATAGCCAACTCCAAATGTACTATCCAACTCTTGGCAAGGCCAGGTTAAATGGTAGATTGAAGTTAGTTAGTATTTCAGAAAACAGGTATAAACATTCCTTCAGCATTTGATATGTTGTAATGAAAAGATGTTTTGAAGCATTCCTAATCCCCACTGCCATTTTCTTTTCCCTCACACACTTATCAGAATATTTTCCTCACACACTTATCTCCATACACATCCCCACAAATTTATTGATAACTTTTCTATACATACCTGAATGTTACTTTTAAAAAAACAGACTCAAAGTATTCTGCCAAGAGAAGGAATTACATATTCAGGCATGCCCCGGTATCCCCTGGGATTCCGTTCCACATCCCCCCATGGATACCTGAAACCGTGAATACTGGGGACACCTTTTTAAAGATAGGGGAGCATCTGTGGTTTTGCTGCAAGGAGGAAAAAAAGAGATTTAATGCTCCCCTGTCTTTTTAATAGGTGGATCCGTGGATAACTGAAACAGTGGACATGTGGCACGTCTGTAGGAAATGCACAAATAAGAGCCCTGGGGTATTAAGGAATGAAAATGGAAAACCACAACGAAAACAGGAATGGTAATATAGATGTGCACTTGTAAAAAGAGAAGACAACTCCAATAACGTCACATACTGAAATGTTTTTCCTCTTTCCAATAAGAGACTGCCTGGTGCTTATGCAACGGTCCTTAATAAACAAAATATAGTTTGCAAAACTTGAGAAAGAAGATGCAGAAATGAATAAAATTAGCAGATTATTTACCTTTTCATTTCTTGGTTTGATGTGGCACAGAAACAGAAAATCCGGCTTCCAGTCTGAGGAACACACTTAAACACGAAGGGTTTGCCTAGGCTACTGTCCACTCCAATTTCAGCACCTTCTAACTTGGTTACTTCCAGAGGTCTACACTTTCCTTCATCCTGTAATGAGGAAATTGAGAAAACTTTGAAACAAAGTCAAAGGCATAAGGATAGAAATGGATGAAGAAAAGAGAAACAAACCCAAGCTCAAGCCTATCCTATTCCCGCGACAATGCCCTGACACTTTACATGAAACTTCTGAGGAGATGGTTCGTACCTACCCAGGACACTTACATAGCAATGTCTGCCAAACTAGAAGAGATGCCTTCTTTCCAAGGTCCAACCTAACCAACCCCTTAATTACTTATGTTTTCTGTTTTCTGATCTAATCTAACCATTCTGATTTCCCAGATTAGATGATACAGCAATACCTCCAATAGTGTGGGGATAGGTTCTTCAACAGTTGAATGCTGAGGGAAATAGTACTATAGAATACAGTGCTAATCTAATGGGCAGGAAAAGGGTGCTGATTGACCCCCTCAAAGCACTGTTCCCATTGGTTAGGAGGATGGTTGTCAATTACACCAGGACAAAGAATACTGTCCAATCCTAAGTAAGGCCGACATAGTAGGGCCAACATAGCAGGGCTCATTAGGAGGCAGCAGCAGCAATGTGCAGGACAAGGGGAGGTTTTCCCCTTGCACCTACATAAGCCCCAGTCATCCCTATGGGCCTGCTCGGATCTGCGCCTACTGTTTTGCAAGCGCAGGTCAACGTGTACAGGAATGGTCCAAATTGGGGCCGCTCGGGACGGGCTTTAGGATTTGGCACTAAGGCCATCCTGCGTTGCCACCCCTGTCGGCACCCACTGCGCCACCCAGTTATGCCCCCAGTACACCCCTGGAACGCCTCTGGCACACCCTCGTGGAGGCCCTGCGCCGACTGAGCGCCGCTGACGCTCGACCGGTACAAAGCCGGCGCTGTTGATGGTTGCGGCAATGCTCGAGTGTTGGCACTGCTGCTTGCGCCATCCAGCACCATGTCACCGACACTGATGCTCTTGACGGCACGTTTGCGACAGCACTGGATCGGTGCAAGAGCGTAGTGCCGGCACAACGCAGGTATAGGACTGTGCTCTGTAACAAATCCGCGCTAAAGGAAGCTGCTTTCTTGGAAGTTTGAAGGCACTGTTTTGAATCCGATCCTTTGTGCAAGCTGTGTGCACAACTAACTAGGTTTGATGATCACCACTAAGGATGATGAGAGAGAACAACGTCCTGAAGCTACAGAATGAGTCCGTCAGGCCTGAACCCAGTCCTCTTAGCTTCACGTTTGTTTAGCGAGCTATTGGATTACCTCTCATGACATTCTGTTTTTATGACTTTTCTTGTGTAGCATTAACACCAATGTTACCATTTAAAATTGAAACAGGAGCAAAACCTACATTTCACAGCCACCTGTCAATCATAAAACCACACCATCAGTTGTAAAACCAAATGAAAACGGCTTTGTCAAACTAAGCCCTAAATCTCACATTAGCTTCAGAGAGGGGTTGTGACAATTTCTCATCTCTGAGTCACTACATTATATTGTCTGCTCTCATCCACCATCTGTTATGAACTCTGCAGCTACTATGATAGTGAGAATGGCAGAGGTGGAAGAATTTGGCCAGAGAATCAGCAGAGACTCCGACCCACTCTAGCCCTCCTCCGTCCCAGCTGGGTTACCCGAAAAGAAACCCATACACAGGGCTATGTAATCTTCAGGAATTAGGGAGCATCATACAAGTCCCACTACTTGCCTAAAAGCAGATAAAGCCTGATCCTTTTATTCTGGAATAATTAATCCTGGGTTACAGCCAATTTGTATTCATAATCTCAAGTGCCTTTTAGACTCAGGGCACAATCCTATACTGCCGGCCTGTGCCAAATCCAGTGCAGTATAGTGGAGGCTAGATCCCCTCCGCGTCAAGGGCACATTTGTGCCCTTACTGTAGGGGAGGCTCCAGCCTCTACTATGTGCTACTCGGATCTGTGCCTGCTAAACAGCCTCGGCCTCCCAATCAGGTTTAAGATTCGGCTTTATGGCCAATTCCCAAGCCCGCCCACGTCCCACCCACAACCTCCCTCCTCTCCACCAATCCCATGTCTGGACGGACATGGAGCCTCCTTCGTGCCGGCCAGCGAGAGAGGCTCGACACGGGTGTAATGGGACCTGCACTGCAGTCCTGTTGCTCAAGCGCTGATTGGCACCCCCGCTCACAGTGTCACATCAATGCAATGATGTAGAATCGACACGACAGGTGTGCTAGGATTGTGCTGCCCCATGCTGTCCATAAGCATGCATTGAAAGTACGGTTCCAACGGGTTGGTTCACATGTAATGCCAAAACATGGTTGGTGATTATTTGAAGAATTGCATGAGTTTTAAAGGGATCCACCTTCTATAGACCTGGAGTATTGGTCCAACTAGCACAGTAGTCTATACTGATTCATAATGGCCCTCCAGTGTTTCAGGCAGATGCCTTTTCCAGCCCTAACTGGGGATTCCGGGAATTAAATTGGGCTCTCCTGAATGCAAAGTAGGTCCTCTTCCGCTGAGCTATGGCCTGTCCTCACAATGTTTAAAGCCCAATGCTGAACGCTGAACGCCCAATCCTGAACACCACCCGCGGTATGATACTGGGGGAGATAAAGCAAGTCAAAAATAACTTGGGAGGCACAAAAAAAAAATTCTCCCCTCCCTCAAAAAATTCCAAGTTGCAAACTGAAAGTAAATCCACATTGGAATGAAAAATAAGACCAGAATGTAGCCCCTTCCCAATGAATGCACATAAGGAAGGATGGAGCAAAATGTCATCGGTAGGCCGCATTTCTGACATATGGCCATTCATTTGAAACTCCGCAGTGAGACCCACCCATGTGCAGTGGCTTATTTTAGGCCTGCAAATGAATTAGCACAGGTTGGAGTAGAGTCTGCCACCTCTGCCACTTCCTCCTTCACCTGCCACATCTTCAAAGCTGGCCAGGCAAGAAGAATCTTAGAAGTCCTGCTTCTAAGATCTTCCCCACCTGGTCAATGAAAGCATGGAGCAGGAGGGGAGACAGCCAATGGGGACGATGGGAACAGAAGCTCAGTGGCCACCCTCACCGCCACCATTGCCTCCATCAGCAGCAGAGCTGGAGGAGGAGGTAAGCTCCTCCCCTTCCTCCTCACTCTACAAGGAGAGGCGATGAAAAGAGGATTGCACAGCAACTGGGTGGAGCAGATGGGCACAAAGTTCTCCTCTGCCAGGTTATCATTTTACCCAGCTCACTGCTCAAAGTAGACTCCTTGCCTTTCCTGATAAAATACAAACACAAAGGAAGTCCCAAAGAGTCTTCTGGCATCTTGAAAACAAACCAATTTATTATAGCAGAAGCTTTAAAGTCCACACAGAACAATGGGCAGCCTGGAGACCTTACAAATGAAATCAGACTGTTTCCAAGAATGGAGTGGCTCTTTGCCTGTGGTGGATAAAGCCCCTCTGTCAGACTAAAGAGCAAATGCAAATTGTACCTCGAGGAGGAATAGCTCAGAACCGCAATCTATTTATAGTTAAGCCTTTTACATAAAGCACTTAAACTCAGCTTTGAGTACACAGGCTGGAAAGAAGGAGGAAGCAGCTGAGCAAGTGGAATGCTATGAAAGGTCTGCGGGCAGGAAGCAGATGATTTGTTTTACATGAATCAGGCTACAAATACAACAAGAGCAATTAAGATAATGTGAACAAAGTTTCTCCCTACCTTTTAAACTGGTTGTTGGCTCAATCGGGTCAAACAAATGCATGTGAAATACTACATGTGCAAACCTTTCTGTATTGTGCACATATAATACAGTACCCCCACTATTTATTTCCTACAGCCTACTGCTGTGTTATTCAAACTGTTGGTCAGGACCCACTTGGTGGGTCACGACCTGATGTCAGGTGGGCTGCAGAAAGCTGGGAGCTGCCATCTTGGAAACTGCAGACCTTATTCTTGCTACATTTCTTTTGTGAGTGTTAACCATTTGAATTTTCAAGTGAGGGTTTTTTAAATTTTGTTTTTAGTTCTGTGCTTTTACATCATATTTTGTCCTAATCTTGCTTTCTGTCAGAGATATTTCATGGTTGTGAAACTGTTGCAGTTCAAGAATGCCAACTGGATTCCAAGACTGTCATTTTATTACATTACACTGATGGCACTTCCTGCTTGATGACGTCACTTCCGGCTATGACATCACTTCCAGGAGTTAATGAACTCCTTTCCAGTGGGTCCCGGCACGAATGCCATTCTAAACAGTGTGTCCTGGTTTAAAATGTTTGAGAACCACTGGCCTACTGGATTCAGAACACTCTGGGGCATTTTCCTATTGACCTTGCTGGCTGTTCTTCCCAATGCCTTGGTGGCTGTCAGAACCGTAGGCTGACGAAGGCTGTAACACCATAGATCCCAAGTGTCCTCCAATTACGTTGGCAGGACACCACCATGGAAGCAGGAAGGGAGATAACAGGTCAGAGCTGCCTACACTGGTGGTGTTGATAGTCTGTTTAGTATTAAATGCATGTTTCCTACAAACCAAATTTGGTTGCTTGGTGTGGGCATCCAAGTCATGTGTTTCACAGCTGTGCATATGAGTACCAATCTGAGAAGAGGTGTACGTGTAGAAGCCTGTTTGTGCATGTCACAAACCCTTACTGGTTCAAGAGCACCTGCTTTGCAGAAGAAAGGATTGATACTGAGATAGATTATGTCATGTAAGTCAGCAAAGTACTAATGCCTTTGACAATAAGCAGGCTAAGCAACCTATTAATAGCTTAATAGGATGGGATCTATTGACCTGTATTATCCTAGTGACCCACTACTGTGCTCTGAAATATATGTCTTTTTTTGTCTTTCTTGCACACTCAAGTTGTCATTTGCTACTCAGTTGCACAAGCTCTTTGTGCCTCAGGGCTTCCTAGAGGCACTGAGCTTGTGCACCTTCTGACACACAAAGCCTTGTTTTTAAAACAGAGTTTTATATGTACACTTTTGGGAAGTCACATTGCTGGTAAGCAGCATAAACACCAAGATCACGTTTCTGAGCAATGCAATTTTTGATTTCCACTCTTTGTCTAATATCATAATCCAAAAAGGAGCAAGTGTGTAGGCCACAGGTGAAGTATCAATATTCAGTGTCCTTTGGAAGGGGACTTGAGACAAAGCCAAGACATTAGTTACCGAGTTAGTATTTCGCATAGCTTTCGGACGAGTCACATTGGTTTGATAGAAATCTACAGTTGGTGAATTACTTTTGTAGGCCAAAGGAGTAAAAACAAATCACTGTAACACCCCCCCCCCCCCACACACACACACACGGGTTAGGCAATATTCTGAATTTGCCTCAAGAGTCTAGATGCAGGTGACTGTTGGGCCAAACTCATCTTGCATTGTATTATTATGGCCGATGGGTTTGAATTTTCCTAAGGAAACAGGAACCGGATCAGATCCCCTAGGCAGACTGGGACATGGTGCTTTACTCCTTTGTACCTGCCACAGTCCCAGTATGGATTGGCTTCCCCTGAACCTGTTGTTTCTTGGGAGATGGAAACTCCCATTGATGCCAAGGGGTATTTATCTCCTCTTACTGTCATGCTGCACCCCACGCTAATATGGGTTTCTCAGTCCTCATCACTGGCTTTGGTGGGGCCTTTGGGGTTCAAGTAGGAGTTGGGTAGGTAGGTGGCTTGCACCTGCGCACCTTGTATGATTGTAAACTCTCTAGTCAACCCATAAAAGTAAATAAATAAATGGTCTAGTCAAAACATCATCATCATCATCATCATTAATTCAATTTATACCCCGCCTTTCTGCCCCATGGGCACCCAAGGTGCTTACAACAATAAAATTACAATAAAATTGCAATATTTGAGAATTAAAAATGATAGTTAAAAAATATTAAAATAATTAACATTTAAAATTTAAAAAATGTAAAATCTAAACAGCCAATCCCGTGGATCCTAAAATATATAAAAAGAGTATAAAAACCAGCCAGCCTGTCAACAATTAAAAGCTTGTTGGAATAGGAAGGTCTTCAATCCCCACCGAAACGTTGTCAAACGTTGTCAAAACATGACCTAGTATTACATATTCCCAAGTTTGTTGATAATGGTCACAGTTACCATCATCAAGCTTTATGTTGCCTTTTTTTTTTTTTTTTAAGAAAACAAATTGCATTCACATGCACCCAGCAGTGTTCAAACACACCCCTATTCTTATAAAATCCCATTATGGGACATAGGCATTGAATTTCCAGTAGTTTGAAAACTATCCTTGATTATAGAACTCCACCTGCTGGATACAGTTTGAAACAAACAACACTGAAACTTCAAGAAACCTACATACAAAATGGCAAGTACAGGATGCCCAAAGTAACCAAATCCATTCTTAATTTTGTATACTGCATTTAGACATAGTGAGGGTACAGGGTAAAGGCTGTGAACAAAAATAAGGCAACAAGAAAACAACTGGTGTGGATATTCAGACCAACTGAAATCAGATGGGTAAAAATCACACCCTTTAAATGTCAAGCAACAATGTTGTTGGACTGCATACAATGTACTCTGCATAATGAATTAGAACCATGTGTTATGAAATCCAATGTATATAAACAATTTAATTAAAAATCCAGAATAAAACCTATTCAAAATGTATTCCCTGTTTGTGCCAAGCAGGTTAGATGGACTGGAGTCGGCATGTTGTGATTTTCTTGAAGCTTCCGGGGCACACAAATATGGCTGACTCAGATCTTTCCCGCCAATGAGGATTGCCACGAATTCACGAATAAAAATCTTCCTGCACGTGTGTAAAAGTTAGTATCAACTTTTTAAATCATGCCTGCGTGTTCTGCATACGGGTGTGCGAATCGCTTTATGAAAAATGGGATTTAATTTCCACGGAAAGGTTCATGTATTCACATTACATCGGTATGTAATATTTCCCCCCTCCTTTTCCCCCCTTCCCGTTTACACGTTTTTCCCCGCCTTCCATTTTCTACTATAATATTTTCGAAATTCTGAACATTAACAGAATTTGTTTTGGGGGGGGGGGAGTGTAGAAGTTTAAAAAAATACTCTTAATAGCCTAGAAGTAAAAAAGAATTCCTCTCATATTGACAACTACTTGTGTCATGAAGAGATTTTAATGTAATTTTCCTATATATTTATCTGATTTTTGCCCACCCTCCCCTTTTTTTCTTTCCTTCCCGTTCACACGTTATTCCTGCTTGTGTAGATTTCAAAAAATAAGTCTGTCAAAACAGTGGAATCCGAGTTTGAATAGACAGCAAGCGGCATTTCGTCCGGTGTGTTCAGTAATATAATTACGCGGAATTAAACCTTGGAATTGCATATTAACTCATAATATAGTTACCAATGATGTTTCTACACGATCACACGTTATTAGTTTGGTAAGTTTTTACTTCAGGAGTAAATTATTAAGTGCTAAACATCATGCGAAAAGCAATCTGAAATGCTTGGAATAAAGATTGTTTGGGGCACACAAACATGGCCGCTAAGCCCGCCCCCTGGCTTCACTCGATTCCTATCAATTTAACAGGGATGCCGACCCCAGTCCATCTAACCTCCTTGGTTTGTGCCCCATGGAGAATGGGAACAGGCCTCAGGCTTGTTCATATCTTCAGGGGGAAGATACCATAATTATTTGAAGATGGAATCCCTGCCAACCTGATGGCATTTATAATACGTTTAGGGCGCAATCCTAACCTGGAGTTAGGCAGGCACAAGAGATTTGTGTTGCAAATATGCTGAAAATTGCATTTGCACCACTCTCAGAGTCCAGGAGGCCAGCACACAGATGTGCACCATCCTCCCTGACTCCAAGAGTGGTCCAAATGTGTTATTTGGTGCATTTGTGACACTCCTGGGCCAGCACAAGTCCCTTGGGATTAGGGTTAGGATTGTGCCCTTAGTAGAATTCTCTTGTTATCCCAGTATGTCTGTGTGCTCCTACCTGTCCATCCACCTGATGCCACATTGGAAACTACCACTGCCATTAGTACAGAGGGTTCAGTGGTCCTGGAATCATAGAACGTCAGAGTTGGAAGGATCCAACACCCTTTCAGTTCAGGCAATTGCTACAGTATCTTGACAAGTGGCCTTCCCGTCTCTGTTTTAAGACCGCCAGCAAGGGAGAGACCACTGCTGCAATAGACAGACTGTCCCAGTGACTGTCCCTAATTCTTCTGATTAGGAACTTTGGCTTCATCGGTAGCCTAAAGTACTTCCCTGTGGTTTCAATGCATTAGTTCATGCCCTGCTCTCAGGTGCTAAAGAGAGTGTAGTAGCAGAGGCAACCACTATACTATGCTTCAGCACAAACCATCTCTTCCTCCAGCCCTTCAGAATTCCTGACTGGGGCCCCAATCCTGAGCCCCACAGCACCCATGGTACGAGTGTGGTGTAAAGCACCTCTACAGCTTACCGCCAAGTTTCGGCCCACCACCACCCGGAGGTGGCCACACAAGCCGACAGCAGTAACATTTACCGCCGCTGGCATTGCACTGATTCTGGGTGGGGCGGGAGGATGGATCTGAGAGGGAAAGGGGTGGGGCGTGGGGTGGGACCCCCCAGCCAGCCAGCTGCCTCCAGTGGCTACCTGGCTCATGGTATCCAGGCAGCTCAGATTTGGACAGCCCATCTGTTTATTCAGGTATCCAAAGACTCTGTGTGAGAGTCTTTCAGATACTCATATCATCATATCATCCGCACTTGTATCACCCTTTGTGCTGGGCCATTGAGGGCAATGTCTTGCATGTAGCACATTATGAAAACAAGCCAACCATACAGAGGTTTGTCTTACCTTTCTGTGTTTGTAGTAGTAGAGGCAACCATCATGCTTGAGCACGAACCATCTCTTCCTCCAGCCCTTCAGGATCCCTGACTGGGCCCGTTTGTGCAGGTAGCCTCGGCAGGTTGGACGAGGAGTGTTAGGACAACGGCTTATGTCGGAGCCAACCAACAAGGTTAAGACATTTGGACCTGAAATTTTTTTCAAAATAACAATATTAAAAACTGTTCATTAAGCCAACTTCACGAAGAGCAAGAGGTGTGATCTGGAGGTCGCCTTGCCTGAAAAGAACCAAACCAACCTAAACTGGATTAGAAGCCTTGGATGGAAGACAGATGGGAGGCCAAAGCTGCTGGTTGATCTCAGTGAAGGAATGCGGTGGGGTCAGCTGGCAAGAAGTGGATAGCATCTTAAGAACTGATCTGATGCTTGCTTTGCAGCTGCCTGCAAGAGCTTAGAAGTGCAAAAGTTGGCATCCTAGGATGATTACCGCAGTATGAAGGGAAATGGCTAGAGAAATATTCTAGTGGTCTCTCATGGAACAATACTTGCAAAAAACCCGATTGAGAAATGGGGCTTATTGTCAGCAGGCCTACGTAAACCACCTTGACTCTATGAGAAAGGTGCAGTATAAATACTGAAGTAATAAATTAAGAGCACAATCCTAAGATGCACTGGAATGGCGAGGCTGGTGGGTCTGCACCATATCCAGTGCACCTTAAATAGCAGGCTCAGAGCCAAGGAGGCCATGTGGCACAAGTCCCATCTCCACCCCCCTCCCCAGGCTGGCATACCTACCGGCCCACCCAACCCCCACCCAGAAACGCCCTCCTGCCTGCCGTCCCCATGCCCAGAACCACTCTTGCACCAGCCAAATTTGGGTGGTGCAAGAGTGGAGCTGTGGCGCCATGGCCTGGTGCCGTTGGGCCCATGCTGCAGCTAGCATCAGCCCAACAGCACTAGCACCGATGCAGGGGTGCCGGTTGGCGCTAGTGACGTTGAGCTGACGCAAGTACATTGCATTGGCCTAATGTGCACTGTAAGATTGTACCCTCAGGGAGTCACTCAAGGTTGCAAGTTAGCAGGGGGCTCCCACCACTATCCATCTGCATCTACCGCTTCTGCTCCCTGGACTTGGAAAGGGAGAGAGGAAAGGAGCCAATGAAGATGTGCACCGAGTCTGCCATCCACGCATATATCCGCTTCTGTTCCATTTCTCGCTTTCCAAATCCAGAGAATGGGGAGAGGAGAGGAGCAGTGGAAGGTGCTGACTGTAAGTGTGTGTGTGTGTGTGTGTGTGTGTGTGTGTGTGTGTGTGTGCGTGCACATTTCAAGTGCATGGGAAATCTTGTGTGTGTGTGTGTGTGTGTGTGTGTGTGTGTGTGTGTGTGATGTAGGACTGGGGTGTCTTGTACAAACAACCATAAGTTTCAACCCCAATAGAGTGCCTCATGGCACTCCTCGAACTTGGAATCATTTGACATCTCACTTCCCTGGTTACGACCGCACATACGTTCTTGGACTGGAAAACAGAAATTGGCCCAATCATAGTAAAGTATTATTTACCTGAACATATAAATAGGCTTCTTTATCAACCTTTCCATTGTACTATAACCAAATAATCAGAACATATATGGAGTTCACTGCAACTCTTTACCCAAAGTCTGAATTTATATTTCCCATGCTACATGTTCCTCTAAAGACGGAGCTTAAATAGATTTTAAATCAATTTTCAAGTGTATTATTGTCATTCAAAAATCATTCTTTTGCTGAATATATATTCATAATATATAAAAATGCAAATCTGTATCTATATATAGTTATATATGCATTTTTACAATTATATTTCTTACAAGGGATGTGTTAAAGTCTAACAAGACCCGTTATAGACTGACATCCTTTTCAAAGCAAGACTGAACTGCACCACTGTAATTAAAGGATTTGGTTGTGTCAAGATAAATTTGTCAGCATCCCAGGAAATCATTTTTATTTATTAAAAATCTCCTGATCCTGTCAAAACTATGTCAAGGAGAAGTTCAGAGCCCTGTAGATTTAATTAGCATGCAATCAAGAGTACATTTCAACTATCAGAATTATGTGCCCAAGGATATTTTTCCCCCCTACTAAATTAATATAAATGATATTTTGTTTTGGCTGTAGAAAAAGGGCCTGTATCATCGAAAAATGCGACCGGTGCTTCTATGAGATTTTGGTCTCCTATAATACAGACAGGGCTAATGTGTTCATTGAGCCAGCTATCAGTTTTCCTCCTGAGGAATCACCAGACATAAATAGTAGATTGATGTCTTGGAGGCCACTGCCAGGACCCATCTGTCTTTAAGGCTTGGGCGCTAGAGCAATATTGCTAAATGTGCTCTTTCCACCTGACATTTTGGCCAGGATTTAAGTGATACTACAAGAAGATAACAGTATTAGTAGCTGGCCCAGAGAGAAAATGAAGGTCTTTTATCTAACCCAGGCTTTCCTCCTGGATCACTGTCACCTTATTACTCCATCAGTCTCCACAAGTCCAAAGTAACTTGCCCTTACTGTCAAAGTCAGCTTCCCCAAAGCAGCGGAGTGATAAAATTCATAGGCAGCCTTGCTCTCTAAAGATAAAAAATATCGAATCTGTGGCACTTTTGACTTCTCTAGGACGAGAAATTCCAATTGGTTTCCTGAGCTCTCTTCGATTGCTCCTCCTTGCTTGTAATTACAGAAAGAACTAAGAAAAAACTAATGAGTTATTGGCCAGTGTATCTTTCGGATGTGCAGTTAAGGCCCAGTTAAGTGTGCCAGAAGCCCCTTTGTGGGTATTCCTATCTGATCAACATTATTTTCTTGACCTAAAGAAAATGATGACATTTGGAACAGCATAGTATATCTCACTGTAGACAGCCTAAGCTAGCACAATAATTCATGGGTGCAACTGATACCTTCATACTGACAACTATTTCCACTTCTTCCACAAACTCCTGTGCTGTTGCAGAACCAATAGCCAAATACCCGAGCAAAGAGGAGCTGTTCATGGCCTCTTAAAAAAAGGTAAAGGTTTCCCCACGACCGAATGGTCTAGTCGTGACCGACTGTAGGGGGCGGTGCTCATCTCCATTTCAAAGCCTGTAGAGCCGGTGTTTTGTGCGAGGACAAGCTTCCGTGGCCGGCATGACTCTATGCCGTAGCGCACAGAAGGCTGTTCCCTTCCCACCAAAGTGGTCCCTATTTATCTATTTGCATTTAGGTGCTTTTGAACTGCTAGGTTGGCAGTAGCTGGGACAAGCAACGGGAGCTCACTCCGTCGCACAGTCTTGAACTGCCAACCTTCCGGTCAGAAAGCCCAGCAGCAGTGGTTTAACCCGCTGCGCCACCACGTCCCTCTTAAGAACGACCAAAACCTCAGAATACTTTTATTATTGTTTCCCTTAATCCAGTGGTCTTCAACCTTTTTTGTGCCAAAACCCGAATGAATGAATGAATGAATGAATGAATGAATGGAGACGGGAGACATACTGTCGATCTTGACCCCTTCTGGGTCCCTATCTACTCACCCCTGCCCCTGTTGTGGCTAACTCCCTTTCTGTTCTCCCAACATTTTCATGGTAGCCAAATATTCTTGTTAGAGACAGCAGAAAAAGTTACCATGAAGCCAGGCACTAGTGAAAGCTATTTTTGCATAATTAACCTGAGCAAGACAGGGACACAATATCCAGATACCCAAAGGGGCACTCCAGATGCCTCCTCCTTTGGTGGTGCTCTAGTCCAGTGGTTTTCAACCTTTGTCATTGTTTTGCTGCAACCCACAACTAAGGCTTCATGACCCCAAGGTTGAAGAACACTGCCTTGATTGACCACAAAGCACCTAGCTGGAAGGCCCTTCATACCTCAAGCAGCTCTGTTGTCCGAAAATACACAGGCTGCCATCCAGTACATAATTTGATGAGAGTGTAACTTGTGCTCTCCCAAGTTTAATCCCTGATCATCAGGTAGGGCTGGGAAAGACCCTCGCCTGAAACCCTGGAGAGTCACTGCCAGTCTAACAATTCTAAGTGAGACGGACCAATGATCTGACTCTGTTTAAGGGATTTTCATATGAAAACTTTCTTCTATGGTAAGTGGCTGTCTGTCTGCTGGATGCATGTGGACAGGGTGGGTTTGGGGCAGGGTGAGAATCTCTGAACTGGAGTGAGTGGGAGCGAATGGTGACTGAGTTTTACCCATTATTATGGGAAGTGGTGGAAGATTTTTGAAGGACCAAGTACTGGGATAGGAAGAGAAGCAGCTCCACTTCGTACTGTGCACTTATGTTAAGCAGCGCAGAAAAGTGAGCAGGGTCATCCCAAGACTTCCTGGTTATAGAGGTAGCACACCAAATGCAACCTCCCCTTACACCAGTGATCCCCCAGCTGCTGTCTCTGCAGCTCCTCCAGCTCCTGAAATGCAAAAAGGAAGCAGAGGAAAGGTGAGTGGTCGTGCTAGACTGTCAGAGAAGCTCTAGCCACCACTCTCCTCTCCTCCACATTATGTTCCTTTCTTCCTTTACTAATTCGAAGATTGGGAAAATTAGGAAGGTGGATGGACAGCTGGCATTGGTGACCTCTGCCAATCCTCAACCCAAGGTGACAGCCTTAGGCATCTCATGGATGGTCAGCCCTGAGAGGGGGAAATGCTTTGCAAAATATTTGAGTTCCATGGTGTGGATAAGAATTGCCATAAAGGGCAGTCCAATTCTAAGTAAGGCCAACATAATAAGGCTGTAACCTAAAGCCCATTAGGAGGCAGTAGCAGCAAAGTGCAGGACAAGGGGAGACTTTCCCCTTGCACCCGTGTAAGCCCCAGTCATCCCTATGGGCCTGCTCGGATCTGCACCTGCTGTTTTGCAGGTGCAGGTCAATGTGCACAGGAGCGGCCCAAATCGGGGCTGCCCTGACCGGGGATGGGCTTTAGGATTTGGTACTACGGCTGCCATGTGTTGCTGCCCCGTCACTGCCCACTGCGCCACCCAGTTACACCTTGGCATGCCTCTGGCATGCCCTCGTGGAGGCCCTGTGCTGACCAAGTGACACCGATGCTCGACTGGCGCAAGGCTGGCGCTGCGGATGGTTGCAACGGCGCCCGAGCGTCAGCACGGCTTCTTGCACCGGTCCAGCACTATATTGCCGACGCTGATGTGCTTGACGGCACGTTTGTGACAGTGCTGGACCGGTGCAAGAGTGTAGTGCCAGCGCAACACAGGTATAGGATTGCACTCTGGGACTGCTGACAATGTGGGCATCTTTACCTTTTCTTGCCAGGTTTGCAGCCTCTGAATGTGGCATGCTGGTGACATCAGTCCCATTGACAGCCAACACAATGTCTCCAATCTGAAGCCCTGCTTCTTCAGCTGCACTGTCTGCAATAGAATAGAAAGAAACTCAGCCCTCACTTAGGAATGACACAAGCACAAAAAGAGAATGTCGTTCATGTATAACATGCATGCAATAAGCTTATGGGCAGAAAAGCGGAATTCCTTCCAGGTAGTTTAGGGGGATATTTTCTCTTGCCTTATAATACATAAGAGAGGTCATCTGCTAACACTGAGTTGGTGCATGCTACTAAACACACTTCTTGACCTTCACGCCCCTCTGGATAGCAGAAGATGCTTTTCATTATTCTTTGCTATGGCTGAATAATGTGGCCTAATTCAGAAACAGACAATTTAAATTGTTTGATGGCTACTTTTCTTTTGCACGAGAAGTAAACTTTTAGTTCAGATTTGCAGCAGAATCCACACCTTATATGTGGTACAACATGGCCATGTCTTGGCATCAGGTTTCATATGGAAGGGAGGGGAGAGGCTTCAAGATCTCGGGAATGTCTATAGCACAGTTATGGGTTCATAGGATGACATGGAATTACAATCCATGTCTGCAGGAATTACAATGTGCCTGCAATTATACTGTACATGCAAAGGGAAGAAATGAAGGGAAAAGGCTGAGGAGAAGCTTGCCATTTATATCAGGGTCCTTCTGGGAGATTAACATGTTCCTTGGACAACAAGAAGAAAATGGTGGAATTAGGTGAGTGAGCAAATGAATGACTGAGGGCGCAATTATCTCCTGGAGTTAGGTGGGCACAGTTAGGCCAGTAAAGTTTGTCCAGCACAAGGGCCACCATAAAACATGTTTGGACCACTTTTGGAGTTAGGGAAGATGGCACACATCTGTTTGCTGACCTCTCTGACTCCAAGAGCAGTCCAAACGTATTTTACGGTGTCCCTTGTGCCAGCCAAACTTTACTGGCCTAACTGTGCCAGCGTAACTCCAGTTTAGGATTGTGTGAGAGCCAGTCTGGTACTACCAGTCTGGTAGTGTTGCAGACCTTCTCACATGTGGCCCCCTAACATTTGAAATTCTAGAGCAATTCAGTTAGCACAGTAGTGGCCTTTGGAAAATCCCCTTTCTGCATAAAGTGAATACATGAGGAAAGTAGGCAGAATTGTTTCCCTGTCCCTGCACGTCAGGTTTTCAAATAGGGTGGAGGAACACTTCCTGTATTTAGTAATGTCCTCTTCAGACATATGCTGAATACATGGACCCCAGGATGGACTGGGCAGTGAATGTGTCCACGGGAGTAGCATGGCTTCCATTCCCTGTACAAGGAGGATGGTTCTACTGTCTGAAGACAGTTCATCTCCATTTCATATTAGGAGGCCAACTTATTTTCTTTCAAATAGCATTTCCTTAACAGAGGCTGGGTCTATTACTTGTGCTGCTTCTCTGATTTCATTTTAATGTCTGTCACCACTTCTGTTACCATTTTAATGTCTGTCACCACTTTTATATATTTTGTGTTAATTGATCTTTTTATTCTTTTATGTAAGCTGCCACGGGCAATTAAAAAATGGAAAGGTGAGGACTAAATAAGTACCATCATTGTATAAGAAGAGATAAAGTCGAAAAATCCAGGAAGGACAAGGCATGCATACTAAAGGCCTGTTTAGAGATTACAATTACAGGCTAGAATTTTTCTCCCCCTGTTTCATTTGAGGTTACAACCAGTGAAAAGTCTCCCACTTAATAGGATCAAAGCGCAGCGCGGCAGCATCTGTATCAAAGGTCTACATCTCGCTAGCTTTTTTCCTGCTTCTGGGCCATCATCATTACGCTCATCCAAGGTAGGATGGCAGGCCAGAATATAATTCTTTGAGAAAGAAAAGCAATTCCTGATAGGATATAAAAGCATGTCTGACCCAGAATGGCTAAGGTCCCCAATTTTGGATTATTGATTGGCAGCTGAAAACTATATGTACTTTCATAGAAAGACTCGTGTAAAGGCAGGATAGGAATAGGAATGAACGTATAATAGCAGAACAAAAAGAAATACGTTTCATTTAGGTGCCTTAATGCAGAGCCAATTGAATCCTACTTGCTTGTTTCATTTCAGAATCTTATTCCTTCCCACCAGCTTTTCAGCTAATCACTAAAATATATTCTTGCACCATGTAACTACCTTCTTCCAGCAGAAAAGCAACATGTCCTTCTTGATTAGAACAAACATCTTAAATTACAGAATAACACAAAGATCTGGTCCTTAAGTAGTGGGAAAACAAGTGAGAAGTATAAGAAGGGAATTACAGACACAGGAGCAACACCAATGGGTGTCATTTCCATCCAAGTACATTCACATTATAATTCTTAATTGCTCCCTCGTTTGCCATGCTGCCCTTATACTGTCGGATTGGATTCCCAGAGACATAGTCAATTCTTGGTATCCACCGGAGTTAGGTTCTAGGAAACCCCAGCAGAGAGCAAATCCAAGGATAGGGAATAACTGATCCTATGGGATCAGTGGAGTTAGGGGGAGGGGTAGCTTATGTGCCAGCAGTGACCACCTTCAAATGCAAGCAGAGACCCCCAGCCAGACATTCAGAATGGTGCCCGCGAATAGCACGGAGACCTTTAAAATGGCTGTGGGAAGCTTCAGAGAGCTGTCCACTGGCATTCTGAAGCTTACCACAGCCACTTTAAGCTGGGCCATTAGTGGGTGCCATTTTGAAGGCTTCCCCTGCCGTGCTCTGCTGCCTTCTGAATGTCTCCGTTGGCTTCCTGAATGCAGTGAAGAGCTGCAAAATGGCACAAACAGCTGTACAATGTCCCCTGGCTGATAGTGTGGAGACCTTTAAAAGCTATTCATGGTGCCATTTTAAATGCTTCAGGATGGGCATGGATTGTGCGGAGACCACAGGTAGCCAAGAACACTTTACAAATGGAGTTAGGTAAATGGCAACCCTGCTGCCTCTTCGGATAAGTGAATCCGTGGATAGCAAATCCATGGGTAGCAGGAGTGAGTGTCTTATGTTGGAGAAAGTCATACAGAGGAAGTACAGGCATGCCCTGGTATCCACTGATTTGGTATCCACAGTTTCAGTTATCCATGGATACCATGGATACTGGGAAGCCTATTAAAAAGATACATGAACATTAAACAAATTCTTTTTTATCCTTGTTGCAGCAAAACCACTGATGTTTTCCTCTCTTTAAAAAGGCATCCCAGGTATCCACGGTTTCAGGTATCCAGGGGGGTTTCCAGAATGGAACCCCAGCAGATACCCTCGCTAACACTTCTTGTTTGTCAAAATGTGTTGGTGGGCTGTGCTCCAAAGGGGAAATCTTCCCCGGCGTGAACAGCACTTTGCGTTCTTCTGGGGAAGGTGTGAAAGACCCTCTACTACAGCTCCCAGGGGTTTTCATCAATGAGGTGGCGTTACGATACAGCAGAGAACCAATAAGGTATATGTATGTCAGCTTTCATTTCCATGTACTGGAACTCGTGTTTTGTTAGTGTGAGCGTCGTCAAGTTGGCCACTTGTCGAGTGATCTATATTGTTATATATTTAAATAAACTCACATTTTGAGCCCATCTACTCTTGTTAACTGCCATGCATTGGTACTGGAACTATAGACTGGCAGTGGCTCCCCAGGGTTTCAGATAGGAATTTTTCTCGGCTCTACCTGGAGATGCCAGGGACTGTAAACAGCAGCTTCCGTATTCAAAGCAGAGGCTCTACTGCTGAGCCACAGGAGTTCCCCTAAAAAACCGCTCCTTTTACAGACACTCCATGCTAGTCTCAAGCCCTCAACCCTCAGCTCTCCCATATCTGCACCTTTACCTGAGCCACACAGGTACGTAGGAGCAGTCAGAAATGGGAAATGGATCTGTTTCGAAAGACAGGGGGGAAGGGGGAAGAAACATACTGCGAAACAGTTTCTTGTTTTACATGGATCACTGGCCATTTTGTCATCTTCATCACCTCTCTTTAGCTTAGTGTGAAAGTACGAGCCAGGGAGAATTGCTGAAGGTGATGCATGACCCTTTTAGCTTGGTTAAATACAAGTCAGTCTCAGAAGATCATTTATCAGGAAGTAAGTGGTGTATTAGGGATGTGGTGGTGCTGCGGGTTAAACTGCTGCTACTGGGCTTTCTGACCAGAAGGTTGGGCGTTCGAGACCACGTTACTGAGTCAGCTGCCGTTGCTTGTCCCAGCGCCTGCCAACCTAGCAGTTCAAAAGCACATTAAAAAATGCGAGTAGATAAATAGGTACCACTTTGTTGGGAAGGTAACGGCATTCCATGTGCTACGGTGTATAGTCATGCTGGCCACATGATCACGGAAGCTTGTCCTCGGACAAACGCCGGCCCTACAGGCTCAGAAATGGAAATGAGCACCGCCCCCTACAGTCGGTCACGACTAGACCATTCAGTCGTGGGGATACCTTTACCTTAAGTGGTGTATATGTGTGTGTGGTGCTACTATCTGCCTTGATAGCACTACTATAGTCTGACTGCCTTGATAGTACTACTATAGGCTGACTGCTTTATACCAGCGCTTCCCAAACTTTTTAATACCAGGACCCACTTTTTAAAACAACAATCTATCATGACACACTAGACCAAAAAATCTAGAAAGAATGATGATGATGATGTAGTGAATGCGTGTGTAGACATTTGCAATGTGGTTAACAATTTTCTTCAGCAAATTGGACAATAAGGCTTGCCAAGTTTTTTTTTAAAAAAAATGTTAAAAAATTTCTCACAACCCACCAAAAATTGGCTCATAACCCACTGGTGGGTCTCTAGACCCACAGTTTGTAAGAACACTGGAACCTAAAACATGCTTGCCTGGGGGGGGGGAAATAATAAACTTAAGTATATGTACCATATGGAAAGTGGCTGACAACTACACAAATAAACAAACGCCATTAATGAGCAGAAGCAACCAGGGGAAACATTTTAAGCTTCCCGCTGTCTGTCATCCCAAGGCAGTTTTTGCCCAATCCTATCACCTTCTGAACAGCAGCAGGACACTGTCCCGTTGTCATAAAGAGGCCACTGATTGTCAAGCTGTTGCTGCAAAGTGGCGGGAGCATCAGAGGCCCACGGCCACAGCTGGCATCTTGCAGTTAAGCTGGCACAGGTGGAGGTTTGCAGGTGAGGAGGTGGAGTAGCGGGCTGTGTTGGGGTTGGAGGGGCTGATTCAGCAGCCGTCATGCGAACTGGATCTTATCCCCTCTTTCCCAAATCTCCCTTTTCTCTCTTCAGATATACACCACCAAAATGGTGGGCGTATGACTGAGGAGAGCCATAGGTAGCACAATAGGCTTATGCCAAGGTAAGCTTAAAAGTTTTTTACGTACCTCCCCTTTGCCTTCAGGTTGCTCCTCACCACCATAGCATGCTTTTCTGATGCAGCTGCATGCTACATAATGTATGGGGGAAAGGACTGGGCAGTTTTTCATCATTCATTCAATGATGCTGTCAACTTCTTTTAAACACATTGCCAAGCAAACCAATTCGGACCTTTTTCACAAGGAAGATAGTGGGGGGGGGGGAAGAGGATAACTTACTGGTGTCCACTTCAGTCACGAGGATGGGTTTTGAGAACTGAATGCGGAAGCCCCAGGGGTAACCACCAGTTCCTTTAGCAATCTTCACCGTTCGTTCACGTACTAAAACAAACAAAACAGCAAATGCCTGACATGAGCTTCTTGACATATCTAAAAGAATTTCGTTTCGCCAAACAGATGCTTTCAAGAAGCTAATGTTTTTGACCAACCAGAAGTCATCTGAGTTGTAAAGAAGAGCGCAAGAGAAATGTAGTAGCAGCTATAGGTGGGGCTTTCAACTCAAAACCAATCCTTTTGAAACAAGGAAGCACAGTGTATTTCATGTATCTGACTTGTGAAAATCTGTTGTGACTCCTTGGTTCTTAAGTCTGCACTGGTGGCATGTGGGTTGGAGGTGGAAGGTCAGGCAGCGATGCCCCGTTAGAGTTCTTCCAAAAGTGCCACCAACGCTGTAAAATCTGTGAGTGCGCAAACGTTCACAGTCCACATGCTCACAACATGTGGGCATGTGGGTTGTGAGCAGCGGTGTCATGCTACCGGTATGCTGGGCGGGAGGAATGGGTGAGGGCAGCCCGCCCGTTGCGTCACGCTCCGTTTCGCCGTCTTCCCCGTCCCCGCGGGGGCAGGGAAGACGGCAAAACGGAGCGTGATGCAACGGGCAGGCTGCCGCTCACCCGTTCGTCCCGCCCAGTGTACCGGTAGCATGACGCCGCTGGTTGTGAGCGTTTACACACTCGCAGGTTCAGCAGCGGTGGCGGCACTTTTCGAAGAACCAGCGGGGCATCACTCCGCCCCCACACCACACACTGCTGGTTTCCCTGCTCTTTGCCACTAAGCTTATAAAGAAAAGAAAAGAAAAGAAAAGAAAAGAAAAAGATTCTTGATGATGGAATAACCACACAAATTGGCCACTGTGAAGAGTTTTCATTCCAGTCTCTCTAACCTGAACTTCAGTTCTGTTTGAAGTGGATACTCTTCACAACAGTGAATTGCAATCAATGAACCGTGAGAACAAGGAAGTACATGAAAGAATATTTTCCTTCCCTTCATCCCTCAGCAGACTCTCAGGGTGCAATCCTAACTTGGAGTTAGGCTGGCACAGTTAGGCCAGCAAGGTTTGGCTGGCACTAAAGCACCTTTGGACCACTCTCGGAGTCAGGGAAGATGGCGCACATCTGTATGCTGGCCTCTCTGACTTGGGGAGTGGTCCAAACATACTTTACAGTATCCTTTCTGCCGGCCAAACTTTGCTGGCCTAACTGTGCCGGCCTAACTCCAAGTTAGAATGGTACCCTCAGTGCCTACCCAAAAGCTGCTTCTGAGGGCCAGGGAATATTTGGGAATGATGTGGATTCCCAACCTGCAGCCTCCACACCCCATCTGTAGAAACACCTTGTAAAGGTGAGATACTTTCAACTAGCTTCTGGGGATTCCACCTCAGGGCCGGCTCTAGCAGTGGCGGGGCCCAATGTGGGGCATTCCTGTGGGGCCCCCAACCCTCCCACTCACCAAGAAGAGCGTGCCACGTGCAAGCATGGCATGTGGAACTAGTTGGTGGTGATAGCATAACATCACCATCAACTGCTTCCTGGTGGCCCATTTTGGGCTGTTCAGCAGCAGAGGCAGGTGGGAAGGACCAAGATAAAGCCGCTCTGCTTGCCCCACTGACTTACAGCCCACAGAGATCCCAGCTGCAGCCACAGGCAATATGCTCACCCTGCTAGTGCGGGGCCTGATGAGACGACATTGGTCACATTGGCTTAAAGCTGGCCCTGTTCCACCTTCCACTTCCAGCCCCCCTTGTCATATCTCACATTGTTCCCAAATACACACCAGTCTTCAGGAACTGCTTTCACTGGGGCTGCAGTGGGGAGAAGGGAAAGGCACAACCCCCTGTTTATAACTGCGTTTGTACACTGCTGCTACCTCTTCCACTCACCACTTGAAGGCTGTGTGGAGACTTACCCGCCCCTGGCCTGGGCCTTTTGCTAAGACATCTGGGGCTGTTACTTGGACTGCCGTCGTCTCCTCTGAACACCCAGGAAGTGGAGTGGAAAACCTCTGTGTGGAAACCGCGCTCTTCACTTTCACTGCTCAGACCTAGATCAAATGAACGTCCATCCTCAGAGTTTACTGGAAAGAACCAAGAAAGGAGGAATAAACACACACTCCATTCATCCTAGATAAAACACAATGACAATGGAAAGTGACAAAGGAAACGAAGAACTGGCAAAGGCTGGAAAGGAAAGAAACATTTGGGAGAAAAGTAATACTGAGGCGATCGGGTATTTTTAAAGTGTTAATAGTATTGCAATGGCTTGGAACTTCAGGTGCCTGTATATGTACCTGTACCATAACTCCAAGTATGATTTTTTCCCTTTTTATCAGGGGATACATTTATTATCTTTGCAGGTGCAGATTTGCTACATCCATTACGATAAGTGATGCAGCCAACATGCTGAACTACCTTGCACACCTTTGAATGCGCGTTGCATTCCAGGCCAGTAAAAGTTTAGGGTGAAAAGTTCAAAACGTTAGAAACAGACTATTTTCTGCTCAGATCAGTGAGAGCTTTTGCTATTTGCTTGATTCCCAACCTCCATTAGATTCCACCCATACTCCAGATGCCATCCACTGCCTCCACCAGCGCCCCACCCAATTCCACCAGGCACCACCTGTCTGAAAGACACGGCCCCGGGCTTCGTCTCCTCCCCCTAGGTGTCAAGATATGGGGCTCTAGAGGCCTGTCACCCTACCTCTAGGCACACTTCCGAGTTTGATTAGTCCCTGCATAGCGGCTGATTTTGTGAGACATTTTTCTGTTCAGCCTTTGACTTTCTTAAAACGGTGACTCTGGTGCATTCCTATTGCTCAGGAAGCAGACGAAGTTTCTGGATATTTAGCATGATGAGCCTGTATCTGAGATGCTTGTTAATGTCAAGAATAGAAGCTGGCAAGCAGCGTGTGCGTGTGGGAAGGGAAAAGGGAAGCTAAAATAAGAAATCTCAAGCAATGCCTGAGAGGTTTGAGAACTCCTATTAATCTCGACTCTTCAGAGCAGGTAAAAAAATCAATGTATCAAAATTTTGAAACTTTTATATTTATATTCCGTCCCCATTTACCAAGTTATCATTTTAGTCTGCTAAGTTTAGAACCAGAAGCACCTTCTGTGGTACAAGAGAATCTGAAACATATGAAACGTATTTTTTACTTTCAGACACAGGACAATGTTCACCCTTGACCAGGTTCTACAATCACCTCTTCATTCCAACAGTATGATATACACAGAGTTACAGAAGTCAAAATGTGTCTCTGTGGCTCACTTTTCAAATGTCAGATTTTCTTCTCCTGGACTCCCTCCTCACAGGTAATTTAACCTTAATTTATTTGAATCATGGAAATCACCATCACACCATGAATCATGAATCATGATCACACCAAAGCCCACACCAACTTACCTTTGTGTTCTTTTGACCACTGCTGGTCCATGTGCAACAAATCTATTATCCTTGTCAAAATCCACAGCCTTTAGAACGTAGTGATTATTGTTTATGCTGCCACAGTGTAAAGACGAAGAAGGAGTTTCCCAGGAACAGACTTGATCATATGGATGAGTGATTCACAGTTAATTCAGTCACTCAGACAGTGCTCATCAACATATTGTTATATAAGGCAGACCAAAATTTATGATATAGCACTTTGAATTAGCAGAGTGTTCAGCGTGCCATGGCTTCTGAACAGAAAGGACACAGTTTAACTTATGAAGTAGTGACTCACATGGTGCAAGGCACTGTGTGTGTGCATGCATGCATGTGCGCTTGTGGTGAAAAAGGTCTCCCTAGAGCAAGTCTCTTGCAGCTTCTGAGCAACTCAAGTCCTAGCCTATCAGCAAACCTAGTCCTTTAGCCAACCTCCTGAAGAAAGGATGTGCTCTAGGGAACATTGGCGAGTGGTATACAATCAGCTGGATGAGATCCTCCAGCTGACCCTCCAGGCTTTATAACACCCTTGCTTCTAAGCCACTCTGGCAGTCCAACTTGTTGGATGAGCCAAGCAGGCATCCTCATCCTGCCATGCTTTGTACTTGCTGATGGACTGATTCCCTAAGCTCTGACTCCAGCCTGGCCTGATCAACACCATCGCTTCAGATCATCGCTTCAGATTGTGCCCCCACCCCTCATTGGCCTGGCCTGATGCAAGGTATGCCAAGTCCAGGGTTTTCTCATGAGACCAGCTCCCAAGTAACATCCAGTCCATACTTTGGTGCACCACTTGCTACTTTTATTACTCCTCTTCTAAGGCAGGAGCCTTGGAAAAAAGCAGGAACCTTGGAAAAGCTGGTACTTCATTATAAAGCAGCATGAAGCAGAAGCGATGATGAAAGTTAATTCAATCAGCAGGTATCATGGAGACAAGCATTTTATATTTATACAAAGCACGACAGAGATACAATGAATAGCCTATTTCTATATCTATGGCATGATTCTGAAATCATAGAATAATAGATTCTATGATTCTGCAGAGGTTGCATAAATACGCAACTATCGAACAGCATCTTATTCTGTGGAAGGTCCTGTTTAAAGGCTGTGATGTTGCTGCCCTATGCGAATGCCCTTATCACATGTCCAGTGACACAGTGCTGAGGGCAGGTTAACGGTGGAGGCTGGGCTTTTCAACATCTCTGCTTAAAGCACTTCCTCTTCTGCATTTAAATAAATGCCTCACAAGCATGCAGCTTTGTGTCATAAAGGGTCTATGTCACACTCTGAACCTTCCTCAAGTGGTAGAGGGATGTAACTTCATCGTGTTTCAGAAATGTCACAAAGAATTTCAGAAATCTTATGATATTAAAAAGCTTTGAACAAAGTGGTTAGAATATAAAACTATACAACAACATCTCCCCAAATGGAAGACTGTTCTGCATTCATAAGTCTCTGGGAGCACAATCCTAACCTGGAGTTAGGCCGGCACAGTTAGGGCGGCAAAATTTGGCTGGCATCAGGACCACCGTAAAGTGTGTTTGGACCACTTTCAGAGTAAGGGAGGATGGCACACGCCTGTGTGCTAGCCTCCCTGACTCCGAGAGTGGTCCAAATGTGCTTTAAGGTGTCTCTAAGATTGTGCCCTGGGTTATACCTCCCACTGAAACAGAAGACAGAGTACTTACTTGACCCTTCAGTGATGGTACTGGCTATGGAACTTCCTCCAGCTGAACCACATCTTTTGCTGTCTTTGAACTGCTTCCTTCTTCTGGCCCAGCGATCTGTTGCTTCTTCGTGAGAGCCACTACTAACTCTTGCCTCTGTTGATGCAGGCTCACTGAACAAAACCATATCCTTGGCTTCAGATGCTGTACCTAAAGTATAACCATATTTTGCAAGTTGGTATTTAAACACTACTGCTGCTGCTGCTGCTGCTGCTGCTGCTGCTGCTGCAACTACTACTACTACTACTACTACTACTACTACTACTACTACTACTACTATGTACTATTATAATATTATTACTTATTTCACAATAATGGCATATTATAGAGAATGAGAAAGCAGAGCCTAACTGGACAAGAGGCACTTTTTCAAGTGGTGCTCCTTTTATAGTTAGCAAGGGGAGAGTAATTGTCCCTATTCATCCAGCACAGTGTCTTTTCTAGTGACAGTTGCGGGTGGTGTTCTGCATTTTTTTTAAGATTGTGAGACCTTTTGGGACTGGGAGCCATTTAACTATTTTTTTTGCCTTTAAACTGATTTGTGAACTTTTTGAAAAGCGGTATATAAATACTGTTCAATTGATCTTGGTCCCAAAGGGTTTACAATCTAGAAGTAGAGAGACAACAGAGAGAGGAGAGGGAAATTGAGACAGCAGAAGATGGACATGCAATTATTTTAGTCTTTAGTCACTATTAGTGTTGTGATGCTAACTTACTTTAGGGCAGCCATTTTCAACCAGCACACTGGTGTGTGGCGATTGGTCCACAGGTGTGCCGCAGGAATTTGAGGGAGGGTCACTTGTTTGTAGGGTCATTGGGAGATGCAAGTATCCCCCATAAGCAGCCTGGTGTGCCTTGTCAATTTTTAGTGCCTTGTCAGTGTGCCATGAGATGAAAAAAATTGAAAATCACTGCTGTAGGGTATCTGGATTTAGAGGCTGTGCCATTTCACAGAAAAGGTAGCTTTTAAGAAGACGACTTCGTGGATGTTGTCTGGGAGGCAGTTCCAGTTCCACACTCCCTTTAACAATTGTTATTGTAAGGATAAGGTTGCAGCCCTGTGTACTTTTCCTTGAGACTCCTTTTACATGCCAATATGTAAAAGGAGCTTTTACATGCTCCTTTTACATAGTCACTGTGCCCAGGTACAGAACCACTGAAACATGCCTACAAGCTCTATCTCCCCACTCCATGACAATGTGTAGAGCATTTGTCAGCAGAGACAAATGTTGTACAAATGTTGAGATTTGAGGACACTGGGCACTTGGAGGAGAAGCTTAATGGTTGCAGTTTCCATTGTGAGGGGCTGCCAGGTTGTAGAGCACTAAACTTGTAGAGTTTAACCTATTTATAAAAATCAAGTGTTTTAAGCATGCTACATCAACTGAACAGTTTGCTATGGCAATAAGGAAAAAACAACCGCTACCAAAAAAAACCAAAAAAAAAAAAAAAAAACCCTGCCCCTGAATAATTTAATTTGCTTCACTGTTTATATAACAGGGAAAAGAGGGCTTGAGATACAGTTTCCCTTATGATATGCACTTTCCCGAAAGTAAAAACGATCCCTCCTCCACAGAGGGAATATTTGATCACTATTTAGTTGATGTCCTTGTAGCAGGACCTTGCTGCATCCTATCAAGTAGCAGAGTTTGCAAAGCTACCTGGATACTTTGCAGGTCACCGCTTCACTCTTTGTTGTGCTGAAATGTTCCTTTAAGTCATAAAGATCATGGTTTTCCTCATTGGAACACAGTTTGAGCCACTAAATTTTAGAATGCTTGCATGTACAGCTTGAGCAAATAAGAATGTATACATCAGTGGCATTCAAACATTTTAGACCAGGACCCAATTTTAGAATGGTGCTTTAGAATGGTAAAACCCAATTTTAGAATGGATAGGGCCCCCTTCTGCAAATTCCTGAAGTAAGCAAGCTGTGTGCTCAGTGAACAATGTGTTTTTTTAAAAGTTTTTCAGGGGTAAAGGTAGCTTTTTTTCAACACTTCCATAGAAATTGATACTCAGCACCATGGATAGTGCACCATAGTGCAAAGTAAAAATTACGCTTTCAGTCCCATCGGCGGGCAAGCGCGCCAATTTCAGTTCAGGTATATGGGAACACTTTGACATGGTTCCAAACACATATTTACCTGAGAGGAGGGCCCTGTACATGTTTCAAAATGCAAAAAAAGTGATGCATTAACACGCCAATGGGAGGGAACGGGTTTTAAAATAGAAACTCTGCTTGCAACAGTAGTGTCTTTAGGCTGAATCCTATACACATTTCCCTGGGATAAAGTCCCAATGAACTAAATGGACTTACTTTTGAATAGATATAGGATTGTGCTGTTATAATTATCAACACAAACTGTTTAGATAAATCAACAGCTATATAAACCATTAGGTCAAGAGGCCTTTCAAAGGTTACAGATTGTATTTGACCTTCCTAGAATTAAGAGAGAGAGGGCCTAATCCTAATTAGTGCCTGATTGCCAGCACAGGGTTTGTTGCATCCTGTGGGTACACAGGGACCATATGGATGTAACTTAGCAACTTAGCTTAACATGCCATGCCATGGACCCCTATGGGTCTACTCAGATCGGTGCCAGCTCCTTAGCTGGCTCAAGTCTGAGAGGAATCAAGGAGATATGTCAAGGCTGGGTGAGAGTGGAGGATATTGGCAGCACCATTGCCATGGATACCTGCACTTGGCCAGCCCCCTGCCATGCCCCCAGGAGGCCCTGATCTGCACCTGGTTCCACCCAACCCCTATCCCCACCAACGGCTTACTGTTTGCAAAATGGGTGCTGAAAATCATTTTACAAGAGTGGAAGAGTGTTTCACTGTCATTACAGGCAGAACAGCCCTAGGTTGGATTGGGATGCTGGAACGAAGAGTAGAGTTAAGAAATCTGATGCCAGGTTGTATGAAATGACAGTTTCTTTAGCTTTTTTTTAATAAGGTGAATGTGTGGCAACCCCTGCTAACTGGGCATTCACCTTTAATAAGGTGAATGTGTTAACCCCTGCTAACTGGGCAAGAGGCACTTTTTCCAGTGGTGTTCCTCTCATATTTAGCAGGGGGAGAGTAATTGTCCCTCATCACCCCTGTGCAGTCTTTTTGGTGGCTGTTGCTGATGGGTTGCCTTTTTTTTTTTTTAGATTGTGAGTCCTTTTGGGACAGGGAACCATTTAACTTTATTACTATTTGCCTGTAAACCGCTTTGTGAACTTCGTGTTGAAAAGCGGTATATAAGTACCTGTTGACTGACTGATTGACTGGCAAAGATTAATATCAGCCCATTTTAGGGATACTGCTGAGATTTATCCCTTTACCAAGTGTCTCTGCTTCAGTACTGAATTCCCCTATCTCCATTTTCCAAGGGTTGGCTGTCAATCTCAGATTTTGGGGATGCATCTAACATGGTGACCCTACAACCAGGGTGCATACCCTACACTTTATGGTTGTTCAGGTTGTGTGCTGTACAACAGTGCCACATCTAAGGGGGTAGAAGGAGGAAGAATGCCAGTGGAATGTCACTTCTGGTGGGGAGAAATTTTTTTCTAATTCGCTCAAAGGTGCTGTATGGGCTAGTGGTGGCCCTGCCTACAGTAAGATCAACAAACTAAGCTTTGGGCAGCCCAGTCCTGAGCTGCCTGACCGCCTGTGCGAGCTGTGGTAGCCAAGCAGCTACTGCTGCATCCCGCAGTAACTAGGCAGCTGCAGGAGGCTCCATGAGAGAAGGGGATGTTTGTTCCCTTTCCCCACAGTAAGGGTGCAGGGCATATGATAGGTCTACTTGCCTCTGCACCAGTTATTTAGCTGGCACAGAGGTGAGGGCCTCCTTGTCGGGCTGAACACTGTCGGGTGAAGGTCACCGCAGGTCCCATCCCTGCCCCACCCTCCTCTTATCCAGGAATGTCCTCCCGCCCTGCCTGGACCCAGTGGGATGCTGGTGATGATAGCACTCAGCCAGCATTGCATTGCCACTTCCAGGTAAGTGGAGGCTGTCATTGGCCCGGCATCGGCAGGAATGGCTTATTGCCGGTGCTGGAGGTGCCGGCGGTAAGCCCCTTTCACAATGGCAGTGCAGGTGGGTATGCTTGCACAGCCTGTGCTGTAGGGCTCAGGATTGGGCCCTTAGTTTCCAAAACGATTTCTCCATGCAACGCTTTGCCTTATTGCGTGAATCAAGAAGACATTCATCCTGAGGAATCTGGACCGACCCACCTGTCTGATTGCTGGTTGATCTCAGTGCATCCACATTCTGATCTAAATCCATATCTATTTCACTTTGTATCTCTGGGGTTTCACAGTTTGGTTGGGGAAACTCCTGCATGTCATCTGCTGTTAGACTTGTTACAGAATGATTAGATCGACTCATGTCTTGTTGGCTGGAAGTCATCTCCTCTGCACTGAGCGTCTCAGACAAAACCTGCTCATCCTCCAAGGTGATTGATGCAACTGCAGCCAGGCCAGAAGCCACTTGGCAATCCTCATCCTCATGAATGCTTTCAAACATCTCTGGAAAGCTCTGAAATTTGGTATCTAGATCTGGTTCTTCAACATCCAATAATGGAGACATAGATGTCTCTTCTCTTATGCTGCAGGGTAATATGGGCTCCTTTTTCTTTGCTGAGCCAAAGGAATGTGTAGTCTTACTGTCACCTTGAACGATGAGTCTTCGTTCTCCAATTATTACAGTCATCACCGATCCTCTCCGCTTCTTTGTTGTTATCTCAGATTCCGCAGCACTGAACTGAATGCTGGCATTGGGCTGTTCTCCTGAATGCTGGTCTTGGAGGCATTCTATGGCTGTCTTGGCGGAAATGCTACTATTGTCAGTATAGTCACTTGATGGGCTTCTGGGAGGTGAGTGGATTTGACTTAACTGTGCTTCATTCTGTAATTCCATATATGATTGGACTATGTGCTGATCACTCTGAAGAACCTCACAACCAACCTCACTCTTGGCAAACTCAGAATATTCTTGACATGCTTCTAGAATCCTCGGGGGTTCAAGGGATCCATAGTTCTCTATTTTTTCTCCTCCAGACTGAAAATCATCCATGATCATATGACCCATTTCTCTATAGTCCTCCATGTATTCCACAGAATGATCCATGAAAAAGGCATTGCCTAGGTTTTCTTCCAGCTCAGCATGGTATACAGTCAGGTCGTGGTCATATGAGCGGAAGGCGTAGCAACATGATGATCTAAGATCTCTGTGATGATCAAACATCGAGGTAAAACTTGAGCACAGTTCTGTACAACTGTTAGGTGCATGGGTGCTCTGGATATAAACATTTGTTGTTTTGGTTGACCTGGGCAGGACCTTTAAGGACAAAGATGGCATTGAATAAAAACCCGAGTCTCTTCTTGGGTGAAACGATGACAGTATGTCAATAGAGGTGGCAGGAAAAGAATTCCTCCTTGCATTCTTTGATTCCTTATCTGAAACTAACATAATATCTCTTGTGTCAATCAGGCTACTATTCCTTACTTGAAGGATCTCACTCATCTCCTCATTAGACTTCTTACCGAAATGTTTTTCTCTGTAATCGTCTTGAAGAGAATCACCTGCATAGCTAAATTCTGAAAAAATGATGTCTTTGTAGAAATCGTTTCCACCGGCATCCTCTTTTCTTTTTAGATCTTTCTCTTGAGAGAAATCACCTCCTTCTCCACTATGTAAGGCACCCGAGGAAGGATCAGATGCATCCTCTGCTGGACTGAAGGGTTCAATCTCAGTTGTGCCTTCCAAGGACATTTCCTCGGAGTCTGCAAACTCTGCTGGTGGGGGGATCAGCGCGTGCCACTCTGGACATGTGTAACTTGTGAAGGCGATCTCCTTCTCCTGAAAGCTAAAATCTGACTCCAAATCCGAGTGACAGGACACCTCTGTGGCAGAATAATCTGCATCATGAGCAAATTCAGCCCTGCGTTTGGGAGTTCTGGCTTTACCACAGTTCTTAGGCTTATTACCAGACACTATACTGACCATTAATTTCTGGTTGCCACTAATGCATTTTACTTTGATTTCCTTTCCTACAACACTTAATTTCATTGATGGGTTCTGGTTACTCGTAATTTTTATTGTGCATTTAGATGGGGTCTCATATTGTCCTGAATGGCCAGTTGGCAGACTTGACTTCTTGTGCCCCTTACAACAGCGCCCTTTGTGGTACCACCTGTTCTTGGGCCACTCCCTTTTTCCAGCGGCACAGTCTGTTCCACTACCACACAATGGATCCTTCTTCACTTCCACTTGCACACCAAGGGAACCACATTTCACATCTGCAGTGAATCCATTCTCAGAATGAGGGGAGCCCCCAGTGTCTGAGTCACATTGCAGAACAACGTTTTCTGTGGCTGAGATTCCTGACCCATCAATGCTTACAACTGCTAAGACATCATTTTGGTGAGCAGAAAAAGCCAAGGAAGGACAATCCTTTTCTGGTTTTCCTTCTTTTTCACTGTCGGATGTATGATCTTGCTCTTTATTTTCAAGATCCTCAGACCTGTTCTTCTTTTCCTTTTCTACTGTGCAGGAACGATGGTTCCTGTTTTTGTCAGACTGTTCCATGTCTACCAGTTCATGGATATCGGTTGTGTGTCCCCCTGCTCTGTTTTCAGTGGCCTCTGTGTTTTGCTGGCACCTGCAGATGATTGGCAAATGTTCATCTAATAAGGGAACATGAAAGGAAGAGGAAAGTTAATTGTTATTTAAGTAGTATTTACCCTGGAGGCAGATGATAGGATTTTTTCCCCCTCATATTGATAAAGATGGGCTATAAAAGGCTCATGGTGTGAATACTGATCAGGGCCAGCCAAGACCTCCTGGGACCTGAAGTGATGTACCAAGTGCTGCTCCCCCTTATATTGTAGACCAGCATTTCTCAAACTACTTGGTGGGTCATGACCTGATCTCTAGTGTCCCGCAGAACCTCTAATGAAAACATGAGTGATGGAAAGATAAGATATAACTAATTGCCTCAAACCCTGAGGGCGCCATCCTAAGGCACCTTTCGCGCCAACACTACGTCATAGCGTCGGTGCAACACACGTAGCACTGATGTGGGGGCGCTGATTGGCATCCCTGTGTTGGCGCTCGAGCAACGGGACTTGCACTGGCTGCAGCGCTGGTCCAGCTGTGCCCGCGCTAATCCTCCCTCACGTTGGCCGAAGCCAGCCGGCGCGAGGGAGGCTCCGTGTCCAGATGGACATGGGATTGGCGGGGTGGAGGGAGGTTGGGGGCGGGATGTGGGCAGCCTTGGGATTCGGCCATAAGGTTGAATCCTAAGCCCGATTTGGGCCATGCGGTCTCCTCGGATCTGCGCCTGCCATTGCCGTTGGGAGGCTCCAGCCTCCACTATACTGCGCTTGAATTTGGCGCTGGCCGGCTGGCCTTGCCAATCCAGAGCAGTATAGGATTGCGCTCTGAGGCTATTAAAAACTCAGATAGCTGGTAACTGCCCTGCAAAGAGCTGAGCTCCTGCAGCTTGCAAAGTAGATGCTAATTGCCCTGCAAAGTGCCTATTCTGACTCTGTTAAGGATGTTCCTCATTTTTTGTTGTGTTGTTCCAAAGCCTAGAAAACCTGTTTAACTAGAGGGGATACAGGGAGAAAAAAAACCATGCACACATACCATGAGAAATGATTCAACTTTCGACCTTTTTAAAAACTATTGTATGTCTCTAGTATTGTTCTAAAGCTTGAGACTGGCGTAATTTAATTAACGTTATGAAGAGTTTCCTTTTAGGAACACCATTTTTATATAGTGGTTGAATATGGTGAAGATTTGCAGGTTTTCCTTGCTACTCCCCACTTATAAGGTGTAAGCTGCTTCCATCACTCCAAAGCCGATAATCTTTTGTGATATTTGGCACCAGTTGTGTATTTCTTTGCCTGCATGAACTCACCCATAACAACCAAGCAGTCATTAAAATGCCCAGGCATAGTATTTCTTATCCAGAATACATTAACTATTATGGACAGAACAATACAGTCAGTTTGAAAGCCTTGTCTCTGCATTGGGTAGTTGCCTTTCTTTCTAGTGCACAAGTGACTAATCATAGTTTGATGTAGCTGCAGAGTCAGTGGAACAAAAACCACATTCCTCTCCCCAATCCTATGGCACAGTGTTATTCAAACTGTGGGCCAGGACCCACTTGGTGGGTTGCGGCCAGATGTCAGCTGGGTAGCGGAAAGCTGGGAGCAGCCATCTTGGAAACTGCAAACCTTACTTTTGCTGGATTCCTTTTGTGCGTGTTCAACAGTTTGAATTTTCAAGTGAGGGCTTTTTAACATTTTGTTTTTAGTTCAGTGCTTTTACATCATATTTTGTCCTAATCTTGCTTTCTATTAGAGATATTTCATGGTGATAGAATTGCTGCAGTCCAAGAATGCCAGTTTGCATTTCAGGACTGTCATTTTATTATGTTACAATGACAGCATTTCCTGCTTGATGGTGTCACTTCCTGCCACATCACTTTCAGTTTAATGACATCACTTCTGGTGGGTCCCAACACGAGTGCCACTCTAAAAAGCAGGTCCCGATCTAAAAAGTTTGAATACCACTGCTATGGCAAATCTGCATTGTACAAAAGTTACCTTGCATTGACTTCTATTCTTGGTATGCATCTTACAGCTTGCTTGGGTTATCGAGGCCTGATGCTAGAGAGATGATGCAAGTGCTATGCAGTTGTGTGACTGCTAAAATTACTGCCATTTGGTTGGAGGTCTATACAGCTGCAGCAGGCTTGCAATTCTTAATTAGTTACTATTTCCAAATACTAATTCTAGTTATAAGTGTGTCTTCTTCTATCTGTTGAAATTGCTTTAATTTCTACCAATAGTAGCTCTTTTAGGGAGTAGTCATTATTAAGAATGAAACCTCTCATTATTTGCGGGGTTCTGTTGCAGGAACCCATGTGGATACCAAAATCCATGGATTTGAGCCACCCTCACCCTCTGAACTGGAAGTTAAGCTCTGGAGAAAACCCTTTGGAGGATCCAGGTGAAATCTGAAATCCACGGGTCTCGAATCAGCAGACATTGTGGGCCCGCCTGAATACCGTTCTTCAATTAAAAAAACTTCACAAAGTGTTCTACAGAGAAAATCAAATAACTAAATAGCACCCATTTAGTTGCCATTAATTAATTGTAATTTAATTTTAATTATGCACAATTAATTAATTAACTAACTAATTTTAGTTTAATGGCATTTAGTTTAATGGCACCAAAAGGGCTCACAGTGAACAACCTGTGCATGGAGATAAAAAACAGGAGCCTGCCAGCCCTGTGCCAAAGTTCTTCAGTACAGGAAAACTCGCTGCATGTTCTGTACCTGCTGTCTGTAGACCATGAAGCGATGTCTGATGATGTGGCCACCGTGTGTGTGTGCGTGTGTGTGTGTGTGTGTGTGTGTGTGTGTTGAGCATGAATTGCCAGGAAGTTTGCATTTGCCCTTCCCACCCACCCACTGGTCCTCCTTGCAGGACCCTGAAGTCAACAATTGAACTCTTGGAAGTCCGTGCTCATTTTGATGCTCAATTCAGCAGAATCCACAGTGTTCACCGAGTAAGCACGATGCGAATTGGAAAGAGTTAAAAAAATAAACTCACACGGAACTTCTAAAAGTGCACTTCCCGAAACAGAGATAATAGCAACCCCGGCGGGCTGAAACCTCCTCCATAAAGCCACCGCTTCCACATATAAATATTTAATCAAGACATCTTAGCACAAGAGATGCGCTAGTAATTCAAGCAAGGAACTGCCTGACAAAACGGCACCATATTGATTTCTATTGTTTCGCTTTGGGGTGCTGCCCATTCCTTGAAGTGTGGCAGTGGTGCAAGTCGCGTTAAGGTGACTGGAGCTGGTGACAACAGGGATCTTTGGGGGTCTGCTAACTCTGTCCCTGTAACTCCATTTTTAAAAGAAACAGAATCAGTTAACTCATTGCTTTAAACTTACTTTCTCTGGTATCTGAGCTTTTCCTGCCCTTGCAACTTCTCCGCCTTTTTCTGCTCATGTTGGAAACCCGAGGGCTCTTCTCTGTGTTCTCCTGCTCTGCGATGTGATGGGAGAGAATAATCATTAGAAAGTATTCACTTGCAGGTTTGCTCTTCTTGTTAATTTGTCTCCTTTATCAGTCAAAAAAAGCCACAATGAGCTCAGACATAGCGAAGAAACCTAAGCTGACAATACATCCCTAGGTTCACATACAGTCTGATACAGCACATTGCCCTTGCCATGTGGGAGAATGTCCTATTTTGTGAAGTTGGATTGCTGTGATTGGGGTGTGTGTGTGTGTGTGTGTGTGTGTGTGTGTGTGTGTGTGTGTGTG
>JAJKFI010000001.1:39798246-39819307 GCA_029204185.1 Lerista edwardsae | reverse complement strand
GGGTGAGTGGCAGCCCGCCTGTTGCGTACCGCTCCGTTTTGCCGTCTCCCCCCCCCTGCAGGGCGGGGAAGACAGCGAAACGGAGAGGTACGCAACGGGCGGGCTGCCGCTCACCCGTTCCTCCCGCCCAGAGTTCCGGCTGAATGACGCCGCTGGCTAGGTCCGACTAGCATCAGAGGTTCATCTGGTGGATTGACCTCTGAACACTAAGTACCAGTGGTAGCACGCCATGCACCATCAGGAGGTAGACAGGACACTGTAGAGGGACCACTGCAGAGCTTCGCAGTGCTCCTACCTTGGGCACTAGAGCTTATGAACACCAATCTTTCCAGAATTAAAGTTAGCAAAATAAAATGAATTTTTTTTTTACATGAGTACAGTAATTTTCTGTTCTGTGTACCTAAAAGGCTCTTTGTAAGAAAGACATCCAATTATTCTTACAGCAAGAGCCTTATAGAAACCCAGAAGCTTGCTTAAAAAAAACATTTGTCAGAAACTCCAAATCCAGTGTTGCAGCATCTGTACAATATGCAGTTTTGTACAGATCAAAATCGATAAAGGCATTTTGGGATTTTACAAAATCCTGTAATTATATAATGAGTGTCAAGTGAAAGGCAAATGACATGTAGAATGCAATAAGGAAATGCAATAACAGGATCTGAGTTCACACTGGTAATATATTTGGTTTAATAATGATTTTGCCCCAAAACTCATTCCAAGCATATACACTCACTCAAGGAACATACACGATACCTTCAGCTTTCCCTATCAGAAACTGCATGTGAGAATACCAGGAACACTGCTTTGAAAAGGAGTAGTGAATGGCTGACAATGCTGCAAGCAACAAATCTCTGGCCGGCTTCACACACCATATACTTGTGCAAGCGTGAGAAGCAGCAGCAGTCATTTGATTACTCAAAGTCATACATTGATCAATATTGCTGTGCATGGCCAGACCACTAGAAACAATTGGGGAGGAACTAACTGGAGAAATCCCAAGCATTGTCCTGAGAGTCACCACTCCACTCCAAAGGAGGTTTTACAATAGCACAGTGTGTACAGATACCAAGGTCTGAAAGTACAAGATTTGTTAGTTCTTATTCTGATCCACTATCTTCCAAGGAGTTGAGGACAGCATCCATTTTAGCCCTTAAGCAATAGTGGCTCATCAACCTCTCCTTTCTGTTTGATTAGAGATATGAAATTTGGGTTCCCAAGGCTGACCCCGATCCTCTAATCATTACACACTAGCGCAGAGGTTTTCAAACTGGGGCGTTGTGAGGCCCCAGTCAAAGAATATCTGGCTTTGTCCCCTTAAGGGCTGGGGAGGAGAGAAGGCAGCAACATGATCCCCAGGGGGTTTCGATCTACTTACCAATTGAAGCACTGTTGCCCTGGGATTGCGGGGAGCCCCGTGGATGCTTCAGCAGGGTTCCCCCAGCCCCAGAAACTCAAAAAAGTGATCATGACCCACTTCCAGTGTCACAATCGCAGCCCTGCAACCCCAGAACGACAGCACTTTGATGGGTAAGTAGACTGAAGCCTCTGTCGCCCTAGGCAGCAGCGCAATCCTGGGACTCGCGTTGCTGCCTTCTCTCCTTCCCCGCAAGCACTTACAGTGGGACAAACTCTCCAAGGGAGTTTGAAAACTGCTACACTAGCTCTGTCTCACAGAGGATATTGTACTAATTACACACAATCCTTTGGAATCATTCTCTGCCCTGCTGCTTCTGAAATACAGATATCCACATGACAATTTCAAGACCCTGCTCCAGAAAACAGATAAGAGGCATTAGCTCTTCTTAATCCCCTTTCAGCCTACAGAAAACTTCTTTGCCTCTAGGCTCTGATTCTGAGAAAATATTGAATGGCTGGAGCCTTTTGGAGCACCCTGAAATTGTTTTTTCCCCTGCCTCCTTCTAGCAAGCTAGGGTCGCATTTGTTTTTCAGGCTCTAGCACACTCATCACACTAGCTATTTTTCCCTTCAAACTTGGAGCTTTTAAAGGTGGTGGCCTCCATGCATTTGAGTTCTACTGGCAGAAACACAACAGCCTCCATGCATTTGAGTTCTATGACTGGTCGCCATTTTGTCATTTGTTTTTTAACCAAGCTAGAAGTATGCTAGAAGCATGCTAACGCCATCACTTCTGGCTAAAAAATCAACACAGCCAGAGCTTGACTTAATTCATGGGGATAATAGAAACCAGGTGGACTGGAGAGAACCTGATCAATATGACTATTCCAGGATACAAATTTACAGAGGACAAGGACAAACATATTTAATGCTTTTATATTTATTTTAAAAGATTGGTATGCTGTCTTTCTGAATGATTCAAGGCAGCCCACAACAGATATTTAAAATTATAATCAAAACATAACCAGTATATATATAAAAAACAAAATCAGCAGAGCACCACTAAAATATATTTTAAAAGCCAGGAAAGAAGAAAAACTAGCATAATCAGAAAATACCAGTTTGATTGACGAAGGCCAGTTTGGAACAAATATGTCTTTGAAGAAGGAGTGACCATGATGGATGTCTTGTGGGAGGGTGTTCCACAGGAAGGGAGCTTCCAGCAAAGAAAGACTGCTTGCATGTTCCCATGAGATGCATTGGCAACAATAAAGGGATATATGAGGACCCTTTATGTATTTTGGTCCCAAGCTGTTTCAGCCTATAAAGGTTAGGCCGAGAAAGAAAATTATAACCAATGAAGCTGAAACACTAAAGATATAACATGATTGGAAGTATCATGCTTGTTAATACTTTTGTGATTCTGTATCAGCTAAAGCTTCTAACGGGTCTGAAAGGGCAAAGAACAGCCTTGCTGGATCAGGCTGAGGGTCCTTCTAGTCCAGTTTTCTCCATCTCACCAGATGGCTTTAGGAACATCACAGAAAACAAGGTCCCTGTATCCTGTTGCCATTCCCTTGCATCTGGCATTCAGAAAAGGGCTATATCTAAGACCCAGGGGTTGCTTATAATCATTATGGCTTCTAATCTGTGGTGGACTTTTCCTCCATAAAACTGTCAGGTGCTGTCACAATATCCTGTAGCAAGAAGTGCCACAGATTAATTACATGCTAGGTAAAGAAATATTTCCTTCTGTTTGTTCTGACCAGTTAATTTTACTGGATGTACGCTGGTTCTGGTATTGTGAGAGAGGGAAAGGAACTTCCCTCTATCCATCCACACATAATTTTAAATGTCTTAATCATGTCCCCCCCTCAGGTCCAAAAAGGACCACTTCAAACTGGGTGAATGGGCAGATTAATGTCAAATGTGCTTCAGTGTAAACAAGTGTAAAGTGATGCATGCTGAGGCAGAAAAAAAAAAAATCTTAACTCCACATAAATAATAATGGGGTCTGAGATGTTAGTGACAACCCAATAAACGAGACCTTGGGCTCATGGTTGGTAGCCCAATGAAAATATCAAACCAGTGCATTGCAACAAAAGGGGCAAAATCCATAATACGGGTAATTAGAAGTGGTATTGAGAATAAGACTGCTAATATGATAATACCCCTATACAGATCTATGGTGTGATTATATGTGGAATTCTGTGTAGTTTTGCACACAAATAAATGCTGGGGGGGGGCGCTAGCAGATTAAACTTCCAAAATTATGATTACATGCAAAACTGGGCAATTAATTACCACTAGTTTAATAGCAATAATAGCAGTAACAATCAGATAGACAAATCTATTCCTTGGATTTACAGACTAGCGTTCATTCCAATCCAGTGCCTTATCAACTGGTGTGCAATGGCTTGATGTGGTGGGATAAAAAAAGCACTCTGGTTCCTTGTACTGAGAATTTCCACCATCTGAAACACACAAAAATTGGTTTGGTTAGGATTCTTATAATTATTATACTATATACTGGGCTGTCCCTGTTATTCACTTCTTTTTGTTGCTTTTGTATTGAAGGCATCTCCTGCTTTTTGTCATTTTGTCAACTGAGCAATCCGGATCGGGGCCAACCAGTCTGGGAATGGGGGTAAGGATCCGGCCCAAGTGCTGGATCCTGGCTCTACCCTTCCCTGGTCCGGTTCATCCATAGGCCCTCCCATCACCCGCTTCCCCATTTTAATGTTTTAGTACCAAATTGTTTTGCTACTGCTTGTTGTTGGGGTGCAACAAGGCTAATCTTTAATTATCTGAGCTCATTCTTTTTCTTGTGCAATTATAGTTTTAACTATTTGCTTCACCTGTAACTTTGTGGCATAGGACCACTACATGACAACCTCTTATCGTCTACCTAAGAATCTACTGATATAGTTATTATCTTCTCTCTCTCTCTGGCAATTGGATTCTTGAACTCTGTGGAAGGAAAGCCACGGCCCTTTGTAAGTGCTCGTGACCTGGATGAACTGCAGAAAAGACAATAACTTTCTCCTGAAAATGTCAGAATGCTAATATGGCTTCATAGGGTTTATTAAAAAAAAGAGAAACAACTTAACATATTCACATATTATACTTTATTTCTCAGTGAGTACAGGCAAGAGCAATTTAATAATATGAGGTCACAGCCATTGCTCAGTAAAAGGGCATGTTTGGCAAGGAGAAGGTCCCAAGGTCAATCCCTGGCATTTCCACGATAAGGCTGGGGAAGACCCCTCTCTAAAGCCCTGGAGAGCAGCTGCCAGTCAGTGTGGTTAACACTAAGCTAGACAGACCAGTGGTCTGACTCAGTATAAAGCAGCTTTCAATGACTTTAATCAATTTGATATTCATGTTGGCGCATGAAAAATGGGAAAGGAATAAATCAAATGCTGGAGAAGTGATGATTGGGAGGAAGTAATAGGCACATTTCATTGCAAGTATAATAATAACCCAAGAGACGGAATATCTTTAAATAAATGAAAATTGTTCTATTTGTCACTTCTGCATCTCTTGGCTACAGGATGGCAGATACACTAAAATTAACTCTGGATGATTCTGCCTAGGGAAAGCCATGCAGCTTTAAAGCTTGTCTTTGGAATGTACGTATCAGTGCAACTTATTGGCAAGACCCATGGGCTCAATAGTGGAACAATTGTCTATACCAATTCATTTAGCAACACATAATTTTCAATTTCAATGTAATCACTATACAGTAGGAGAGTGCAGAGCTCATTTGGTGTCCTGAAAAAAGCACATCCATATTGCATGCCCTAACTGATACAGTCAGAGGGCAATCAATAAGGAAAGGAAATTAAATTGAACTTTACCTGTTCTCTACTGAACCAGCGGGCATCTTCTATTTCAATGTTGTCAACTTTAATTTCTGTAGACACTGCAGCAGCTATGCATCCAATCATTAGGGAGGAAGGCATCGGCCATGGTTGACAAGAGACATACTGAACACGGCCCACTTTAACTCCACTCTCCTCCTCTACTTCTCTTCGAACAGCATTTTCAATCGTCTCACCTAATCAAAGAAAGGAAAACAGATAACTGACAAAGCTCCAAGCTAGGATTACACCCTGTGCTTTCAAGGCACGCAAAGATTCGAAACACTATTGAACAGCTAGCCAGATTAGGGCACACACTAGAAATCAGAGAATTACAACAAAGGCAGGCAATATTTACGACATGAAAACTCATCCACAAAATCATCAGGATGCCAAAATCAACGCCAGCTAGTACTTTAGTGAGTGCAAACTGAACAGACATCTTTGCAGTTTTCCTGTACAGGCGTGTCCTAGTATCCATGGATTCGGTATCCATGGTTTCCGTTATCCATGGATACTGGGATGCCTATTAAAAAGACAGGGGAACATTAAACACATCTCTTTTTTTACCTTGTTGCAGCAAACCATTGCTGTTCCCCTATCTTTAAAAAAGCTTCACCAGTATCTACGGTTTCAGGTATCCATGGGAGGATCTGGAACAGAACCCCAACAGATACCGGGGCATGCCTGTAATTGTTTTTACAAGTCAAAAATGTATTTTTGTATTATCTTAAATGTTTCCAAAATACACATACTCAGGAGATTTTACTGCATATGGTTAAATCAGACATTTTACAAAAGGTCCTTGCATCACAATCCTATGATGTCAACTTAGAAGTGAGTTTGAATTGAATTCAACAGGGCTTACTTCCAGCTGAGCATATATAGAATGGTAGCCTTACAAATGTTTGAGTTATGAACATCCAACTTGTGAACAGGTTTGGAACTTTGAAGCCGTGCAGCTGTGAAGAGATCAGCAAAAAACAGCTGAAGCTGCATAAGAGATAACCTGTACAGCTGAATAAGCACACAGCCACCTTTCACCACTACCAAGTAGGAAAGTAGGGAAGGGAGAGTTAAAGCTGAGTTTGATCCCCTACAGCTGCCATCTACTCTCTTTAAAAAGCAAACCCACCAGCAATCTCACACTAAATCTTATAATTTATGTATAATTGATATTACTAAAAATCAAGACCAAAGGCACATTCTTGCAACAGCACCCTTCTGGGCTGTGATAGCTTTGGCCCAGTGAACTCTCAAGAATCTTACTTTTGCCCACAAGCAAGTCTTTGAAAAAACTCTGACTCTGTGAGTTATGTAAGTCTCCATTATGAACAGCCATGTTGACACTCTTGCGCAGGCGCAGTATAGCCTTTGGTGGTGCTTTCATGCGAGTGTGATAGCACTGGGCCAGCATGAACTGAACGTTTTGACTTAAGTACAGAACCTGTACTTAAGGTAAGGGACTTAGGGCCCAATTTTCCAGCACTGATGCAGCCATGTCAATGGGGCACGTGCTCCATCCTGAGATGGTAGGGTCGTCATAGAGGCCTTCTCAGGGTCTCTTGCTCTCTTACCTTGTGGCTGCATTGGTGCTGGAAAGTTGGATAGGATTGGGCCCTTACTGACAAACTCCAGGAACTCAAACCTCATGACCTACAAATGTTGTCTGTTTAAAATGAACAGTCAATCAGATTTCATATCATTTCAACTTCAAAGACGCTTTCTGAAGCCTTGAAGAGTCACTACCAGCCACTGTACCTTACCCTGAGCTAAGAAGGACTAATACTCCGATTCTGCAGAAGGCAGTTTCCTATGTAACTAGCCACATGCAATGCATAAAGATTTTACAAAAGTGTTACAGATGTTGACATTAAAATCTCAAAGAGCTCTTGCCTGCATGAACACACACACAGAAGTAAATAAAATCTATAAATGAATAATTTAAAGGCACTCAACTGATATATCTTTATGCTATGGTTGTACACAGTAATGCCATTATACTTAACATTTGTATAGTGCTTTCTAAGTGTGCAAAGCACTTCACTTGGATAATCTATTACAACAACCCTGTCCAGTAAATATTATTATTGCCATATTGGAGTTGAGGCTGAGAGGGTGTGGCCTTAAGCCACCTGGGGCAAAATCCTAATGGAGTTAGGCCGGAACAAGTCCCTTGTGCCAGCTCAGGAGTGTTGCAAATGCACCTTGAAGCTCTCCATGTGCCATCTTCCCTGACTCTGAGAGTAGTGCAAATGCACTTTAACTGCATGTTTGCGACACTCCTGGGCTGGCACAAGATGCTCCAGGTCAGGATTGCACCCCTAGTGAGTTCATGGCAGCAGTAATCCTGATTCACAGCTCAGAGGCCAATCCTATGCCTGTCTACTCAGAATTAATCCCATTTTAGTAAGTGGAGTTTACTCCCAGGAAGACGTGGGTAAGATTGCAGGCAATAATCCCAGACATACTTCCCCAGAAGTAAATCCCATTGAACATAATGGAGCCTATCTGAGTGGACAGCCACAAGCTTATGCTGTCAATCTCTTAGCCATTACAACAAGCCATTACAACAGCCATTTTACAACTACACCTAAAATTTTAAAACTGCTATTTAGAAATTCCAAGGGCAAAAGCGTAATTTTATAGCCAAATATTGTGGGACGGAAGTGAAAAAATATATGCTGACATGATATATACAAAGAAAATCTCACCAGGCTCCACAAATCCAGCAAGGCAACTAAACATGCCTGAAGGAAATCTTTTTTTTCTTCCCAAAAGACAATGGTTACCATCTGGATGAATTACTTGCATGATCACTACAGGATCTGGAATACAGGTAAAGGGTATTCATATTTAAATTGTGTCAAAAGACAGCAGCAGAGAGCATCAATGCAGACAGTCTCACACATTATTCATAACTCCTTTAAAAGCTTGAAATCCAATTTCCCATAAGCCCCGTAGCTAGTAACCTTATTGAGGGTTCTTTAAAAATACGTAGTCACCTGTTTTTGGAACATGGATGCCTTGTGGGAATATAGCTAAGTGGTCCAAAAGTGAAAGTCAGAAAATAAATTACCCGCCACTGCAGTATACTTTTGATGAAAAAAACAACAACCCCAAAACAAAACCAAAAACCCTGAAATAAGTGACCTAGTTATGCATTCAATAGAAAGTAGTGACTTAATCAGCAAGAATTCTTGCCTTCGGCTTCTTCCAGTCACAGATAAACGGGCAAGTGGAATATATTACCAAACGCAATGTAGAGTTTGCAGCACAGTAAGAGTCAGTTTCCTTCACAGCTGCGTCATGCCAGCACCTTTTCCAAGTATAGCTTGAAACTCTTGTATTGTTTTGCTTTTTCCTCTTCACAATTTTCCTCTAGGCATTTTGGTTGTTTGTGTTCCCCTCTCAATTACATTTACTTTTAATTTCTTGAAGGGAATAAGCTTCTCTAGTATGTTTTCACTTAAGACAGATCAAGATCAGTCCTTGAAATTATTTGGCTGACCCAACCCTACGGAGACCTAAATTGTGGCTTGCAGTTCTGGTTTGTGGACAAATTATGATCAGTGCAAGCCAGTTTTCTGAGCTTGTACAAAATGGCAAATGATGGTTTGCCATGAACTGGAATGAGAAGTTTCTAATCGTGGTGTGCAGAGAAGGAGGAAACATGAAAGTCCTTTGTTAGATCTGAATAGCCCTCATGACTCTTGCCTACACCTTAATCAGAACTGTAATCTTGCAAACAATGCTATTACTGCCATGCATGGACAGTTGCTCTTTGACACATCCATAGCCATATCAAAGTTAGTGACACTAGGAAATGAAGGTACACAATTGAAACCTGACATATCCACACACACCCACTCCCATCACAAGAGAAAGCAAATATAGCAGCATTATGACACTGGAAGAGATCAAGGCTTTATTTCGGTCTGTTCTGCCCTCTCCCCCTGCACCTTCTGTTTTTCCTTGGCACGCCTTCTTCTAGTCTCCTTTCTCAACACCTGGGTCTGTTGCTTTCCTCCTGCCTCCTACACAGGGTTTCCAGATCTTCACCTATAGAAGGCACCTGTCAAAAAGGCTTTGAGAAAAGATGCAATTGCTCCCACTCCACTAATCCACCAGTCCTTTCCCCCACATTCTTCCATTGGTCTATCATAGCCAGAACTAATTTTGAGGCACAGCAGGGCTGGGGTGGGAGACAGTCAGCCGCTGGTGGGGGAATGTGGTGCCTGCATCATCTTGTGCTCTGGGGTTCTGAAAGAATCAGACACCATCTCCAGGTGAAGACTCAGTAACCCAGTTCCTTCATACTTTGATACACTCACTTCTTGCTACTTTTTCTGCCTTCTGTTGGCTTCTCATCTTATACTTTTTCCTTCCTGTCAAAATGACTGATATGACAATCCCATTAGGTAAATACGTTTCAAAGACTGATGACCTGTGGAAAATGTATATGCTGTAAGGCATCCAGCAGTAGTTTCAGAACCTGCTGACTGCTAGTTTTGTTAAGGAAATGTCACTAGGAACACAACTGTTGACTCGGCACTCTTGCAGACCTCATCAGGCTCACAACTCTTTCCTTTGTGTAGGCCTCTGAAGATTTGAGAACCACTCCGTACATTTCAACTAACTTCTCTGTGAAATTTAAAGAGCCAAGCAAAAAAATGAGTGGATAGCTGGAAAGAGGAAGCTAGAGATGATGGTGGAGCTCACCCTAGACTAAGCTGCTGTGCAGAACTGTTGAGACATGAAAGCAAAACAGGTAAACATTTATTAGCATAACCTAACATGCCATGATGGAATTAAGGGAAAGCACGTGTAATAGAACAGTTATTTAACTTCCAGAAGTTATTTTAAAGCTGTGTTGCATTTCCATCTCTTATGTTCCATTACAGAGGTCTTATCATGGTCTGATATTTTTATTTTGTAATAAGAACATACTCGTGATAGAAGCAGTCCAGCTGGAGCTTTGGAATGACAGTACACCTGTAATAATTTTCTTTAACTTACCAACTCTTGGATAGCATGTGTTGTGAATTCCCTGATGGCTGGGGCAGTCTTCTTTCAAGCAAGCTTTCCTGTAGCCTCCATCTTCCAACCTAGTTGCACTGCCACATGTTGGGCAGAACTGATACCGGCTATCCCATGCTAAAACAGATCTTGCCTGAGCTACAACTCCTTAAAAATGAATGCAGAGAGAAAAGATTAACAGGTTGATTTCTTTAATAGAGTATGCGTTGCAATTCATACTTTCTAATACACCATGAAAATAGATAAGAATTGTTTTAAGTCATGCAACTGATTTAATATAAATGCCTATTCATGCACCACTAGTACCTAGGTATTTTCTACGGAGAGTCAGGTTGCAATTCTATACTATACACATCTTGGAATAGGTAGACATGCCTAGAATTGGACTTTAACAAACAGTGCAATCCTAACCTGGAGTTAGGCTGGCACAGTTAGGCCAGCAAAGTTTGGCTGCCACAAGGGCCACCATAAAGCACATTTGGATCACTCTCGGAGTTAGGGAGGATGGTGCACGTCTGTGTGCTGGCCTCTCTGACTCCGAAAGTGGTCCAAACATACTTGACGGTGGCCCTTATGCCAGCCAAACTTTGCTGGCCTAACTATGTTGACCTCGCTCCAGGTTAGGATTGTGCTCTAAAGCAGATGCATGTTACAGGGCATTAACTCATGATAAAAATCCAATGCAACACACACACACACACACACGCCTTATATTGAAACTTTATTATGAGAGTACTATTTTTCACCTCCCACCCTCCCAACAATTAACAGAGACTTAAATAGGAATGTTTGGGCACCTTACCAGCTTCATTTTCAGAAAACTGCAGCAGTGCAGGCATTGGTGGTTGAAGGAAATAGCAGCCCTGATGTTCCTGAATAAATCTCTCAGCAGCAGGAGCATCTAAACTGAGAGCAAACCAGGCAGCTAGCCCATTGTATTCATCTTTATTTGGATCATTCCCATTCTGAGTTGGAAGGAAGTCACTTTTCATCGGAATTTCTAGTCCAAGAAAAACCAAGGTGACCGTTTCAGGGTGCTCCAGGTATTCTTTTACATCCTTGTAGTAAAGCCTATGAAGTTTAACTTTTGGATTCTGGGAGCTATTATCACCATCATCTGATATAGCTAATGGACTTAACTTTGTAAAGAGGATGTAAACAGTAGTTGGCTCCTTCTGTTTCATGCTCAGCCAATTAGAATCTCCCCTTTTCTCACTCTTTCTATCCAGAAACGTTCTGCAAAAATAGTTCTCATGTTCTCTGACTTCATTGCCAAGGAAAAATGGCTCCAGTCCACCCTTCACATTAGCTAGTAAATTAGCTATATTCCTATAGCCCCAAAATGCAGCGATGTCCAGTGCAGTCTGATTTGATTTATTGGTCACGGATTTGTCACACCTATAACAAAAAAGGGTAAATGTTTAAAAGTTTCAACTTCTTAATATGAACATTGTTTATTTTTCATATAAACTATATAATGCTCTCAATGCTATACAGCTCATGTTGTGCAACATCAGAACCTATTGTGTGTTTACATTTTGTATTATGGTGTTTTGTATTGTATGCCTTGTCTTGTTTCCAAGGAAAGAGGCAGGATAAAAATATTTTAAACAAATAAGAGGCACAATGCCCAAAGTAGGCAGGACGAGAGAACATACATCACCGCTTGTAGGAATTGCTGCCATTTTCTCTCCCAGGTCATGAAGAGCAGCAAGATCTATTTGGGGAGGGCTGACAAAGGTGACACTCAACAGGAGATGTACTGAAGCAACATTTCATATCTAAAGATTTCCTGGGAACACTCCTTGTCATACTGGTGATGTAGCAGCAGATCACTTTTCTCTTTAAGAAATTATTTTTTGTAATAACACATCTATAGTTCTCTAGACCTAGGTCCACTTAGTACCAGCACTGATGTTGCATTCCACAAAACCAGAGATGTCAATATGCACTATCATAAGAACATAAGAGGAGCATCTAGTCCAGCTTCCTGTATCTCAGTTGCCCATTTGGATATCATTAATCTAAGATCAGCCTTAGCTTGAAATAACAGTGCGCATTAGGCAACAGTTTGGAAGAGCAACACATTGACGGGGTCACTGGGCCACTCCCTACTCCTCCTTTTTGGCAACCCCTAGTGGCTTATGAAAGCAGCTGTGGGGGAGGGAAGGGCAAAGAGGTGCGGCTATCAGCCCCCATACCTAAAGTCCCAGCTTGCCACCTCCTGCCTGTGTCATTTCTTCTGATTTTTTTTAAAAAACCTGTTTTAAAGCTAAAGAAATGGAATAGGTGATAATAATTGTGTACTTAGGGCCACACTCTTATGCACAGTTAAGTCAAAAACAAGTTCTGCAGAGGTCAATGGAACTTCTAAGTACAATGCAAAGGATTGGATTGTCAATACTATACAATTTCACCAAGACAGGAATGATAATAATAGGGCTTTAAATTGCCACTATATCCTGAATTTCTTGAACAGAGTTCTCGCACTGTGACTATCACAACATGAATGGGTGTTTATCTGCTCACCCTCTTTTCCCCTGAATTGCACACAATGAAAGTATCTCTGTGCACACACTGTTCACAGAATAAAATACCTTGAAATATAAGAGGATTTTATTTAATCTCTTTTTATATTCCAATTTTAACTTCACTCTGTTAAACTATACAGATTTAGCAGGATTAAAACTACAAAATTAAAACACCCACCTATTCTGCTGTAACTTTCAACATGTCATGGAATATGTCAGGAATCTGAGTAATTTATTTTCTTACCCCCTTTCCAGAAGAGCCTGCACAATTTCAAAGTGCCCATTCCGAGCAGCATACATCAAGGCTGTCCAACCATTCTCAGCAGTTGCATTGATAAGGGATGGAGAATGACTGAGCAGGGTTGTAAGCTTGACCTTGTCTCCAGCAGCAGCAAAATTGTGAAGCTCAGAAATAAATTGTTGCTTTGGATTCCCTTGAAAATCTGCCATTTTCTGTGTGGTTCAAAACATAATAGAGTATTTAAACAAGGTAGTCAGGACTGTAGATCTGCTTTAACATCATGTTGCCATATTATTTAAATATCAGTTTACTTAAAAAAACTGAAAAGGTTTGACAGAACTGGAAGGACTAAGCCTCAAAAGATTCTGCACTATTGGCTGTTTGCAGAGTTGCTTTCCAATTAATATGAAAGCACAGTACAGGAGTTTCCCAGTATCCACTGATTCGGTATCCATGGTTTCAGTTCTCCATGGATACTGGGATTCCTATTAAAAAGATAAGGGAACATTAAACAAATCTCTTTACCTTTTTGCAGCAAAACCACTGATATTCCCCTATCTTTAAAAAGGATTCCCCAGAATTCACGGTTTCAGGTATACCTGATACAGGTCTGGAACAGATATTGGGGTATGCCTGTATATAAAAAACTTTTATTAACCTTCAATTGTGCACCAATTCTTTGTAATAACTTCTTACAGAAGAAGTTGCTGAGCAAAAATTATTTATTTTCCACATTTTTATGTCACCCTTCCTCCAAGGAGCCTTGCCTCCTTTTTGTTCTCACAACAACCCTGTGAGGTATGCAGATGTTGCTAAGGTGGTGCGGACCACACCAGTGGACACACTCTGGGGATTTGTGTGACACAACTACTGTCCAAAATTGTAAAATTGTGATATTTAGAAATAATATCAGTCTGTTATATATCATTTTATGCAGGAATAATACCATGCTGTTATATATCATTTGATGCAGAATTTACAGCTGAATGCAATTAAACAAACCACATTGAAATATCTGTATTCTATCAAACGTTATAGCCAAAAAACCAGAAAAAGAAAACACAATTGCCTCCTGTAAGGAAAAGTGGATTTCTTTAACTCAAAACTGACCAATGAAATTGATTGAAAAGCAATGAGGTGTTATGACACAGCAGGGAACCAATAAGGTGTTATTATGAGCCAGCTCCCTTTTCCATGTATCAGAGCTCATGCTAAAGCACTTGTTTAGTTGTTAGTGTCATCAAATTGGTCACTGGTTTGTTTTTTTGTTATTGATTTGTTGGGCTACCTATTGTTGTTGTTCAGTCGCTAAGTCGTGTCCGACTCCTCGTGACCCCATGGACCACAGCACACCAGGCCTCCCTGTCCTCCACTAGCCCAATTTTGGAGTTTGCCCAATTTCATGTTCTCACTTCAGTGACACTATCTAACCATCTCATCCTCTGCCGCCCCCTTCTCCTTTTGCCTTCAATCCTTCCCAGCATGAGGGTCTTTTCTAAAGAGTCCTCATTACAATATTAAAATAAATAAATCCTAGTGATGCCACAGCTTTTAGGTTGTACATATGATATTGTTATTTATACTGTAGTGTCAGGTACAGAAAGAGGTCCATCATGGGGGTGACATACCAACCTCCCGTACCAGGTGATGCAGACCCTAGTGACGCCACTGAACATAGAGTAGGCTGAGTGATACTGAGTGACCCAAGGCCATACAGGAAGCTTCATATCATGGCTCAACAGGGATTTGAACTTGAATCTTCCAGATCTAAATCCAACACCAGAACCACTACATCATCCTGGCTCTTGTTATTAAAATAAAACACTATACTAATAAAATCACGCTAGCCCTTTGCTAGGATTAAATATGATGAGTTTCAATCGGTATTTTACAGGTCTCAATTTGTTCCTCCAATAAAACTCTCATTCTCCTTGATAATGCACATACAATGCCTCTTTGTAATCTCTGCTTGCCTGGATGCCTGTTTTCATGAAGCTTGAAGCTGGCAAATTTGGGTCATGAGTTTCTGTCCTGAAGGAAAAATCAGTCAACAGTATGCCTAGACTAAAATGCCACAGGACTAAACTCTCTCAAGTCCTGGGTTCAGCTTGTTAGCAGGATGTCCAAGTGAATGCAAAGTGAATCCTATGGATGTCTACTCAGAAGTCTCATTATGTTAAATGAGATTTACTCCCAGGAAAGTGTGATAGGGTTGCAGCCTTAATCCTGAATGTACAGAATTACACTACATGGTCCATTTTGAAAGATCATTTTTTTGGGGAAAAACAACATAACCTACTTTGTTTTTAACCTTTTTTTTTAAAGCTTAATTTGTAATTTAAAAATGGATTACAAATTGTGGAATGTGACTTATTTTCAAGCTTTTTCAGAATTATATTATTATCCTTCTGAAAACAACATCGCGGAAGCAGTAGCATTGACTTGCTAAATTTTTATGCAGAGAAAGTTAGAACACAACCGGTCAAGCTTCTGCCTTAAAAGGTTTGCGGTTGTAACTCATAAGCTTTTATCCACTCACACCCACAAAAGCAATTGCAATCTATGAAAATACTGCTATTTCTCCAGCACTCACTAGGACATTTTTATTTCTTTTGCACACTAGAAGAGGTTTTTACTTCCGCCACACCTTTACTAGGAGCATTAACCGTATACGGTCTAGAGCATACGTTCACTTATAAAGATGGATCCATTTATCCTGCATTAAGCATGCTTTACGCATGAATACAACCAGTGTCAGCGTGGGTGAGAGGCGATTTTGCTCCCCAGTTCTAAGTGTATTTACCCAGCACTCAGGCCCAGTGGTGTTTATGCAATTTGCTTCCAGTTAAGCGCGGCTTAAGCTTCCAGCTCATAACACCATCTCCGCAAATGCTCTGCCCCACGCTCGAGCTCGCTCAGCCCTGGGTCGCGCAAAGGGCGGCATTCGCATCAGGGGCAAAACGCCATCTTCTCAGGGCGCAGCTTCTCAGAAGCTGTGGCTCGCCGGCTATCTTTTTAAGTTATTCCATTTGGCGCCTGCCGCCTCTCCCCCTGCAAATACGACTGTGCAGGCTCCCTTGACTGCCAGCGCTGCAACCTGGGGAGCAAAGTCCAAAGAGGCTCGGCCTGGGAACAGGCAGGGAAGAAGCGAGCTCGCGTCAAGCTAGCAGCAAGAAACGGGCATGCGACCAACGTCAGTCGCAAGGCGAAGCGAAGGCGGCTAAGGAGCCTCGGCGTGAACAGTTACCATTGCCTAGGAAACCGGCCGAGGGCCTATCAATGCAGAACCACCATCCCAGCTTACCTAATAACGTTTCCTTCCGGAGCCCACCCTCCGTCTGGGTATTGCAGTAGAGCATCTTGGGAATTGTAGTTCCTGGTAGGAGTGTTGCATCTCTTGGATGTTTCTCTCTCCTTTTCTCCCCCCACCGTAGACGCACATCATTTAAAAAAAGGTTCGCGTGTCCGTTTTGCACTTACAGCACGAACCCGTGCACGCCTACTCGCAAGTAAGCCCCAAGCAGTTTCATGGGACTTACTCCCAGGTAAGCGTGCACAGGATGCAAGCGTGTAAGAAGTAAGCCCTTCTTACTTACTTCAAGGCTTATTTCGACGTTGGTCCCAAAATCAGAACCCACAAAAGCATTCCAAGGGCCCTTACTTTAAGGGTGTAATTCCAGGCACGCTTCCCTGAGAAAAAAATCCACAGTTTGAGATCAGACAATATTTTGTGTAGGATCAACTAAAATTTAAGAAAAAAGCTAAGAAAAAATAGCAAGCTTTTGAATTCTGTGTCATTTAAAAGATAGTAAACAAAAGGGCCAGGTGGTGGGAGGGGAAAAAAAAAGAGAGGAGAATGCTGGAAAAGCCCAACAGACTGCAGTTTGAAGAACCTAGAAATGAGACGTAGGGATTTTCCTGCAAACTTGGGTCAGCTCTAGAAAATTGTGATGCAGTTTCAACTCTCACAGGACTACACACAGGGCTGCTTAGATAGACTAATTTTTAAGTCTCATGTTTAAGTGATCACCAAATTTAATGAAAACATTCCTAAAAAACAAAAAACCTTTGTTTCCCAAAAATAGTAAATGTTTACCAAATTTTAGACCACCTAAAAATCCTAAATAAAAGTGATAACCACATATTGAGTTCTCGCCATTTTTGTTAAGTATTTGGCAGTTAAAAAATACATTTGTCTCCCCAAAACATTAAATTTTCATAATATAATCCTAACCCTAACTCCGTGTTTGGTAGCTAAATAATAGTATTGTCGCGTAAATGTCATGTTATACATTTGGTGAACGTTTACTAAATTTGGTGAACATTTACTAAATGTGGTATAACCATGGTTTGTTTTTGGACCACAGTGCTGGGGGTTCACAGTTTAATTTGGTAAGCATTTAATTTGTCCCCATTTAAAAAAAAGGACTGAATCCTCCTGGAAATATAAAGTTTAGTAACTTGTTGTTGTTGTTGTTCAGTCGCTAAGTCATGTCCGTGACACTGTCTAACCATCTCATCCTCTGCCTCCCCCTTCTCCTTTTGCCTTCAATCTTTCCCAGCATGAGGGTCTTTTCTAAAGAGTCCTCTCTTCTCATGAGGTGGCCAAAGTATTTGAGCTTTAGCTTCAGGATTTGTCCTTCCAGGGAGCAATCAGGCTTGACTTCCTGTAGGATTGACCGATTGGATCTCCTTGCAGTCCAGGGGACTCTCAAGAGTCTTCTCCAACTCCATAATTCAAATACTCAAAGGAAAACCCCGATTTTAAGCAATGGGACACTTTCCAGTAAATATGCACCAATTCCAGCTGCACACCTGTTTGGGAGGGATGGGGTAGAGCAGAAATGATGACACAGGTAATTCACTAGTGTGTGTGTGTGTGTGAGAGAGAGCGAGAGAGAGCGAGAGAGAGAGATTAATAAATAATAAATAAATAATAATACATTTATTTATATACCGCCTTTCTTAATATCACTAGATTTCTCTAATGATTGAACTCGAGGCGGTTTACATAGGCAGACTTTCTCACAAACCCGAAGGTTTTTACAATTTACAGAATGTTCTATCTTCCAAGAACAACACTCCTACAGATCTTTCTTTCTGGATTTAGCCTTCTTTCTTTAGCCACCCGTCTGTCATCTGCTGGCTGATGAGGCTTCCCTGCTGCCACCAGAGATGCAGCTGATTTCAGCACACTCCTCCTCCCACGAGGCAGCTGAAACTCAGCTTGTAATCAGCCGCAGTTTCCAAGGTCTGCTGCTTGCAGAGACTTCCTTGAGATCTTCAGCTGTTATCTTCGGGCAAACGGAGGCATTAACCCTCTCGGCTAAATCTTCTGCCCTTCTAAATAAGGGCGAAGGAAGTGAAGGGAGTTGTGTAAACCATCCTGAATTGGGTCATATATCCAGCAATCTACAAAAAGTGCTTACTGGAATTTGTTGACTGCCTGTGTCAGAGCCATAGGATCAATTTCATACATGATGTTGAGCACCTGACATCTGTTTCCAGTTCTACACATGAATATATCAATGCTTTTACATGTCCTACATATATGATGCATGCTAAGGCATTAACTGTGATGGAGAACTGTCCATCAAATGTGGAGAACTGCCAGGTTCCAGGATAGCAAGGAACCTGGGTAGATTTTGGCTGGTTAGGCAGATTACATTGATATATACTGTAACATGTTGGTATTATTCATAATTACCAATGTTTTCACAATTTTGGCCATTAGTGTCAATCTCAGTTTGTTGCCCCACTAAAGCTTGTTGCCGGGTGCATTTGCACCCCCCCTGCACTTCTTTAGCTACGCCCCTGTTAATGGGCCATAAAAATTATAAATGACTAGCAACTTTAAATCCATGCATATGTGACGATATACTGCCATTTCTTATGAATTAAAATAGGAATACTTTGGAGTATTTGAAACATCCCGAACCACTGGGCCTGCAGGTAGCTGCAGTATGTAAATGCCAATGGCAAGTTTTGTACCAACTGTACAACAAGATAAATAATTCCTTCAGCCAGAGATGTCTAGAGACCCAGATGAAGTATTTTAAACCTGAAGAGTGTATACTCTCATACACCTTTGTGTATTTGTAAAGTCCAACACACATGTGCCTTATATCCTTCTCAGATATACAGTACTTTGAAGAAGCATGCTTCTTTTTTACCTACCAAAGATTTTAAACATATTCTATATTGCTTTCTAGAATGTAAGGCATGGTTTACTAGACTTGGGGTTGATAATGGCCTCTTTGACAACTTATTTATTACCAAAGGTACACATGACAACCTGAAATGGCACTTGAGATAGGTGTCGGGCTAAATGAATTCCTGTTGTTCAACATTCAATTAACCTATGAGCTTCTACATTTCCCCTGCTATTTATATACTTGATTTATGTTCTTAAGCGAATAACAAATAAATCAAGGCAGTCAGTTTTATGCCAACAAGGGCTTCCTTTTAAAAACATTTCTTTGGGATTTTTACTTTTATATACACATTATGGCAAATTCTGGGAAACAGTATTGAACATCAGTTTGCTATTACACATGGAAACACAAATAAATGAACCAAAGATTGTTTCTTAGGGCTGGGTTATAAATCATGAATAAACTTTATAAGATGTAGTCCAATATATTAAAATCAGTGAGTGTGTTACCACTTCAACAGGACACACACACACACACACACACACACACTGTATATATATATATATATATATATATATATATATACACACACACACACACACACTGCGCACACACACACACACACACACACACACTGCATTCTGTGATGAAAATCTCATTTTTCCCTTTCCTCCCTAGTTTTTCCACTTATGGAACTAAGTGGAACACCCACAACTGTATGCACACCTACTCAGAAGTAAGTCTCACTGAATTCAATAGAAGTTGCTCCTAGGAAATCTTGTATGTTAGGATTGCAGCCCACAGTTATTCCCCACAAGGTATTCCCCACAATTCCCCTTATTCTTTAACAGTCCTTCAATCAGCCAGTCCATCCAGCAATCCATCAGTCAATCTACCACCTACCTACACCTATCTGTTGCTACACCTACCTGGTGCTAACTACTGCAGCTCCTGCCTCCAACTTTATACTGAGGCAGGCCAATTGGTATCTGTTGCTGGGCAGGCTCTATCATCAGCTACATCCATCTGCACCTGTGCCAACCTCCCTTCATAGCCAGAGCCCACATCAGCCTGCAGCTGTGTTCCTGTTGCAGGAGTTCTGGGATTAACCCCGTACTTCCTGGCTTATTTGGACAAGAGGCCACTGCTGATACCACCCCCTATCTCCTCGGGGTAGTTCCTTTTCCAATACAGTGATCCAGCTCAGAGATGTCACCTACTCCCCAGTAGACGGTTCGCTGGGCGGGAGTAGGAGTGATTGACAGCACGTCGTTTCACTTCCGGTATCTTCGCACGCCCCACGCGGCTTTCCCTCGCCTCGGAGGGGGCGCCTGCTCGCCCAGGCACCCGGCGCCCCCCCACCCATCCCCCATGGCGAGCAGGCGCCCCCTCCGAGGCGAGGGAAAGCCGCACGGGGCACGCGAAGATACCGGAAGTGAAACGACGTGCTGTCAATCATTCCTACTCCCGCCCAGCGAACCGTCTACTGGGGAGTAGGTGACATCAGTGATCCAGCTGCACTAATAATTGCTCTTTTGTTGTTGCTGACATTTTACTTTCGGCCCACCTGATTAATAAGCAACAAACATGTCTTTCAGCCAGTTTATTGGACTGTGACGTCCACCTGGTCTTTTAGAGCCGGAAACTCTTCAGTTCAAGGGCACCCCTCCTGTATACAATATGCCATGTAAAGCTTTGTCAATCACAAGGTAACGTCTGACGCCATCCCACTGGCACTGTATTCAAAAGGAGCACTCTCAACAGAGCAGGGAAGCTCCGCTGGACAGCACAAGGATGGGAGTGGGCAACGGAGGTTTTAACAGTGCGGAGTGGGCAGAAATGGGGCATATTGGGCCAGGAGTGGTGGAAGTGGAG
>JAJKFI010000001.1:39782325-39798236 GCA_029204185.1 Lerista edwardsae | reverse complement strand
TCCCGTTTACAAATACCTCCTTACCCCGAGAGGTCTCCAGCCTGCTCCTTCCCAGTGATGGATACAGCATGGGTCAAGTGGTGCTACTGCTCCAATGCTGGTTAGGATTGGGCTGCCCTATAAATAGTTATATGACTTTAAATCATGCTAAGCTTTGCAGAGGGAAATAATAATTGGTAATAAAAGAGGGAAAGCTTCATGTTATGTGAAGGGTATCTACCTGTCTTGTTACTTTTGCGAAAAATGCTGGTGACAGTGCTGCGTCAGCAATCCTTAATGTGTCTGATCTTTAACACTTCTGGGAGGATTTCAGCTGTCTTCTAAAGTATCATTACGACAGTAATGTGATGCTGATTGCCACAATATTCAGAGAATATATTAAAAAGCCTCCATGAAATCTGAGTTGACTAATAAGCACCATCAACCTTGCAGGCTGGCTTTTCTGATCTGCCATCACTGTGCATGTACGTCACCCTCTCTTGTGAAGTCGCCCAGTTTTTTATTGTGAGGTCAATTGGGATTGTCAAAAACAATACTTGCAAATGTACTAAAGACATGCAGAGCTGCCACTTGTGACTTTAATCCACGGTCTTGCATGCTAATTTTTGTTTTGAATCCCTGCCCTGGATTTTTTGAAAGAATTGGGATTTTGAGGTTTGTCTGACTTGTAGTCGTGGAGGGGGGAGCCCAAAACATATTAATTCTGTTCATATGGCTGTCCTCCATATATGTATTATCATGAAGTGATCACAAAAACCACCTCTGAAACTAAGCTGTTGTGTAGACAAAGAAGTTATTGGAGCAATGAGCAAGCTCACAAACATGCTTTGCTATAAGTACATCTAGGATTGCTAGTTCTGACTAAAGCTTCTCCTGGAGATTTTGTTTCCTAATTTGATGTAATGCTGGAAATTCTCCAGGACTGGTTTTAGTAGTTAACTGGAGATGGATGCTGACTCCTACAAGGGAGTTGGGAGAACTATAAGGGTGCAATCCTAACCTGAAGTTAGGCCCACACAGTTAGGCCAGCAAAGTTTGGCTGGCACAAGGGCCACTGTAAAATATATTTGGATCACACTTGGAGTCAGGGAGGATGGTGCAAATCTGTGTGCTGGCCTCTGAGAGTGGAGCAAACATACTTTATGGTGTCCCTTGTGCTGGCCAAACTTTGCTGGCCTAACTGTGCCAACCTAATCCCAGGTTAGGATTGCGCCTTAAGTCTTTGTGTGGGCAGGGAGGGCAGTAGCACAATCTCCAGGATTGTGCTGCTACCAAGCAGGGAAGGGGTTCTTAAGGTTATCTGGGAGTCCCTATGGCTCTGGAGGGTCCAGGAAGCCTGCGACTCCTCCTGGCAGCTCCAAACTGCTGGAAAAAAAGAAAAAAAAACAGAAAGCCCCCCCCCCCCAAGTAAGCTTAAAAATCCCTTCTCTGATTGGCAGAGATCATGCTGCTGCTGATTTCTGGCCCATTCCCCTTAAAGGTGAATAGCCCATTTCTGATTTCCTGGTGGGTTGTGACCCACCAGTTTGGGAACCACTGCTCGTGGCCAATGCTGAAGGATTGGTAACCCTACTTTTAATATACAGTAGTTTGATTAAAAAAGGACTTCTGGTGCCCAGTTCCCATGTTCAGCCTTGTTGTGTGACAGTGACAGATAAGGAGGCACACAGGTTAACCTCCTGTCCATCCCATTCACAGGACCATTCCCCAGATCTAGTGTATTGCCATGGATTCTTTTTGGATTTGGAAGCAATAGGCAAATCAATGTGTAAAGCAAATGCCTTTTATGGATAACATGAGAGTAGCACTAAAAATCTCAAGAACACATAGAATGTCCTTTCTGGCATTGGAAGCACCCGGAAGTAAAATGGCTTAACTACTCCAATGGGAAGTTTGTGTGTAGCATCTTCTGTAGCATTGGCCTATGCTGATGCTTACTGAGAATGGATACAGAGCTTTCATGTATATGCTACTGTTCCTGACAATAGCTATTAATACAGTTATACTCCCATGGATTAGTAGGAAAGGAACAACATGTTTGGGTAAGTCATAGGAAGTAGAGGTTCAAAAAACTGGGCCCTCAACTGCAGGTGTTTGAGCTTGGAGCAATGCCCAGTGCTTTTCCAAGATGAAATAAGCTCACTCACTCCACTGAAACAGGTATAAACAGTATCTGTTCGCCACACTGTACTATCAATTAGCAAGGAATTATAATGAACTGTGCGCTGTCCTTCAAGTGCCCAATCCTGGAACTTTGCCTGGGACCTTCTAAGACATCACTGGTAAAGCTGAGAAGATCCCTCTGGTTAACTGATAAGAATAACATAATCAGTGCTCTTCAGAAATTTCTACATATTAGTGAGAAGATATTATAGCAGGTGATGGCAGCAGGCTGTTAACCCTTAAGGGTTCAGAAGGATCAAAAGGCCTCAGTGCCACCAGTGAGTCCTCAAAATCACAAATAACCTTCCATGATTTCAACGATACCTTGATGTATTACTGCCACCATTAAGGAAGTTCCTTCCTCACAAATGTGGCCTATTGAAATCTTCTCATAAGAAGAACCCAATTATATTATTCTTGTAAGATGAAAGACACTTATTTCTTGGGGTTTATGAGAATTAGGTCCAAATCCTAACCAACTTTCCATCCCTGACATAGCTGTGCCAATGGGGCATGTGCTGCATCCTGCTGTTGGGGGGCAGTCACAGAGTCCTCCTCAGTACTGCATTGCCCTTTGCCTGGCCTTGGAAAGTTGGTTAGGATTGTGCCCTTAGTGAAAATTTTGTCTTTTTGTTTATGTTGTTTTACATTTTTTGTTTTAATCATTGTAATTGGGCTGTTTTTATTTGTATGGACTGATTTTACAAATGGTTGTAAACTGCCTTGTGAACAAATCTCTGTTAAAGAGCATCCATAAATGCTGTTAATAGACAATACATAAAAATAAATTATGAATGTGCTCCAGCATGGTGATCACTCATGCATTAAATGAAGTGCATGCTCAAGGCAACTGCACATCCTGGGCCCTACTTTTCTTTTAAATCTCCCTCATTGTATGGGGAAACTACCAATCTAAACAGTCCTCTTATTTAATCTGCAAAACCTGTGTGCAGTGTGTCTGTGACTTCCCCTCCCCCATGATTAGGGATATTCAAAAAGAAAGTGGGGGATGTGAAGGTCCAAGATGTATGATCACTGTGTGGAAGAATGTCATCTGATGCATAGGGCCAGTTAAGGGGACCAAATATTGTCTGAACTGGCCCATTGTAACCAATAGTGCAGTGGTTCTCAAGCTTTTTCGCACTGGGACCCACTTTTTAGAATGACAACCTGTCCAGGACCCACCGGAAGTGATATCATTGCCTGAAGTGCTATCACTATGACACCAGAGCCTACTGCTTTTCTGAGAATGCAGCAATGTTGGGTTATTTCTCAGCCATTTTCCAATAGCAAAGTGAATCAGAAAGAAAAAAGCTTACCTACAACCTTGCCACAAGCAATACAACCATGCATCACTCCCCCTTTCTAGCATCCGAACTTTCAATATGGCTGCTTTAGGGGCTTTGCGACCCACCTGAAATTGGCTCGCAACCCACTGGTGAGTCCCGACCCACAGTTTAGGAACCACTGCAATAGTGCTATTGTAGCCATGTATTTGCATCGTTAATGCTGTGTGATTATGGTGAGTATTGCAGGCTCCACAACACAACACGCAGTCCCTTCCACTCGCCACTGAAGTCCCTTCCACTCGCCACTGAAGCCATTCCACTGAAGCAGGTGCAGGTGCTTGCCGAACTAAATGGCACTTCTTGCGTATCACTTCCCAGAATGGCTCCGGCAACTAGTGGGAGGGGATGCTTACACAGTGTGTTGCAGCACCTGTAGTACTTATTCCCCCTCTAGCTATGCTACTGCTATGCCCGCATCTAATATAGCACTCACACCATATTTTTGAGAAGCTTTGCTCTGCCATAGCAGCAGCTGAGAGTTGTGCTGCAAGCTGCACACACAGTGGGTCAGTTGATTGGTTCACCACTGCACAGATCCACATCTTCAATGCATCAGACATATTTGTCCATGGTGAGCTAAGAACAACAATGAATCAATCAAGGAAGGAAGGATTCAATATACCGTATTAGCATAGTATAGTATTAGGCAGGGTGCTTGTGTGCTATGTGTGGCCAGTGTAGGATTTTGCACAAGGTTCCCCAAGACAGAAGACCTATCCGCACAGAGCTCTGTCCGATATGCTGCCCATGGACAGCTGTCATTGCCACCATCAATACTGCTTTTGCCAGTCATCCAGAAAAAGCCTCTACGTTGTGCAGGAAAGACTTTTGTGAACTAAAACTGTAATATAGAACAGTGTTTCTCAAGATGGTTTTGCAAGCCAATTCCAGGTGAGTAGCCTAGCACCTAGAACAGCCATAGTTGAAAATATGGCAAGTTGGAACACTGGACAGGAGGAGGGCCTTGTGGTTATTTTGCTTGTGTCAAAGTTGTAGATAGGCTTTTTTTTCTGATTCACTTTGCTTTTGGAAAGTTATTGCTGCAACTTACTGCTGCATTCTCAGAAAAGCAGCAGGCTCTGGCATCACAATGACAGCACTTCTGGCCATGACATCACTTCTGGTGGGTCCCGGAGGAATTGTCATTCTAAAAAGTGGGTCCAGGTGCAGAAACATTTTAGAAGCACTGATCTAGAAAATGCCCCTCTGTGAATATATGCCATTATATCCTAAAAGGGATGATGGGTGTACTCCTCTGTGTAATTAATGAAAATTCTTGACTTCAAAAAAATCAATCAAAAAGTATTTATATACTGCTTTCCAACATGAAGTTTCCAGAGTGGTTTACAGACAAATAATAATAAAGTTAAATGGCTCTCAGTCCCCAAAGGGCTCACAATAAAAAAAAAATGCAGAACACCACCAGCAACAGCCACTAGAAAAGACACTGAGCTGGGGTGAAGAGAGACAATTACTCTCCCCCTGCTAAATATAAGAGGAACACCGCTTGGAAAAGTGTCTCTTGCCCAGTTAGCAGCACATTTATATAGTGTTTTCTGAGAGTGTAAATCTGATTCCCTTGATGTTGTCCTTATAATTTTCAAGATGCAAATTATGTCCTGCCCAATCCAACTTTCCAGCACCGATGCAGCCACAACGCAGCATCAAGGTAAGGGAACATTTGACTGTCCCTCCCCTGCCATTGCAGGATGCATTTCATGGCCTTTTGGCATCTTTGCATCAGCACTGGACAATTGGATAGGATTTGGCCCCATTGTCCCCATAAGAAGAGCTGCAGCCGAGTGATATACCGAAGGTCACCTAATGAGTTCATGGTTCTTAGTCACTCTGGTACAACAGCTGGAATAACACAGCCTAACTCAAATAGATTTGTATTCTGGCAAATCTCAGCGGGTTGTGCTATTACGGGAGTCATGGGCCATTTTGGAATGACAGGACATAGGGTAGGTCTTGGAGGCTGCAAGCTGGTGGCTTTACACTTCATAAACCTCAGCGTCGTTTTAGTTTTTCTAAAAACACAAACACAGGAAAATTACAAGTCATCACTACTGGTGATTCTAACACGATCGTTCTGTTTAATCACCTGTGAAAACAGCACAAGGGCAAGGCGATCACATTAGCAGCTGCTGAAGGAATGCGTAAAATGGCTGTTGTTGGAAATGATTTACAAAATCAATGTTGATGATGATAGTGATCCTATTCCTTATAGAAGGGGCTACTTTGCTGTTGAGCAACTCAGCCAGAAACAACATCTGTATCATTACCAGCAGGTGGCAGTACAGTGCTTGCAAAGCAAGCAGGATTGTGTTGTGCATCTGTAGAAAATGTAGCTGACAGGGGAATGTGATCGCTCTTGAACCAGCAAAATGTGAAATTTTACATTAAGTAAAAGTCATGCAACACCTTGAGAACTAGGCCTTTGGTATAAAAAAATTGTTGGAAGAGTTGATCAGGCTGCGTAGCGGAGCAGTTACAAAGTCTGTGCATTCAACAATCTTCTTGGGCACTTTTCCCCAAAACCGTTTCATTACAGCTTCTGCACCTGGAATAACTGCAGACTGAGATACTTTCTGGTTCACATGCAGATGAATTTTTAATTATTCATGTTTTAAAATTTGGATTTCACACTATTTTTAGGGTTGAAGGTGAATTACGGTGGGATGTATGAGGTGAATTACGGTGGGACATTTGGCTGCAGTCCTGTATATGCTTTCCTGGGAGTAAGCCCTATTGAACACAACAGGACTTATTTTTGAGTAGACCTGCTGACAGTGATGAACAGGGCCACGATCGCGCCCATGGCAGGGCGACGAAACCGCGCCCCCGGCACGTTGCCCCGCCCCCGTGCGTCAGCCCGCCCGGAATTTTGGAGCGAAACAAGCGCCAGGGCGGGCGGGCCAAAAAGCCCCTGTCTGCTGAGGATTGCACTGTTAATTCATCACAAGTGATACTTAAAAAATAAATGCTAGTGGTATATCGTTCAGAAAATCCTCCCAACACAATTGTGATGTGATGAAAATACAGCATTCCTGTTCCAATCCAGGTACTTAGCAGCCAGTACAAATAGGAAGGCAAGGACCAGTATGGATCTGCAAGTCTTCAAAGGGTCAATTCGGGAGCAAATGCTAGGAACACCCTTATTGTGTATCTTTCTGGTATGGCCAACAGGCTGAAGGGGAGACATGGCTAACATATGGTTGCCATCCTGCTCCTCTCCATCCTGAACTTCCCCTTCATCCTTGGCCTTCTGGGCAGACCTTCAAATAATCTGTAATATGAAACGCACACTTATGCTTTAGAGGTTTGACCTCACCCTGTTTTGAGGCCTCAAGACAAGTTACTTCTTCCTTACCATCTGTTCACTACTGCAAAGGGAGATCTAACGGATGTAATCAGAGTGTGCTGTATAAGTGAAACCAACACATGCAGGATTCTCAAAATGCTGAGTCATAAAATTTGAGGTTTTGTGTATTTAAAATATAAGGTGCTCCCACAAAAATATAGGGTACTCAAAGCAGCTTACAAGTAAGCAAATAAAAACAGTAAAATAAAACAATAAAATGACAAGAACACAAAAAAGAAACATTTATTAGAAGAACGCTGGATTTTTTTTTTTTGTGGATTGTGGTTTGTAAAAGGTAGTATTACATTCAGTGCTGCTGTATATTCAAATAGAAGTCATGCAGATAGCTCTGTATTACTAATGATGAGGATGGTGACAACATAACTAAAATATAACAACTCATTCAGAGCCCAATCCTATCAATGTTTACTTAGAAGAAAGTTCTATTATATATCAGCGATGGCGAATGGGAGGGCTGTTTACACGACACATTGCGGTGCTTGCAGTATTTACCGTTTTGCCCCCCTCTGTTGCATTCTCTGTTGCATACTGTTGCATGCAAGCCCCCCTCTGTTGCATACTGTTGCATTCAATGCAAAACCCAATTCTGAGCATGCTTAAGGCAAGTGGTAGGTTACTGGCAAGAATTCTGTTTTTCAAAACAGTTCAAGGCAACGCCTGCTAACTTCAGGTTGCTGGAGGCCTTGGAACAAAGCCCTGCATTAGGCTCCTCCATGGGCTCCCAGCCTCAAAGAATGCACTGGCCACCACTTCTCCCATTCACCATCGCTGAGAGCATCAGCCCAGCTTGGTTGGGTCTTCTCATGGTTGTGGATCCTCGATCAGTACCCTGTCTGGCCAATCTCTGATGCCACCCTTCCAAAATGTTATGTTCTGCAAAAATGGCAGTGAAAATACAGCATAGCTGACCTCAATATTTTACATTTCAGCATTCACAGAAGAAAGCACACTATCTCCTCTGTGCATGAAAAGAGGGCTTCAGTAAAGCCTGTGTATAAATTTGGGAAGGCTGGAATGGTCCTTTTTGAAAGGAGAAATCTCCTAGCCTTGTACCCTTAGATGAATCATTGCTTAAATTAAAAATATCACAATATGGTCATAATCAGCTGCCACTGCCCCAATCAAGAATGAAAACCTGATCATATGCAGGTCACTGTGCTGGCACCAGGCTGCTGGAGCCACAGGGCCAAGCTCTGCTCTGCACCGGACCCCCCTTGTGAGCCCCCCATCCACCCATGATGGTGTCGTGGGCACTACCATTGTCACCGGTTCTGAGAGCTTAGCCTGGACATGTGGGCACTCTGATGAGCATGGGCCAGGGACTAACCTGGCTGAACTCTGTCTGCAATAATAGAAGCATTTTAAGAGCCAGCAGTCCTAAAGATGCATAAATTCTGCAGTGCATCATAATTATGTGGGACTCAATGTTTCAGCTGCTTCTGCTAGCGGCATGACTGGATATGAGGGCCAGCTAGTGTGTTTCAGGAATTTCCCTACGTGTTTGTAGAAATGATCAAGATGCCCACTGTCTCTCAAAAATCTTCTCACATACTTTATTTCTTCTTACGCTGAAGTCATAGCACTGTTTGTAATGGATAGTTCCTAGAGTTTCCCTTGCAACTAAACGAAACCATTTTCTAAACTGCTTTTCTTTTATGACACAATATCCATATATTTTAAACCTGAAAAAGTGCATCAGGAATAGCTGTGATCATGCAGCCCAGTCTTGTCAGTTAAGCACTTCAACCAGGTATTGGTCTGGCATAGCTAGGCCAGCAAAGTTTGGCTGGCACCAGGGACACTGTAAAGCATGTTGGCCCACTCTTGGAGTCAGACAGGTTAGCACACAGATGTGTGCCATCCTCCCTGACTCCGAGAGTGGTCCAAACATGCTTTACGGTGGCTGTGGTGCCAGCCAAATTTTGCTGGCCTAACTGTGCCAGCCTAACTCCAGTTTAGGATTGCGCTCTTAATTCCATGGGGTTCAAAACTACAATCATGGTGCACTTACCTGGTAATAAAGACTCATGAAACACAATGGGACTTAGGTCACACTTCTAATAAACTTTCCAGCACTAACATAGCTGTGCCAGTGGGTCTTGTGCTGCATCCTGTAGAAGAATAGTAGTCAGGGAGGCCTCCTGAAGGGAAGGGAATGTTTATTAACTTATCTCTGAGCTACGTTGCCCTTACCCTGGTGCTGGAAAGTTGGTTAGGATTGCACCCTTAGTTCTGAATAAACATTCATGGGTTTGTGAAGTCAGACTTCCATTGAAATCAGCCTTGACTGGATCATGCCCATGATGTTGTTGTTGTTTGGTTGTAGTTTTGTGGCTATTATGGAAGCATTACATGCAGTGGTGTCATCTACAAACAAGGAGAGGGAATGCTGGGCGGGACTTACGCTTTGATTGGCAGGCCGTCCGTTGTGTTCTGCTGCCTGCCCGCCCGCCGCGCGGGGTGCCCGCGGTTGGCGCGCCCCACTGCTGCTCACCCAGGCACCCAGCGCGCCCCCCCGCCCCCCTGGCGAGCCGGCGCCCCCTCCGAGGCCAGGGCAGCGCAGGCAGGCGGCGGAACGCAACGGACGGGCAGCCAATCAGAGCGTAAGTCCCGCCCAGCGTTTCCTCTCCTTGTTTGTAGATGACATCACTGATTACATGTCAGTACACCCCATATTCCAATAGGCTCAGATCATCTGCAAAATTCAGTTAAGGTGCTTCCAAAAGTCAGGCCTTATCAAGTTTGGCCTACAATAAGCTTGGTTTTAAATTAAAGCACAAGTCACTTCAAATCAATGTAATGAATTGATTTGTACACATTTCAAGCAGGACTGCTTTTCTTTGGTTTTTGAATACACAACGTGCACTGCAGTTAAAGCACCTTTTCCACATAATTAAATCTATATTTGCTAGCTTTTCCGCTGAGTTGAAACAGAGTTTTCAAAGGTAGAAATGGAAGTTAAAGGAGAAATTAAGTGTGGAGAGAGGAGTTGACTTGATGGGGCTGGTGCACTGGATCTGAACCTGGAGGTAGAATGGTGCCATCATAGCTATTGATAGACTTGTCCTCCACAAAGATAGATTGGTCCCTGCTGTTGCCTATTTTTCTCCTGCTGGCAGGCCTGACTTTTGTCTGCTGCTCCTCATTCATCGGGCTCCACATAGGGTGGCACTGAGGCTGGGCTAGAGGCTGGCTGGCTAGCTCTTTCACCTTGGATTGGATTGGGGTGAGGGGAACCACTCTCAGAGTCAGGGAGGATGGTGCACATCTGGCCTCTCTGACTCCGAGAGGTGTCCAAACATACTTTAAGGTGTCTCCTGTGCCGGCCAAACATTGCTGGCGTAACTGTGCCGGCCTAAGTCCAAGGTCGGACTGCGTCCTGAATGACAGCAGAAACCAGGGATGGCATGAGTAGGTACTTGCCTTTATGCATAGGCAGTTTTAGGTGCTGGTGGAGAAGAAAATGTAGCATCATAGAACAGCCAAACATAACATCCCCAGCTCTTTTCACAGAGCTCCAAAAATAGGAATGTATGCACAACCCCACTGCCTGCCTTTCACAATTATCCCAATTAGTATTAAAAATAATGTGTGTCTCGTGCGTCTGGGACTCTTTCAACCAAGCCAGGTCCTGGCAAGGATTGCCAGCTGACCTACTACAAAGGAGCATTGATTATGTTTGGTGTTTATGAGAGTGAAATTAAAACACGAAGCAGGGATTGCAATAAATAACAGGTTGCCACTGCCAAATGTTAGACTGTGCAGCAGCCAAAAGGAGTCCCAGGTAGGGCAGCTGCTCCTTCAAGGAGCTCCCTTTACTGTTATCAACACAATTTTAGAGGCAGCTGTCAACCTATTGCTGCCTTTGCTGTTGCAAGTCTTTCAGTTGTAATTTCAAGAGGCTCCACCCCAAATACCACCTTATCAGATGGCTGCTTTCAAATGGGGGGTATTCGTTCCTTGATGTCCTGCATCTGATCTCCTCCCATTCCCTCCATTCCCCCCCCCATTTAAATCTGTCACCATTCCACCTTCCAATTACATAAAAGGAAATCTTGGTGATAGAAATAGAGTCTAAGCTATTACAGGGAATTATTATGCCCCATTATTCTGCTTTGTGAGCAAGACAAGTCAACACTTTGTAGGGCATATTGCACCATCACGCCTGCTTGAAAAACAGAAATGCACTTTGAGCTGAAAACTGACAGGAAATCCAGCTCTGTGGTTTATTCTTCGCTGAAAAGGAGAGGCTGCATTATCCTCAGTGGCATAGCCAGAAGGGTGCAAAACCGTAAACCTTTTATGACTATTGACAGAGCAGCGGCCTCTCCCTCTTGCCACCAGAGCCAGTCGGGACAATGAAAACACTTCCTCTTCATGTTGTTTTCATTATCCAACTGGCTCCGGCAGTGGGGGGCAGGGGCCACTTGCACGGCTTGGTCAGGAGCCATGAAAGACATATTTTGCACCCCTCTGGCAACACTACTGATTACTCTTGGCCTTCATATATAGCACAGGCATGTAGTAGGCCAGGGACCTTACACATAGGTCTGCCGACTTGCCAAGAATTACAATTTCTTCAGCTTTTTGCTTTTTTCTCAGGACATTTTAGGGCTATCGTAGGGCTGCTCCTCCCTGTCCATATTCTCCACGCCAACAGTGGATACATTTCCCCCATTTTTAAAGGGTTGGCTGCCTTGTGACATTGCCTGGCACCCCTATTCACAGCTGCAGCAGCAAGGAAGGTAGCTGCTGTGGCTGCTGTAGACCAGTGTCATGGTAAGGAAGCTAACACACAAGCCCAAGATACACCTGTCCTTTACATAAACAGGTAAAGGAAATACTGAGTGAATATGAAGACTTAGGGCCAAATCCTATCCAAGTTCCAGGTCTGATGTAGCCATTCCAATGGGGTCTGGACTGCTTTCTGTGGTGGTGGGGAAGTCATGGAGGCCTCCTCAAGGTAAGGGACATTTGTTCCCTTACCTTGTTGCTGCACTGCAGCTGCATTAGTGCTGGAAGGTTGGATAGGATTGTGCCCTTGGTTGATCAAACACAAACTTCACTAAAGCACAGTCCTACTTGTCCATTAATGCATGCATGGCCAGTTACTCAGTCAACTGTTGAAGTATTAATGAAAACGCCTTGTTATTAATGTTATTAATTCTCCTATTGTAAGGCTTAGCCTTTAGCTGAAGTACTTAACTAACTCCATGCATGAAATATAAGTGAAAACCTCTGGATTATTGTTCAGCAACTGGAATCACTGTTGTAGAATTAACTAGCTGGAAGTACACCAATGGACCACTAGAGTGTGCAAGTTACCCAGGGATGAAAACAAAACAGCTTTCCTCCTTAAATTATTTAATAAAGAGGTGAGAGATGCTTGTCAGAGGAAGTCCAAAATGTTAAAAATTTCCAGGGAGTTATAAAGGTTTTTAGGATGTTTCTGTGTTCTTTGTGTTGATCCTACATCTGAGCAGGCCAACAGTAACTTTCAGTGCAATCTTAGGTGTGTCTACCCAGAGGTAAGTCCCATTGGGTTCAATAGGGTTTCGTTAGGAAAGTGTCTTTAGGATTGTAGTCCTTAAGTGGAATGTTTCCCCCCCCCATATTCATTCTTGCTGTTCTAAGTGATGTTTGTAACTCTGTAGTGCAAAGTCTATGAAAAGGACAGTACATACGTTTTGCGTATATTTGTTTTTGAGACATAATCCCTACCTTCCCTGAGGAATCTCCATTATTCACCATTGGGAGAACAGTTTCCTACACGACTCTATGTGACAAGATAAGAGCACAACCATATTTTCATGAATCATTTCTGTATCTGAAAATGACTCAGCACAGGCTCAGTTCTCTAACATTAACGGTATTGCAAGCCTTGAACATGACATATGGTTATTTGCGGCAAATGGTAATACTGACTTTAATCCTGAATTCTGGCATCAATGGCCAGATCCAAACATCAATGGGGGCCCAATCATAAACTGAGTTAGGCCGGCTTAAACTAAGCCAGCAAAGTTTGACTAGCAGAAGGGACACCGTAAAGTATGTTTGGACCACGCTCGGAGTTAGAGAGGCCAACACACAGACGTGAGCCATCCTCCCTGACTTTGAGAGTAGTCTAGACACACTTTACGATGGCTCTTGTGCTGGCCAAACTTTGCTGGCTTAGCTTATGCCGGCCTCACTCCAGTTTAGGATTGTGCTCTGAGTTATATTTATGAGAGGGGCTTTCAACAGAGTCTAGAATTATGGGATGTCAAATTACATCTTATGGATGCAGACTGGCTGAATGGTTTCAGGCTGTTCTAAGAACACACAGAGCAGAGCTGATACATCCATGAGACTCACTGAAGTGGTGGCAACATGGTGGTTGGATGGTGCCCATTCCAGTCTACCAGCTTGCCTCCACTGCTGTTCTTTCTCATCCCATTCCCTGCATTGGAGAAGGAGGAGGAGAGTACAGGAAGTGTGGAGGAGATAATGTATTTGATGCTTGAGCTCAGAGTCTTTTCTTCTATGCACTTCTTCTTTTGTCTGGACTAGTCCTTTTCCAGGGAGTGGGGGGAGAGGCTGGCATATCACCAGGTAAGGGGGGCATTTGGCATCTGCTTCAGACATCTGGAGGTCTTGGGCTGGTCCTGAAATAGGCAGTACTTGATGTGGATTATTCCAGTCACATCCTAGTATCTTTATGTGGGGAAATGGAGTGAGTGGAAGGTTCTCTGGAGAACTTGTTGCTCTCTCCTTATCAAATACATCGCTAGTAAAATGGCTTGGAATTGAGACTGGGGTTGCCTTCTCGCCTCTTGGGTAAGAGTGAGGAAGTCTCAAAACAAAACAAAGCAACCTTTTGGTGGTGCAAACCAGGCAACCATCATCAATGGGCGCTTGAGACTGAGGATGCCTTGCAAGGCTTGCTGCTTTCTGTTTGGGCAGGAAACAGGAGGCAAGGACCAAGGTGGGTGGGCAGGACCAAGGAGGCAAGAGCTGACCGATTACTCCTGCAGTAGAGGTGGAGAAAGAGGATCAGGGTGCCCATTAGTCCTTCACCCTTCATTCTGAAGTTCTGGAACATGGAGCAAAGTGAAGCAGTGAAGCCAGATTGTTCAGGAAACCTAGAGAGTTTTCTTCCTTGAGAAATTGTTTCTATAGAATTGTGCCTGGTGCAAGAGAATGGCAACAGGAAGGAGGTATTTTACCATCCTGTGTGGTCTTTGACACATCTTGTGGGCCACTGTGAGTCCAGCTTCCTGTGACTATGTGGGCCTTTGGCCTGTCCCAGCGGGGCTCTTCTTATGTTCTTACGTTCACATGTAGCAACAGCCTGCTTAGATCAGTTATTTTCAACCACTGTTCTGAGGGCGCAATCCTAACCAACTTTCCAGCACTGGGGTAAGGGCAATGCAGCTCTGAGGGAAGGGAACTAACCAACATTCCCTTCCCTTGAGGAGGCTTTAGTGACTGTTGCCCAACTACAGGATGCAGCACATGCCCCATTGGCACAGCTATATCAGTGCTGGCATGTTGGTTAGGATTCCGCCCTGAGGCACGTTGATGTGCCACAGAAGTTTGTGGGAGGGTCATTTATTAGTAGGGACATTAGGGAATGTGAGCCCCCCCCCCCCCGTGCTGGCCCAGTACTATACTGTGTCAATTGTCAAAAAATGGACGGTGTTCCTTGACAATTTTCGCGTCTTGTCTGTATGCTGTGAGATGAAAAAGGTTGAAAATTGCTGACTTATATCATAATCCTGAAAGATGCCCTAACAATGCAGACTTGACAAATCCATATAGAAGGGGACAGACGTTTTTTGGCTCAAAGAAACCATAGAAAACATGTGGGCTAACTTAACAGGAGTCTCAAGGTAGCAGGAGCACTAGCTAATTAGATTTCCTTTTAAAGTTTCCAGGAAAAGCAATGAGGAGCAGAAGGTAACTGCATGCCAATGGTTCCCTAATTAATGGAATTGGTGAGGTTCACAGGGCTCTCTTCAGCCAAAATAACAGCTTTTGTACCGTTGATGCTATGTGGTGCTTGTCTTTTTGCATTTTACTAAACACAGCAGAAACCAACACTTCAGTTACTGGCCTCCAAACGTTAATGATTCAGAATGCCACAGGCATAGGTGAGGAATACACACATACAAACACAAATTATTTTTTGCTAAACCTTTGAAAATCCTGATCCCGAAATGGCATGATACATCAAGGTATGTTTGATCACGTTGTTTTACAGTACACATTCCTCACTAATGATTGAGTTCTTGTTGCAAATCAGCAGAGGGACCAAAACATTGTGTGTTTTCCTTTCTTTGAACAGTTTCTGAAATGCATGTTTATCGAGATTATGCATTGCAAGCCCATTGCATCATGTCCACAGTTTCCTACTGTGCTTCTTTACTTTACTTTACTGTGCTTCTTTACTCAAGATTGTGAGATGGGATGGAAGGGATAGCAAATGGTAAACTGGCATAAGGCAGAATGGAAAACGGAAATAGTGCTACTACCTCTTAACGTCCTCCAGGTCCACACAGGAATGTGGGATTCTCTACTTTGATGTCTCAGTGTCATAGGAAGCAGCAGGTTTTTCTTCCTGTATTCCAAGCAGAAGAAAAAAATTAAATATCTGAAGTTGATGTGCCTCTGAAGCTGAAGGGTTCAGTCTCAGATCATTCCAAGGGCCTGTGTCTGGGACCGTCTGTATGCAGGGCAGGTATTATCTACCACCAAACTATGCCCTCCCTATGCGTTCCTAGATCTGAATTAATAATACCCTCAAACCTTCCACACTGCTTAGTCTCCCACGATCCCCTGCTGCACAATCTAACATGCACTTTCTTCTCATCCAACATCAGCGTGAAGCCCAACACCAGTTTATTCCATCTTTTCTGAGAAATGTTAGAGAGATATTTACCTGGGAATGGTAGATGTGTAAGAATCTTAATATACTTGGTCAGACCAAGCTCTATTGAACTGCATGGAATTAGTAAACACATATGGAATATATA
>JAJKFI010000001.1:39770606-39781925 GCA_029204185.1 Lerista edwardsae | reverse complement strand
TATGTATGTATGTATGTATGTATGTATGTATGTATGTATATATATATATGTATGTATATATGTATATATATATATATATATATATATATATATATATACACACACACACACACACACGAACGTGGGTATGCAGCTGTGTGTGTATGTGTGTATGTATGTTATGCATAGGCTCGGCCATGCCTTGCTGAATCGCCACGAAACTTGGCACACACGTACCTTGCAGCCTGGAAAAGAACACTGCGGGGGTCAGATCCCCCTACAGCCCCCCGTTTTCCGGGGAGGGGGCCCAGATCGTCAGGAACCAAGGGGATTGCATTGGGCTACAGGTCTGCTGCCACCCTGTGGTCACAGACGATTCTGCAGGTTATGCAGGTTATGCAGCAGCTCAGCTACTAGATAGGGCCAGAACCAAAAGTGAAACTAAACTGCTTTGCCTGAGTTGCCTTTGCCTGAGTTGCCTGAGTGGCCCAGGCTGGAAAGAGCAGGATCCAGAGAGTTCTAGCACCCAGTCGGATCTGAGAGGGACCTCTTTCCACAGGGCTAGCTGGCCACCTCTTCCAGTTTCTCATACTTCTGTGCTATCCTACCACACGACCTGCAGACATTGGTCAGTGAGTATTACTGCTTCATTTAGATTTAGATCTTTTATATCGATCTGTAGAGATGTTTGTATATTTGTGTGTATGTTACACCATTACTCTGGAACGCCTGGAACGATGTGGCCCAAACGTGGTACACTTATTCCGTACGATCTGGACAGGAATACTGTAGGGGTAGGGCCCCCCTTACGCCCCCAGAGGTGGGGGTGCCCAGGGGCCGCCACATCCACATGATCAAGAACCCCCACGAGTTTCTCACACATTTCCTTTCATGATGTGTGTACTCCGTGCGCCAGTCCAGCATCGGTGTCGCTCTGTCGGCACTGGGCCTTTGTGAGGGCGTACCAGAGGTGTTCCAGGTGGCGCAGTGGGCGGAGACGGGAGTTGTGACGCAGGAAGGCCGTAGTGCTGAATCCTAAACCCCATCCCTGGCCAGGGCAGCCCTGATTTGGGCTGCTTCTGTCCACGTTCCTCTGCGCCTGCTATTTTGCCAGCGCAGATCCGAGCAGGCCCATAGGGATGACTGGGGCTTATGCGGGTGCAAGGGGAGAACCTCCCCTTGTCCTGCACATCGCAGCTGCCACCTCCTAATGGGCTTTAGGATATAGTCCTGTTATGTCGGCCTTACTATGTGGGCTTTACTTAGTATTGCGCTGCCCTTCACAGGAAAACCAACTTCCACTTTTGCAACATATGGAATGAGAGCTCATTGCACTTTATTTTCTCTCCACCGGCAGTAGCTCTCTGCTTTTGTCAAATGGATCAGCACCTGACTCTTTCACCATTGCTCAATCCAGCTTGACAAGTTTTGTGATGCATAAAATCATAGCTTCAGATAGAAGGAGGGAGCTGTAATGGGGAAACATGGCCATCATTAATGGGAACAGTGTACATTGGCCCTCCATCAGGGATTATTCCACATGAAATAGGGAGTCTGTATATAATGATAATACATATTTCTATTATATAAATATTATTAAAAATATTTCTATTTTGTTTCTCAGCACAAAGTAGTTCACAAAGTGGTTTACCTGGCAAGATAAATCAGTAAGTGTTCAATCCTGAGCCCCTCAGAGTAGGTGGTACAAGTGTACCACCTGCACTTGTGTTGCAAAAGGTGCTGTAAGATGCTAACTGCCAGCGCTAAAATTACAACAGTTCTTAGTATTCTTTTAACCAGCTCTGAGAACCTTTGCCTCTCAAGGAAAGGAGGTACCTTTTCTTTTTTTTTTTATAACATTCAAAGCTATCTGGAAAATGCCAAACATTCCAGGAACGACCTCCAAACCATGTTTCATAAAGATCTGTCATTTGACTTTAAGGATATAAAGCCTTTTTCTCCCCCTCCCATCTGTGAAGCAAAACCCTAACTATTTGAGTTTGATTGATCCTGAATAATTTACACAGATGTTCTCTAATAATTCATTCATTTCTATTGGTTCCAGGCTCTCTGAAATGGTTTGAACGTGTGCCAGGAGTTCAACCCACAGTGGTTTTTTTTTAATGAAAAAAACAAAAACTGTTTCATTGAAAGTAGTGAATAATATCTATCATTTTATCCCAAGCAGAAAGCGAGATTGTTTTTTGGGGGGGGCGGGGGAAGGAAGAAAGAGGGACAGACATTGTAGAATGATCAAAGCAGGATGTGTACTTTCAACATTAAATAAAAAATGATGGAGGAAGGAAGGAAATTCCTCTCTGCTGTGATTGCACTTCTTTCCTTTTACCAAGGCGGGTGAAGAAAGAAATAAGGTATGTAAAGGATAACAGGTCATCAGCCCCCCCCCCTTCCTAATGTATTTTTATTTTAAGGTAAAAATTTGTGTTGAAGGGTTTTAGATCACACCAAATAACTCAAAATGGACTGCAGGTGTTTAGGCCGAGCAATTTTGGAAAAATGCAAGGACATTCTTCCAAGAGACTCTTTCCTCTGCACCTTTCATTAATGGCCTCCTTTCACTGGCTCAGGCGTGTTTTTCACTCTTGGACTTTCCTCATTCACCTGCCACAATGAGTTATCTTAGACAGACGCTGGGTCTAGGAAGGATTTTAGCACCACAAATGGCCGACTGTTCCAGAGTTCTGTATTGAGAAAGGAAAGAAGGTGGCTGAATGGGACTGAACTGCAGCAGGTTGGCTCGTGCCTAGCAAAGAAGAGGATGGCAGATCATTGATATGGTCAGGCCCTGCCACACCCTTGTTCTGGAATCAGCACTGGCTGCCTGCTTGTTTTGAGACACAATTCAAGATGCTAGTTATTAAAGCCCATCTGATGGAAGACCCAATTTCCCCCCTATTGTTTGCTTTCAATTTTCTTCACATACTATGGATCCGTCAGGCATCCCAGAGGCTTTGCAATGCCTCAGCTTCTCCAGAAGCTGCAGAGTCATCCTGAGGCAGTGGCCATTGTCCCCCCCCCCCGCCCCGCACTGGACATGTTGCTTTCTTTTGTCTGAGCATCTTCTCCTTTCCCTTGACCAGTACCCAAATGTAACTTGACTCTGAACCCCTCTGATGTCCAGGAGTGGGACATTCAAAAACCTCTGGTGACCCCAAATGACCAATTCCTCAGGTAAAACAAGGTTTACACCCACTGGTTTTAAAATCCTACAATGACTGCCCCTTGTTTGCAGGTTAATATTGGCGCATCAGATGCTCAGTACGGGTTGCACCCATCTTCTGAAGTCATCGGGAGAGTATCGGAAAAGAAACCCCACACCTTAGGGCATAATACCAACTTTCCAGCACTGACATAGCTGTGCCAATGGGGCATGTGCTGCATTCTTCAGTGGAGTAGTAGTCATGGAGGCCTCCTCAAGGTAAGGGAATGTTTGTTCCCTTACCTCAGGGCTGCATTGCCCTTATCCCGGTGCTGGAAGAAGTTGGCAACCCCCACCATTTCCACTGGAAAATCAGTTTTGCATTCCTCTCCATTATAGGCAGATGGCTTCTTACCTATCTTTTCTGACCAACCCTAAGGAGTGCAGTGCCATCACTTTAGCCAGGTTCAATGTTACTCCATTGGCCTTGATTGAGACCTTCACCCATATCCATCTGAATTATCCTGTCCACGCTGATATGCCCGCCACCCAGGCGGAGCCTGTTCTAGTGCATAAGACTGGTATCCTTGATCTTAAGAGACATTTAAAAATCTAGATTTTCCTCACAGGCTCCATCCACTGCTTGGCAAGCACATCCTCATTTACTTTTCAAAGCCCAACCCCAGAAATGAGCAATTGCCTCTGAAATATGACATCACACGGACATCATGACATACTCATTGTGACATTAGGATACAGGATCTCTTGGTTGAATTTTTCCATTTTTCAAGGGTGGGAAACAGACAGGTGGAGACATCAAGTAGAAGGAGTAAGGTGGCGGCGGCCTTAGCCACCTGAATTATTAATGAAAATGTATGCAAACACTGCTTTTAGATTTGCTTTTTGGAAAAAAACCCCTACTGTATTTACATAGACGACCACTTTAAAAAGACTGCATTATGTTGGTTGCAAAGGCAAACATTTACACTTTGGGCCATCTTTTATTTATAGTAGCAAGGGGAACTATATTCCAATTGCCCTCTTTGTGCATGCTGTGAAATAAACAGGGAAGTGCATTACTTAGAATATTAGATCACTAGAACACTTTATATTAGGACTCTGTCACTGTTTGGATGTCCTTTAAACAATAGCCGAGAGAATCCTTTCATGTCCTCCTACAAATGTACTGAAACAGAAATGTGCCATTTGATTTGTTACCATTGAATTTTCAAGCAGCTGGAGAGGGAAGGTGGTAGGGTCCACTTGGGTTTGTATCTGGGCCCTCTGGAGTTTCAGAACCTGTTGGGTGGTGATTTTTTTTTTGTCATAGCGGATTACGATGAATGGCTTATTGGGCTGCTTGTTTGGGCTTTGTGGCTGCTGTCCTGTCATCCTAAGGTCAACGTCCAGTGGTTAGGATAGGATATTTCAATTCAGCAGGGGGACTAAAGTCTGCCCTTTATAATTGATTGCACAACAGAATAGGACACCCAGCTAGGTGTCTTATTCTGCATAAATTATACACGCTCTTCTTTGGAGTTCACACTCTTCTTTGAGGTTCCAGGTAGCCTGGCAGTAAACCCCCATCTCTGTCCTATGGGCTCTCACAGAGGCACCCTGATGTCTCCTACAGTGTAGGGAAATCTCAACATCTGGCTAGCCTGTCTGATCAGGTGGTCCACGGGATTTGCTACAGAAGAAATGCCAGGTAGTTGAGGATGAGCACCTTATAAAAAGGGTGCCTCTCATTCCCACCGTTAGTGCTAGACCTTGCCTTGCTCCTTTCTCCAGTCATGAGAAGGCCAATGTTGTTAGCAGTCCTCTAGGGTTTTAGAGGAGGGTCTTTTCTTATAGAAACTGAAGATGCCAGGGATTGAAACTGTGGACTTCTGCATGCAACTTAGCATGATCTGTCTCCTTAAGGTTTCATTGCCTGCTGGATGGGCTTTCATGATTTCTCTGGTTTGTCATCTATTGCCTCTGATTCTCCCTCCTGTTAATTAGTGGTGGATTTTTTAGAGGTGTTTTTTATGGTTTTATGCTGTAAACCACCATGATCATTTTAATGGAAAAAAGAGGATAAACCAGTGGTATTCAAACTTTTTAGACCGGGATCCACTTTTTAGAATGGCAGTTGTGTCGGGATCCACTGAAAGTGATGTCATTAACCTGGAAGTGATGTTGTGGCAGAAAGTGATGTCATCAAGCAGGAAGTGCTGTCATTGTAACATAATAAAATCAGTGGTGTCATCTAAATGATTTAAGAACAGGTACTCACTTTTGATTGGCAAGTGTTGGGACCCGCCCACCGGAAGTGACGTCATAAGCCAGAAGTGATGTCGTGGCATGAAGTGACATGAAAAAAGCCCTTTTTGGGGCCTCAGATGATTTTAAACTGACCCAACAGTTGCAACAGTATTCCACAGCACCCCAGAACATGTTAAGGAGGCCTGGCATCATGTTAAAACCCCAGAGCAACTCATTTTTCAGTGGCAAGGAAAGGCTCCGCTCGCTGCCTGCCTGCCTGCCTGCCTGGCTCTGAGAACATGCAGGCAACTCAAACATGCAGGAAATTCAAACGTTGCAGAGGGCGGAGTTGACGAGTGGGCGGGTGAATGGGCGGGGCCAGCTGTAATCCTAGAAACCGGTACTCGCGTACCCCCGCGTACCCCCTGCATGACATCACTGAATAAAATGACACTCCTGAAATGCAAATTGGCATTCTTGGATTGCAGCAATTGTACAACCATGAAACATCCCTGATAGAAGGCAAGGACAAAATATGATGTGAAAGCACTGAACTAAAAATAAAATTAAAAAAACAAACCCTCACTTGAAAATTCAAACTGTTAACACTCTGTCATGCCCCAGCAGTTGTGGGCACGAGCACCGGCCTGGGAGAGGAGACCGGCTGCAGGCAATCCGCCGAGCGCAGCTGCGTCTGAGGAGGTCGGCAGGGCCAGGATAAAAGGAGAAGAAGAGAAGGAAGGGGGTGGCTTACTTGGGAGAAACTGCCAGCAAGGGAAGACGCCGTCGGGCCAAAGCTGAACGCTCCCCGCCAGGCAGTGGCAGGGACAGGCGCCCTGCTAACGAGTGCCGCTGGACCCGCCCGTGTCCGTGACCGGGCAGCCGTGGAGAACCAGACACGACCCTGGAGCAGCTCCGCACCCACAGCCCATGAACCATGAGTGAGTGGTCACTGATGTGACAGTCGGAGGAGCCGGAGGGAACAGCCACCTGCCAGGACTGAGTCTGCATGGCTGGGATTTGTGTTGGACTTAAACTGTGGCCTGGACAGCCTTTTGGAACTTCTTTTGGGCTTTGTGCCAACCCGGAGGGCAGAACTTTAAGTTGGACATTTCGAGACAGCCGAAGACTTCTGTTGGCGAAGACTTTTGTTGGGTCTTTCGGGGCGGGGGGAAACGGGTAGAGCCGACTGCGGTGTTCTTGGAGGTGCAATAAAAGGGGTCTCTGTACTGTTCTTCCATCTCCTGGTCGTGTTTAAGGGCGCCCACCGGGATTTCATCGGTTGATCCCTTCTCCGCTCCCCTCCCGGACTGGGGAGGGGCGAGCGGGGACGACCGTGACATGACCTCCATTCACAAAAGGAATATAACAAGAGTAAGGTCTGCAGTTTCCAAGATGGCTGCTCCCAGCTTTCCGCAACCCACCTGACATCAGGTCATGACCCACCAAGTGGGTCCTGACCTACAGTTTGAATACCACTGCTTTAAACAACAAATCTGTGCACTGCAATATTGGTCAGGGATGCTTCTCTTTGTTTACTGCCTGTGTAAAGGTCAATGAATGGAGCAGCCCAGTAACTTTTAGGATGGAATTACCGTGTAGTGGCCGACTGACCAGGAAAATCCCTGTCACTGAGGTGCTTTGTGCTTTTAATAACAGCTGATCTGTAACTACCCATCCTGACCTGCTACTATTTGAAGATCAAGCTACTGTTGATGATGCAGGGATTGGTAAACGAATTGACAACTATAAGGTGGATGTCAGAAATATACAATGATTTTTGACAATCATTTGTAGTTTTTCATAAACCTATAAAAATGTTTCTTCAGACGTAATTTTCACTCAGTTCAATGGTACTTACTCCCAGTTTAGTATGCACTGGACTGAAGCCAGGTGTCTCATAAAATCCATGATTAGTCAGCATTGTCCTATGGCAGTGTTATTCAAACAATGGGTTGGGGCCCACTTGGTGGGTCGCTCGCAACACGATGCCAGGTGGGTCGTGAAGAGCTGGGATCAGCCATCTTGGAAGCTGCAGACCTTACTCTTGCTATATTCCTTTTGTGAGTGTTAACAGTTTGAATTTTCAAGTGAAGGTTGTTTTGTTTTTTAATTGTTTTCAGTTCAGTGCTTTTACATAATACCGGTTGCGCACCACACATGCAGCCGCCTTTGCCCCGCCCCCGCAGACATATAGGAGCGGGACTTGAAAGGACCCATGGGGTAACCGGGCAAGGGGCAGGCAAGCTGTGGTGTACGTGCTCGCCCTGCCCCTGCCTCATTCGGGCTCTGACTGGCGATTCCCGCCCACCCTCCCGTTATCAGGCTGAGATAGCTGGTCGCTTCGGGGCCGGGTAGGAATTTTTTGCCTTCAGCCTAATTGGCCTCCGGCTGTTGGTTTTTTCGCCTACCCCAGTCTGAGGTGGGTATTAGGGTGATGTTAGTTAAATGGTCACTTCGTGCAGGCAGGTAGCGTGCAGGGGGGGGGGGTAGGCAGGTAGGTTCTGCATTGGCATCCATTCTGAGGCAACACTGTTGGGGATCGGCCGGGCCACTCATAAGTTGCTTTTCCGGCTTGTTGAGCAGTGGGTCGTACCCTGACTGGATTCGCAAAGGCCACCCCTTGGCTCAGGTCGGGGTAAGCATGCGTGGTCACGTTGCCTCGACCTTTGCGTCGGCGAGGATGGACTTCAGCTTGAAGCAACGAGCTGGAGTCTGGAGTCAGATAGTTTTTATGCCCGTTGATCATCCAGATCACCTGGGGAGGCAGATGGCCAGAGCCGTTTCCCCACAGTCCCGCACGCTTGGGGGTTTGTCCAGCTGCAAGTTTTAAAATGCTGTAAATAGTTAATAAAGTGGCCCTGTTAGACCAAGTCCTGGTGTTGCGTGTTTTTTTCTGGGGGGTGGGGGGTTGGATAATATTTTGTCCTAATCCTGCTTTCTGTCAGGGATGTTTCATGGTTGTACAATTGCTGCAGACAATAATGCCAATTTGCATTTCAAGAATGTCAGTTTATTATGTTACAATAACAGCACTTCCTGCTTGATGATGTCATTTCCTGCCATTACATTACTTCAAGGGGAATGACATCACGTCCTGATGTGAGTGCCATTTTAAAAAGTGGGTCTCAGTCTAAAAAGTTTGAGAATCACTGTCCTATGGAATTCAACAAGGATTATTCCCTGGGTGAGTATATTTAGAAGTGTTACGCATTAGTGAAATACTTAACGGAGAAATGGAATGTAGCAGTTTTACCAACTTCACTTCCACTATTTATATGGTCGTATAAAATCTCTACACTGAATTGCCTGGTACTTTGGACATTTCATTCTCTGCCTTCTTCAGAAACCCAGTGCAAATGTCTCCCAAGCTCATTAATTTATCTTTAAAGTGCATTCAGGCCTGGGAAATGCTGAACAAATTGGTGAGTTAAGGCTCTTTCCTCCCTGCAGGACTGGATCGTAAATGCTGTATTGTTCTGCAGAGTGTTATCAAGCAGCTGTTACGGAGACTCCTCAGAGAAACAATGCGTTCCGCTGGTGGGTGAATTAGTTGCAAACCATCCTTCACAAGCTTCATGCGGATGTTGTTGGGCTTGATCAGCTAATTCCTCTACTGTACATTCCTAATTCCTTTAAAACTCTTTAAGGTTTTGGGTGTCATGTTCTCCTTGGACAGTATTGTGAATGCTGTTAGCCTCAGTTAGGTTTTCCCGTGCACTACAGGTATTGGCTTGTATGAAGCCTCGTTCCTTGTAGGGAATGATAAAGAAATTTGGTACACCATTAATATTCAAATCAGCACCTTCTTCTCTTTTCTGAGGTTCCCTCTCTATAGAGGGAGAAAATGTCTGAAACCTCTGAAAATAACTTGCACAAAAATGTGTTTTAGAGCAGTGGTTCTCAAACCTTTTAGCATCAGGACCCACTTTTTAGAATGACAATCTGTCCGGGACCCACCAGAAGTGATGTCATGGCTGGAAGTGCTGTCACTTCCAGAGCCTGCCTGCTTTCCTGAGAATGCAGCAATAAGTTGGGGGTTTTCTCAGCCCTTTTCCAATAGCAAAGTGAATCAGAAAGAAAAAGCCTATTTAGAACCTTGACACAAGCAAATCAACCACACAGCCCTCTCCCTTTCCAGTGTCCCCTCTACCCATATTTTCAATATGGCTGATCTAGGTGCTTTGCGACCCACCTGCAATTGGCTCATGACCCACTGGTGGGTCTCGACCCACAGTTTGGGAACCACTGTTTTAGAGGATAATAGGCTGAAGAAAAAAAAGAGGTGCCAATATTTTTATACAGGCCATCCACCTTCCATTTTGTTTTACAAAATAAAACCACTTCATATGGTGTAAATTGAATCTGAGATTTATTTCTTTGCCTGCTAATTTTCCTTGCAGATGGAAATACTTACAGAGGGAAAGGAGGGGTATGAATCATTTAAATAGATAAACTATTTAAAGTACATCATGATTAATGATGAGAAGTGGCTGGTTATTTTTTGACCTTGATCCATTTCACGGAATCTGCTAATGCCACCAGCATTATCTGATAGGCTTACACTAAACTGCAAATAAGCTGAATGGGCATGATATTAGCAAGGAAAAACAACAACACCTTCCATCTTGTAAGTCTTTGTCAGGGCCAGAATGGGTTAATCAAGGACAGCTACATATATCATGGGTTTATGACTGGTATGGGGATGTGTGCAAATAAGACCAGGAAGAACCTAGGAGAAGAGTGTCTAGGGTGCATTTATGTACTTTTCAATCAAAAACCACCCACTGTTTTACATGTACACATCTCTCGCTCTCTCTTTTGAGTGTGCTCTCTCTCTCTCCCAGCCTTTCAATCTCTCATCACTACTGCATAACACTTCTCACCATCACCTTAACTTGTTTAACTTGCCAGAACACTTTTTAGATGCTTTCTCTTGTTTCAATTTGAATTTCACTTTCTTGAAATGTACGAATCCCAACTTTTTATTGGGACTATACAATGTGTTCAGGTGTTGTCAGAGATTGACCAGAGCTGTCATTGGCCAAACACCCACACCCATCAGAGGGCCTCATGGATAGGCTAACCCTTGAACCCTTAGAACCTATTACAGCATACAGTGCACCATCAGTGGGCAGGTGATGGGCCCACCATACCTAGGGCCTACTAGGACCCTCAGCTATCTGTGGCCAGTCCTCAAATTATGGCCTATGAAGTTGGATGTAGTTCACCAGCCTTGTATGGTAGCCCACTAGAGACTGGGGAAGTCTCCTAGTTCTGCTACACAAACCAAATGAGTTGCCAAGCAACAACTGATTGGCTATATGGTGTTGGTTTGGTGGCGGGCAGCCGGAGGATGGCCCCTGCAAGCGCAGTGGTAATCAAACAGCAACCACTGCATCTTAGAGGTGCCATGGCAGCCATAGGAGGAACCTCGGGAGAAGAGCACAGGGTGGGCTCCTCAAGTTTGCGCCAGCTATTTTGTCAGCACAGAGGGCTTCCATGTCCCACCCCCACTCCGCCCCTCCTCTGCCCAGTTCCACCCTCCTGGAAAGAGCATACTGCCACTGGCCCACGTGGGCTGGGCTCTGGGGCCTGGTGCTGGGCTGTCGCCGGTGGTAAGCCCTTACCTCTGGCAGTGAAAATGCTGTACAGATACTGGCACCAGTGGTAAGGGCTTACTGCTGGCGCTCTCAGGGGTAGGATTGGGCCTTTGTGCTGGAACAGGCATAATTCTTCTTTCCGGCTTTCAGTAATTCTGCTGGCTTACAACCGTTAACTTTTGTGTCTTACAACCACTAACCATTAACTTACAACCATTAACCATTAACTGTTGGGTAAAATTGTCAGCAATATAGCAAACAAACAAACAAACAAACAAACAAACAAACAAACAAACAAACAAACAAACAAACAAACAAACAAACAAACAA
>JAJKFI010000001.1:39759196-39770596 GCA_029204185.1 Lerista edwardsae | reverse complement strand
CAAACAAACAAACAAACAAACAAACAAACAAACAAACAAACAAACAACCCCAGCCATATTTTTTTGCAAACCTCTCTCCAAAATATAGCTTTACCTGTACAAGCATTGTCTCAAGAAGCTTCATTCTCTGAAAGGAGAGTTGTTTACCAGATGTTCTGATTCTCCATCACACTTTCTTCTCCAACTTGGAGCTAACACTGGGTGTTAAATTTTTTTGTCCTGATCTCTGCTTCACTGATCCACCTTCCTCCTAGCAATTTAAAGCACTGCCGGTGAAAGAAGCTTGCCATGTGTGAAATCTGTCAAGGCTTTAACTAGTTTCTCCTTAGGTGTCCATTGAAGATGAAGCAGTTTTTGAACAAATGTGTCTTGGGAACTATTTGTTAGCTAATTTTTCATCTGACTTTCTAGCTGCACCAGCATCCTGAGAATGAAAAAAAAGGTGCTTTTCAAGACAAATCATGTCTCAAATGGAAGTAGCAGTACAGGACTTGCTACATGTCCTGAAAGATAAATTATTTCCCCCAATTACTACCATCCATTGCTTATCAATCTATACACTTAGTTAAAACAGTTGGCAGTTGTTCAGGCTAGAGTAGAAGATATATGCACACCTCTTATAGGTGCATTTTCTCCTACAACCTTCTGGAAAATAATTTGAAGGCCTTCGCTGGCATTGGAAGCCAGCATTTGTAGCAAAGGGAATTCATAAAGGAGTTGACTGTCTGGGTAAAAATGGGATCAGTTGAAATAACAGCAGGTAACCAAAGTCTTCAGTTTGTGACTTACTGCAGTTGATCTCATTAAGAAAGATAAAGCAGGAATATAAAGTTGAAGAAGTAAGTAAAAATATATCAGGGTTTTTTTTTAGTGCAACATGATAGTATCTATTTTTCCTTCTACTTTCCTAGAATATCCAGCCAGAAAAAATTCCTTTGAGACAGAAAAGCTAAAGGACCGAAAGGGTAAACACCGTGGATCAAATAATTCATTGCCGTCCATTTCCTGTACTGTCCAGTCGGGGTATGCAAGGTTTTTCATTTTTGCTCATTATTCCATTTCTTTTTGTTATTAAAAACCTCATTTGTTTAGTTATTAATCCATTATAATCATATTCATTTTGCGATGAATTTCACCCAGTTTCGTTAGGCCCGTCCTGTTCATTTCCCAGATGCCTCAGGAGGCCAATACAAATGGAACTTCTGAGACATCTGGGAGGAAGACTTTTGAGATTAAAAAGACTGTTTCCTGGATGCCCTGGGAATTACATTTGCATTGCAATTTGCAACCAACTCCTGAGGCATCTGGGAGGGAGTCTTTTTTTGGTCTTAAAAATCTCCACCATAAGCTACATAGATAAAAGAAATGTAGGCTAGAATCTGTACAGTCTCTTTCTCCTAAGGTTCAGGGCTTTCCTATTGCTTCTTAACACTTTAATATCATCCCACAAGGTTTTTCTATTTTGTTTTGTTTGAGAAGCAATTGATGTCTAGGACTCAAACTAAAAATAGACTCAAAACCAGAAAGGGGCACTCAAGTCATTGCAACTTGACCCATGAGACGCTTGTTTTTTGCGACCCTTGTTTGTCATGAGTAGTGTTGTTGTTCAGTCGCTAAGTCGTGTGTGTCCGACTCTTCGAGACCCCAGGGACCACAGCACGCCAGGCCTTCCTCTCCTCCACTAGCTTCCGGAGTTCGCCCAATTTCATGTTCATCGCTTCGGTGACACTGTCTAACCATCTCATCCTCTACTGCCCCCTTCACGAATAGTGAAGGTATGCTAATTAAAGGAACATCTTTGTTTTTTAAATGGTGCCTGATGGACCCCCCTGCCACCTGACAGGAAGACTAGCAATACAGTGTGACAAGCAGAAGAAGTGGGCAAGAGTTCCAGTGTGTGCTTTTTGTGTGCTCAAAAAAAGCCCTCCCACCTGCCCTGGTCCTCTTACCAGTTTTTGTTACATTGCATCTGGCCTCCCAATCTGGAGGTAGCTGGCAGTGACATCATTGCCAATTACTTCTGGTGGCGCTTCTCATAGGTGGACCATGCAAAGTGGCATGGTGGGAGACAAACATTGAGAAACACTGGTATGGACAATACTGACCTATATGGATGAGTGGGCATAAGGCAGCGTCATAAGAACATAAGAAGAGCCCTGCTGGATCAGGCCAAAGGCCCATCTAGTCCACTTGTATTTCACAGCAGCCCATCAGATGCCTCAGGGAGCACTAAAGAACAAGAGGCCTGCCATGTGTCCCATTTATTGTGGCTGCTGTGGAAAAAAACACCAATAGATAATCAAAGAAGTGCACTGCTGCTGGTGGTGTTACTTACTGCCCACCCTCTCCGTGTGGTCTCCTCTGGGCGCTGGGGTCTGGAGCTGGGTTGCTGCCAGTGGTGGAAATGACTGTTATGGCATTTTTACAACACTAGTGTTGGCGGTAAGCCTTTACTGGTGGCACTGGCTGGAATAGGATTGGGCCCTTAGGACTGTACACTTGGAGAAATTAATTCATGTGTACCTATGTTCCGTTTCCTGTTTTCTCCAGCCACTCCGATCACCTATCAGATAAGACTCTTATGGATAATTAAAATAATTTATTAAGTGAACATAAGATCTGAACTCGGCCCTCCTCCGTCCCCAGATCCCACTCTTCCCTGACTCACTCCAGGTTTTCTCATTATTATTTAGTGCCCTCAATGCATACAGAGTGCTTCACCCACAATGAAAAGACAGGCCTTTCCCTGAGGGGCTTATGATGCAGTTATTGGCACAAAGGAGACAACAGAGCAAGGGCCAGAAGTAAACAGAGGATGTGTATGGCATTGCTTCACGGTATGTGCTTCAACTTCTTTCAGTGGGCAGTGTGTGGGGCAATGGCTTTGTGGAAATGATGAGAAGGGATTCACAAGGAGGGAGGAAAAAGCATCCTGATGCTTTTCTAGGAGACTGTTTCAAGCATATGGGGGGACAAGGGAGATGGAAGCGCAGCTGTTCTTTGCCTCCACCCCGCCCTTGTACAGGGCAGAGGCATGTGAAGGCACCTGATTGGTCACCTTTCTCCTGGGCCTGACTGAGAGGGAGGGAGTGTCCTGCCCGCCCTCTCACTTTGGGCCTGAAGGGGTGCGAGGTAAAGGACAAGATCACTTCAGGAAGCAGGAAGGCTTTGGACCGTTGAGGGTAGTCATGGACAGGAGTATAGTGGAATATGCGGTTCTGAATGGGAAACATCCTGAAAGCCTCTGATAGTGAGAAAAAAATGAGCTTGTGCTGAATCAGAAAGTGGACAGGAAGCCAGTGAGCGGAGTAAAGTGACTGTGCTGCCAATACGTTGGTTACGCCAGCAATATTTATTGGGGGATCAATACTGCATAATGAATTCTTGAGTAAATTTACTACCCTACTGTAGCTTTTCCTCTTGCTGGCACACTGGAATTTAGACTACAATCCTAACCTGTAGTTAGGCTGGCACAGTTAGGCCAGCAAAGTTTGGCCAGCACAAGGGACACGATAAAGTATGTTTGGACCACTCTCCGAGTCAGAGAGGCCAGTCCACAGATGTGCGCCATCCAGTGGCGGATCTAGGGGGTGGCAGGGGGGGCAAGAGCCCTGGGCGCCGCCTTGGGGCCATCTAGGGGGGCGCCAGTGGCCCCTGCAACATTTTGCGGATAGACCTGGGCTCTCTCGAGGGGAGCCCAGGTCTACCTGTGGCTGCTTCTAGTGGGTAGACCTGGGCTCCCATGGGGGTGCACTTCTATTGGGTGCCCCGGGCGCCATTTTGACTAGGTCCGCCCCTGGCACCATCCTCCCTGACTCCAAGTGTGGTCCAAATACATTTTACTGTGGCCCTTGTGCCCGCCAAACTTTGCTGGTTTAACTAGGCCAACCTAACTACAGGTTAGGATTGTGGTCTTAGTCACACTCCTTCCCCTACTTAATAAGTGGAAGTTAGCAGTAGGACTGCACTGCTAAATTTGAATGGATTTTAGTAAAGCCCTGCAAGATAAAGAATGCAATGTACTTTGCAGAACATCCCCTGAATGTGGAAGATGCATTTCTAACTTTCACAGCAAGTAGTTGCTGGTGGATCTTTCCTTTCAGATATTTCTCTGATTTCTTAAAGCCATTCATATCAGTGATTGTCAGAACGCTGCCTGCTAATTCCATTGGCTGCTTGGTTTTTTTCCTAGCCTGCTCCTGATTAGTTCCATTCAATAGCTTTATTCTGATGTTAGAGAGACACAGGCAGAATGAAGCAAACTTTTTTCAATTCCCTGATTTGTTATTGATGCTTTGTGCTGTCCCACCTCACCACCCACATACCCCCACACCCATATGCATTCTAATTGAAAAGTTGCTACTTAATACTATCTCTTGATCCTAGGCACACCTAAATGGAAGTGTGGGTGAGCTTGTCACCCCCACATATTCATTGCTCAGTGACTGCAGCATTAAGTGGTTATTTGCATGTGTCAAGCATCACACACAGCACTGCCGTTTCAGCTGACATTACACAATATTTCTCTGCAGAGGCATTTTACATATCCTGCTGTAAGTCAAGAAGTGTTGTGGATGGAGCTGAAACTCAGCGGTTGTGCACCACCACATTTGTGTTGAGAAAGTTGCAGGTTCAATCCCTGGCAACTCTTCCTAGGGCAGGAAAAGACCTTTCTCACTTGGTCTAAGACAGCTTCCTAATGCTAATCTGATGTCTATGCTAAATAAGAGACAGATTTGTGAATCATGCACATGTCAATCAGCCGAGAACTACTCATTACAGAGAATGTGGGGCTGGTAAAAATGTTTTGCGTTCCCTCCTATAACACTGATAGCACAAACCTATGCATGTCTACTCAGAAGTAAACCCAATTACATTCAATGGGGCTTACTCCCAGGAAACTGTGAATAGGATTGCAGCCCTAGTTAACAGCCCAATCCTATCTTGGGCTGGCCCAGAGCATGTAACTGTTGCCATTGAACCAAAGTGCAGCCATCTTAAGTCTTTTGCTTAGTCACTTGTCTAAAGTTGCTGAAGTATGTAACTGTTTCTCTCTTTGCTCTCATTGTTTTCACTCACTTGCCCCCACCTGTAACCTTCTCTATCCAGTGATGCTAGCCCTCACAACAGATAAAGACCTGGTTCAAGCCAGCAGAGTTGCCTTCCTTATCAAAATGGTCACAGCATATTCTCAAGGCCCAATTAACACAGAGCTTCTCATGTCCCAGCCCCTGTGTAGTAATTTTCCACCAAGCAGCAGCTTGGGGGAGAGGGACATAAAGATGATTTAGAATTGTATGCCTTTGCCTTTTTCTCTGCCTGCCAAGTGGGGCAGGGAGATTGGCCCACCTGCGCAGGTGTACTAAAGATGATCCTCATACTCTCTCTTTGGTTGTCTGCCTTTTTACATTCTTTCCTCGTGATGAAAACCATTTTGGGCCTTTTTTTGGCAACATAACTATGCATGCTATGGGCTGGCCAGAGACCAGGCACCAATGGAGAGATAAGTAAACAAATGTCTGCTTACCTACTGCACCCAATTTTCTTGTCCTCAGTGGGACTACTCAGAACTGCACCGCCTCTTTGGCTGGTGTCAATATGACATCCAAGTAGGTATGTCAAGCCCCAGGCTGGGAACATTGGATATAGGTACCACTGCTGCTCTGATATCTGCCAAGCCTACCATTCATTTGCCCCAGTCCCAGTCCTGGCCCCAGTTCTCCCCAGAACACCCTGGAATGCCCCCTCTGCTGACCAATTTGCTCCAGCAGCAGCTCTGGAGGTGGTTGACATGCGCTTGCAGTCAACTACCAATTGCGGACCCAGCCTATGTCACTGCAGTTGCTGCACCAGTGACCAAGGCCTTGTGTTGATGGAGCACAAGTTCTATTAGTGCAAGGCCCTGATAGGATTGGTCCATTGTTCCAGGTTCTCACATCATGAAAATATGGACATACCCAACACTACTACATGATCAGCTAATGTGGAGGAAAGTTGAAGCATGCACATCATCATGATGCCAGGGAATGACTTAGTTACTATTTGGGAGGGGAAAACTGATCCACCTTCATTACCTGTTTAAGGTTACCATCCTACACATACTTACCTGGGGATAAGTCTCATTGAATTCAGTGTAATGCTGCAATCCTATACACATTTTCCTGGGAGTAAGGCAGTGGTGTCATTCAAATGATTTAGGAACAGGAACTCACTTTTGATTGGCACTTGTCGGGAACCCAGAACCAGCCACGGAGCCTGTTAGGATCCGGAACGCCCGTTCTGGTCCGTTCCCCCTGAATGACATCACTGGAGTAAGGTCCATCAAATATAATGGGACTTATTTATGAGTAAACATGTAGGGACTTGCGCTGGTAGTTTTCCTTCTCTGCCATATTGCTTTTGAGTCTATCACTGAGCACAGTCCTCTAAAAGTAGGCATAGCACAGGTTTATGTAATATGCTATCATGCGTGGACATTTTGTTTTCAATCTCTTTCCTAATAATTCCTTGCACCTCTTCACTTCCGCTGCACTTGTTTTCAATGACACAAGACTCATACACGCTTAGATCCATGTAAAGCACTTGAACCGAGATTGGGTCATTCAGACCCAATGACTTGTTCCTCGAAGTCAGCCATGTGGCTTAGTAGGACACTGTTACAGTCTGACAGATGTGAACAATTGCTGAGTCACATGCAGAAGCCATAAGATTCTTCTTCAGTGCGGCTTGATCATGCATTTAGTGGAACACCAAGGAACGTATACATGCAAACATTTGTTTTCTGCGTCATCAGTGCTCAGTATATAACCATTATATACTCTTTTACAGACTTTTTTTCTTCAAAACATCATGAGTTTGTTCTTTGGAATCGTCTTTTCCCCCCACCCCCAACACAAAATAACTTCTGTTTATAAGATCACCTCTGTACAATAAATGCTATGGAATATTATTGCCAAGCTTAAATAGCTTACCACAAGAATACCACACAGAGGCACTAAAGCAGCTTAATATTTGCAATGACAATATAAAATGTTTTATAAGCTCACCAAAGCAGTTTTTCTGAGAAAGCCATATGGCAAACTACAGTATTGACTATGAGAGTTTGCGATGTCGGAAAGTTGGTTTTACATTAAACTGGCTTTGACTGCTGTATGCTTGCTCTAATTTTCAATGGCAGAGTCTTGCTTCTCTTGCTGTGATTCAATGCTTTAAGAAAACAGGTGTTTTCGATGTGAATAGAATAGAATAGAATATTATTGGCCATACATGGATTTCACCATACATGGAATTTTACTTCGGCCCAAAAGCTCTCACATATACCTTAAACTAATAAGTAATACCATCACATTAACAAGACCCCACTAACTCTAAATTAGTTCATCTTGTTCTTAATTTTTAAATTAAATGTGCATCTTGTTCTTAATTTTTATCCAATTAAGATTGATCAATCAATCAATCAAACAGAATTTATATACTGCTTTTCAACCAAAAGTTCACAAAACGGTTTACAGGCAGAAATAAAGTTATATGACTCCCTGTCCCAAAAGGGCTCACAATCTAAAAAATGTGGACCACCACCAGCAACAGCCACTAGAAAAGAGACTGTACTGGGGTTAAGAGGGACAATTACTCCCCCCTCCCACTAAATATAAGAGGACACCACTTGAAAAAGTGCCTCTTGCCCAGTTAGCAGGGGAAATATACATGCTACATGCTTCCAAAGATGTACATGCTAATAATGACCCGTGTAACAAATGTTTGAAAAAAGCTGGACTCATGTCATAACTTTGGGTCTATATTGGCTGGCCATTCTAAAAATACTGTAGTTACGAAGCTGCCTCATCATTGGTCCATGTAGTTCCGTGTTCAGTCTTTTCTGATTGGCTGTACTTCTCCAGGGTTTCAGGAAAGGGCTTTTCTCAACCCTATATAGAGACGCCTGAGACCTTCTGCATGAAAAGCAGGTGCTTCTGCCACAGTGCCACAACTGCTCCCTGGCAGCTTTTCCCTTTATGGTTCTTTAAGAAAAACTGAGGATGTTGCACTTCCAATCCATTTGAAAGAACTCAAGTGGAAATGAATGTCGTTTCTTGACATAAACAACTGTCACCTTGAGGCTGGCAAAACAGAACAATGTGTTTTGGAGGATTCTGGGTGAAGTAGCTACTTAATATGCCACAAGCCCTCCTCGAACGTGTTTGGTTTGAGTTTAAAACCCAACATCACACACCTCCATGGATAATGATAATTTTAACTCAACTATGGTTTTAGCCCAACTATCTGGGGTTTATAAGCAAGAGGCTTGGAGAGAGGAAAGTCTACAGACCAATTGATGCTCCTGTTTTACAGATTGCAAAGATGAAGTAGGAGATATAAAAGGATTAGAGTTAAACTGGAGGTAAATTCCTGAAAGCAAACAAAGGCATGAAAAAAATGCAAACAAGTTTTCAAGGTTAAACTGAGCAGTTACTCGAAGAGCTAAATGCTTTTTTTCCTCCTAAAGTCCTTAATTCAACCTGCATCATCCATCACTGTCTGTAAAGACTGTCATATGGACTCCCCAGTCTAGCTGTTTCTTCTGGCCTGGGCCTGGAGTGTTAATATGCACACCACAGCCCTATCTCCTCCCCATCCACTGGAGTGCAATGTGGCATTTCTACACATGCACCCCGGGTATGCCCCAAGGTCATGTTATATTGACGCCTTGCTGAAGCTAAGCAAATCTAGATCCAGGCAGTGTAGCAAAAAAAAGAAAAAGAAAAGAAAAAGAAAGGGTAGCTCACAAAAAGAGACAGGAAAGAAGGAGGAACTCTCCAAACAGGTGCAGAGGAGAACAAAATAAACAAAACAACATGTATTGAAAGCCAATTCATTCAAGTAGGGTCTGCATCTCAGTGGTCATACTCAGTTGTTCGTGCTTTGCATGAAGAAAATCCTTGGCATTCCAAGGAGGTTGGGAAAGATCCCGCAGTGTCATTACCAGTCAGCATGTAAGCCATACTGAGAGCTTCATGGGCCACTGGCCTCACCCTAAGGTAGCTGCATAATTTCACAGTCAGACTGCCACCTTATGCATGGGCCAGCAGTTCTAGATACATTGAAATGCAGTACAGTGCAGTCACATCGTACACTGGGTTAGGCAGTGGCATAGCAAATATGGAGAATGGTATGCCCTGGGTACCACCCTGGAGCCTAACGTGAGAGGGTGCCAGGTAAGGCCCAGGCAAGATGGTGGCTACGACCTCTTAGGATTTCAATAGATTTTGGCTATGTATGTATGTATAAAGTATGTATAAAGTATGTTTGGACCACTCTTAAGTCAGAGAGGCCAGCACACAGACATGTGCCATTCTCCCTGACTCGAAGAGTGGTCCAAATGCACTTTACAGTGGCCCTTGTGCTGGTCACACTTTGCTGGCCTAACTGTGCTGGCCTAACTCCAGGTTAGAATTGCACCCTAAGTGGCAGAGATGGCACTGAAGGAAGAGGGAGGCAAGAAAGGAAAGGGTAGCCGGGCAATCGGCCGTCACGTCATTGTTTTGTGGCAGCTACAATGGGGCTGGTGGTTTGTTCCCCTTCACCATGGTGGAGTGGTGGTTTTCTTCTCTCCACAATTGCGCCCACAGCCCATTGTAGCTGCCACCAAAACACTAAGAGACAGCAGCCAGATCTCCCTGCCTTCTCTTCCTTCCTTGCCTCCCCCTTCCTTGTTCCACTGCCACCTCTTAGTGTTTTGGTGGCTTCCTGATTAGGAGGCCGCCAAAACACTAAGAGGCAGTGATGGCATAATCCTCCTCTCCTCTTTCCTCCTCTTGTTGAACAGCGGCAAGATCAAGAAGGTTCTGCATCCACCTCTTCTAGGAGAACCCAGAAATGACATTGTCAGCACAATCCTATGCATGTCTACTCAGAAGTAAGTCCCATTATGTACAATGGGGCTTACTCCCCGGAAAGTGGGTATAGGATTGCAGCCTGTGATATATTGTGTGACCTCACCATCCCAGGTTTCGGGGCCCGAAGCTACACTGCTGGGGTTATGGTGTGAAGTCTGCATGTCAAGTGAAAATTGCGTATAGCCAAAAATTTCCCTTAAAAATTCCTTAATTTTTAATGAGTACTAGTCCCAGAGGCCTCCTCAAGGTAAGGGAATGTTTGTTCCTTTACCTTGGAACTGCCATTGCCATTACCCCGGTGCTGGAAAGTTGGTTAGGATTGAGCCTTAATGAATGTATATGGATTGCACTTGTGTATATTCAGTGATGTCATGCAGGGGGAACGCGAGGGAACTCAGTTCCACTAGTTAAAATTAGGGCTGAATCCGCCCACTTCACTCTCCCTCCTCCCCCTCCCAATTCCTCTGCAAAGAGCTTTTCTTCTTGGTTGGCTGGCACTCAGAAGGTTAAAGGGAGCGACTCCGGATTCCTAGGGGGGCGAAGGCAGTGATGTCATTCAGGGGGAACGGACCAGAACGGGCGTTCCGGATCCTAACGGGCTCCGTGGCTGGTTCCGGGTTCCTGACAAATGCCAATCAAAAGTGAGTTCCTGTTCCTAAATCATTTGAATGACACCACTGTGTATATTGTATCTACAGTCGGCCCGCGGCATCCACAGGGGTTCCTGGAACTCCCACAGACACCGAAATTATTTGCATGCATGTAGGGGCCACATTGCATGAAAAATATGTTTGGGCTCTTTAGAAACCAGAATCACACTATGGAATGTCAGAGTATGCGCCCCAATGCCCTTGTTGGGACTGGGAAAACCCTTTGTTGGCTCTCCTCCTGGCCAGAAGGCCCGGCTCGGTCAGCAGAGCAAATGGCTTTTCAGAGGTGCTCGGCTCCGCATTCCAGCGCTGTGGCAAAGGAGGCACAGAGACGTAGCTCTTCCAAGATAAGATAGGTTTTACTTTTCGCATAGTCAGGGTCAGTCCAAAGTCAACATACAAGTACAAATCAGTCAGATTGCAGCAAGTAGCAGACAGATCTTGTATACAGCATACGAAATCGTAGTTGGGCAGCATCTCTCCTCCATTCAAGTAACCCACGCTGATGCGGAGCACTGCCCTTCCTTAAATACGTATTCCGTTCCTTTTGTCCAATCAGAGGCCTGACTGGTGTGGCCATTGGGAACGAGCTGAGTGGCACATTCTCAATTTGCACAGCTGCTCTAATCACTGTTTCTAGTGGATGCGCAGGCGCCAAGACTTGTGCCCAGTGCAAAAGAGTAGTCAGGTCTGGGCCTAGCCTTGACATGAAATGCATACAGGAATTGAGACTGACTGAGAATCATGATGTCTCCCATCTCATACTCAGGGGCATATGCTCATTGTGGAATTGTCTGCACTGTTTAAATTATGCTCTCTCTCTCTCTCTCTCTCTCTCTCTCTCTCTCTCTCTCTCT
>JAJKFI010000001.1:39717969-39741275 GCA_029204185.1 Lerista edwardsae | reverse complement strand
TAATAATAATAATAATAATAATAATAATAATAATAATAATAATAATACATTTATTTATATACCGCCTTTCTTAAGATCACTAGATTTCTCTAATGATTGAACTCGAGGCGGTTTACATAGGCAGACTTTCTCACAAACCCGAAGGTTTTTACAATTTACAGAATGTTCTATCTTCCAAGAACAACACTCCTACAGATCTTTCTTTCTGGATTTAGCCTTCTTTCTTTAGCCACCCGTCTGTCGTCTGCTGGCTGATGAGGCTTCCCTGCTGCCACCAGAGATGCAGCTGATTTCAGCACACTCCTCCTCCCACGAGGCAGCTGAAACTCAGCTTGTAATCAGCCGCAGTTTCCAAGGTCTGCTGCTCGCAGAGACTTCCGGCAGTCCCGAGCTCACGACCTTGAGATCTTCAGGTGTTATCTTTGGGCAAACGGAGGCATTAACCCTCTCGGCTAAATCTTCTGCCTAAATCTTCTATCCACTTAGGACCCTATAGTGGGATATAAGGAGCCCCTGAAGGAAGGAGAAGGTATCACGATACCAGGCGACCTGGCCCTTCCAGACTGCCCCCAGGCATCATGGGATGTGGTCCCCTCCTTGCCACTAGCAACCTTCAGTGGCCCAGGAGGCATTTCCTTTAGCCCAAGGGTCAGGGAACTTTTTTACCTTTTACCCCAAAATATATTTAGATACGCCGACGTTACCCCCCCCCCCCGCCAGAACAAAAGAAAAAAAAATACATATTGGAACCCATTGCTTTTTATTTGCCCGGCAGGGCAACGGAGGCGGGGGGAAAGACGCGTGCCTTCCCTCACCTCCGATGCCCGGCTGTCCCTGGCTTGCCTCTTCACTGCCGCTCTGCTCCGCTGCCGCTCAGGTCCAACGCGCCGCCGCTCTGCTGCTCTCCTTGCTGTGTCCACGTGCTCTAAAGTGCCATGGTGTGAAAAGCAGAGCAGGCGTAGAGCAGTCTGGGGTGCGTTTTGCTGGCCGGCGAAAGTGGGCAGAGCAAAACAAACAAAACAAAACGGAGCCAGCCAGCCAGCGACGGAACTGGAATGAGGGTAATGGACAGTCGCGCTGCCAAGACACAGCTGGGCATGCATATAGATTCATATGCATGCCTGGCTGTGTCTCGGCAGCATGACCGTCCATTACCCCCAGGAATTTCATTTTTACCCCATTTGGGGTAATTTACCCCTGTTCCCTGACCACTGCTTTAGCCCAACCAGTAGTGTAGCACAGCGTCAAGACTGGATTCAGCTACCCCCCGCTTCCTGGACACGAAGCACACCATGGAGTAAAATGTAATGATTTATTAAAACTACAAATTACAGCATAGAGGCTTAGGAAGGCCTTTCAAAGCAGACCAAAGCAAGGCATAACTATATGATGCTTAATACAAAAATAAGAAAGCAGCTAACTCCTAGCTAATACATTGTCCTAACATGCACCCAGCAAAAAGACAGAATCAGCTGAGAAGAGGGCAAAAGGTCCTCCTCCTCTCTTTCAAGCCACAGGAAGAATGTGAGTCTTTTACTCTTTCCTCCGTGTGTTCCCAACCCCTCCTTCTTGTCCAGCTAGAGGCAAAACAGCTTTTGGTTACGTTTCATTTTCCCAGCAAGGCCTCTGTCTTATCTCGCCCTCGGCCACTGAGCGGACACAAAACAGAATTCCAGGGGAAAGCATTCTTGCTGTTAGAAATGCAGAGAGGGGGATGGGGAAACGGACAGGCCAGACGTCAAGATGGATCTGAGCTTGGTCTGGTTCCCTGCTTTTCATGACAGGTGGGTTGTAGAGAGAGTGATGGAAGGAGTGGAGGTTTGCTGGCCTGACTTATTGGCTTGACTAACTGATGGATTGTTGGACAGGGTAAAGGAAAGTAAGGTTGTTGTGAAAGACTATAGGGAATTGTTATATGGCTGCCACGCCCCTGGAACCACGAGTGGAGGAGGCAGGTGTGGCTTAAGCAAGCTGACTGCCTATTGTTTGGTGGTGGGGTTTTGTGGTGCCAAGTTAAGGTATCTTGAGCTAAGTCAGTGATGAGGACAGTCTGGAGGAGGCTGGACAGCCGGAGAATCCAAGCAAGGCTGCTGGAAGAGAGGAGGCCCAGTGGGTGAAGGAACCCCTTCCCAACTCTGAAGCTGCTCAAAGGGGAAACTAGTCAGCCTAGTGTGGGCATTGGGGCCTGTGGGGAGGCCCAGCAGGGAGTTTTTGGCAGAACAGGTTGGTGGAGCCGTTGCTGTGTATGGGGCTGCTACGCCCTCCCCACCAGTGCTCTGGCAGTGCATGCCTCTGTGCACTGTCGAAGGCCATTTTGCAACTGCCATAAAGCAGACACCGCTGGTGGAATGCTCATTCCACCAGTGGCAAAGCTCATTTTGGCTAAGCCCATATGCATACACATTAGAATTGAAATGTATCCGTTTCCCTCCCGCCCAAGGTTCAACATATAAAAACCTGGCATAGAGGTTGCTGAGATGTGAGGACTTACAGAACTGTGTGAGGGCGTAAACCTAACCAGGAGTTAGGCTTGCACAGTTAGGCCAGCCAAGTTTGGCTGGCACAAGGGTTGCTTGTGCCATCCTTGTTTGGACCACTCTTGGAGTCAGGGAGGATGGTGCACGTCTGTGTGCTGGCCTCTCTGACTCCAAGAGAGGCTCAAACATACTTTACAGTATCCCTTGTGCCAGCCAAACTTGGCTGGCCTAACTGTCCTGGCCAAACTCCCGGTTTAGGATTGTGCCCTGAAGGTTCTAATATATCTGCAGAATCTCCCAAAAATCATAGTCCGGGGAAAAAATTGAGATAATGCTTTAGTCTTTCAAAGGATAGGTACCAGGCTTAGAAACAGGAACAGTTGGAAGAATGATGGAAGGATATTTATACCATAAATCATTACACAGTGAAACATTTACATCCCACTCCAACCTAAACCCCATGCAGCTATGCTGTGGCGCCAGCAAGGGTGATGCTGCATTCTCCAGGGGATTTTTGGCTGCTGGATTTCTTTTCAAACATTTGTCCCCTCATCTGGCAAGCCCCAGGAGCTGCAAGAGTTCAACTCAGACCTGTGCCAGTAATATTGGAGGCTCACATCTATGTTGATCCAGGCAGGTGGATCAGGCCTGGGAAGGGGTTTATCTATAGGTCATGCCAGTACTGCCAAACCCGCCTCCTCCCAGGCCCCATCTGCATTCCCTGTTCGGCACAGGGCTTACATCTGGCGGCCTCCTTTGCCTTGCTGGTGCATCAGATCCCTGCACTGATGCAAAGCACTTCATGGCACTTTTGCGGCAGCCAATGCTGGCGGAACACTCGTTCCACCTGTGCTTCCTTTGGTCAGGATTTGGCCATGATTCTGTCTATAACCCTAAAGATTTCAGTGGAAGATTTGCCCTATCGACCCGCCTAGGAAAAATGCCACATTCTGTTCACAAATTCCCAAACTTCCTGCAGACGAAGGTTCCGTTTTCTCGGAACGCCTTGTGCCAGCTGAGTCGAAAGGATCCCTGCGTTGTTTTTGTGTGTTCTTGGGGTTATTGATGGTGGCGGAAAAGGGTTGCTTTAGGGAAAAGCAGCAGATGTGGATAATTTCTCATTGCGATCATGAAAATGGATGTCCTCGGTTCAGTGCCGGGTGCCTGTCACCCCCAACGTGACTTGTCAGCATTCCCTTGCCAAGCATTTTGTTTCCTGTCGCAAGCAATGATGTGGTCCCCTGGAGGCACTTTTAAATTTGTCATGATCCATATTTCTATCTGCTGAACTTTATTTCCCTCTACTTCCTTACATGTACAAAAATGTCCACTTTAAAACATCCTGAATTTTGCAAGGGTGTGACACTTTCAAAGAGAATCTGTAGGAACTACAGAAAAAGGGGGGTGGGTGGACCTATTGGAATGACAATGAGCCATTAGCAGCTCTCTTGAATATGTTTGCTGTGTCAAATAATTGTCACATTTTATACAATCTTTCCTGTGTCAGGATTTTTCTTTTTCCCTCTTTTCTTTTTCCAGTAACAACAAATGTGAAAAGATTCGTCTCGTCAGAATTACAGCAAGGGAATTACTTCTAATCTGTGAAGATGCTCTCATAAATATGAGGCTGCTTGAACATGAGGTAAGAATTGTCAGCTGCTCTTAGTATAGGGGCCCGTTTCCAACTGAAATTAATTAAAAGCACACTTCTGGGCCTGTCAGAAGCCTCTTCCCACTGGTGTCTGCGCACCTCTTATTAGAATAAAGTTCACTCCCAAGGCTTCTGCACCAGGAGTGGGTTGGCTCTGTCGTGCCTTTATAATGTTTAACAATGTCAACATCCTCTCATTACGATAACCTTGAATACCTAATAGAATGCAGAAGGTAACGGCGACGAGCACCTCTTGCCAGGAAGCATATGCACAGTATATTACATTACGGCGCTGTTTCCCCCGTAAACAAAGCCACACACAAATGACCGGGGACAGAACAAACGTTAAGAACCAGGCAATGCAATTATGGAATGCAGAGATTGATCTTGGGCAGCTCGAGGCATTCATATCAAAGCATTTGGCGGTTTAACCTTAACAAAGCAAAAGAAACGTCCACACCTGCCAGAAGGCAGCAGGTTTGTTGGCTGCAAAAGTTAGAATTTCTCCCATTTGGTTGTGTCCTGGATTTGAAAAATGGATTCTAGTGACATTTCTAATATATCAGCACGTGCGCACACACACGCACACACACGCACACACACACACACACACACACACACCTGATAGTTATTTTGTACCTGGCTGTCACCTGTGCTTGGCACCTAGGTATGCTGTTTCTAATTGATGGGATGTGGGTAGAGATATGGTACAGAAAATATGAGTTTGGCATGAATTAGGAGAGCACCCAACACTCCCCCCTCGCTATCTTTTATTTTTTTCCTAGTAAGAACTTTGTGCTTTTAATAGTTGTTTCACCTGCATGTAGAAAATGAACAGATGCAAAAAAACCTGAGCACAATCCTTTACTGGCGTTACGCCGGCGCTGCTCTCTTGTGTCGGTCCAGCGCTGTTGCAAGTGTGCCATCAAGCGCATCTGTGCTGGCGAGTTGGGCCCTGGACCGGTGCAAGCCGTAGGGCCAGTACTTGGGCGCTGCTGTGCTCATCAGCTGCGCCGGCCGTGTACCGGTTGAGTGTACACAGAGGGCGTTTCAGAGGTGCACCGAGGGCATAATGGGACGGCCCAGTGGGTGGTGATGGGGGCGGCGACGGCCAATAGCCGTTGCACCAAATCCTAAGCCCTGTCCCTGGCCAAGGTGGCCCTGATCGAGGCTGCTGCTGTGCATATGCACCTGCAAATCTGCAGGCACAGGTTCGAGCAGCCCCATAGGGATGAATGGGGCTTACCCAGGTGCAAGGGGAAAACCTCCCCTTGTCCTGCACTGAGCTGCTGCTGCCTCCTGCTGGGCTTAGGATATGGCCCTGCTGTGCGGCTTTGCTAGGCCGATGCTGCTTAGGAGGGGCTGCCCGTCTTTGTCTCCTAAGCAGTTGTTAAAAGCACACAGGACCATCCCATCCATGAAAATGACTGAACCAGTCACTCAAGGGTCAGATTGATGGAGGCATGCCTGTGTATGTCCACTCACTGCCTTTTCATCAGAAGAAGGTATGGAGGAGAGGTGGCCTGGATTCTTCCCAACCGTCTAGCCCACCATGCTTATCTCCTCTACTGCTCTGTTCCATCTTCTATCTTCTTGTTTCAATCCAGGAACAGGAGAAGGAATAGTGATAGCGGTTGGTACATTTCCTTGGAAGTGGGGAGGGGTGGAACTTGGTGCACTACCTCTGGCATTGGGAAGTCTTGGGTCACTCCTGAAGACAGTGAACCCCTGACAAGAAAAGAAAAAAACTTGGCAACCCCAAAATGGGGTAATGGTAAGGATAAGAAGTCTTGCCTGTTAATCGATCCTGAGATGACCAGTTCTTCAACAGCCTTTCTCTTTTGGCTTAATTCTATGGGGCCTTTATGGTAGCAGATCTCAAGATCCGCCATTGTAAAGGCTGCAGCAGAGCTGGAAATGGCATCCTGCTGATATGCGCATCAGAGCTGCCACTGCCGACACACCCAGCTTGCACAAGAGCCAGGAAGGTGCTGGCAGGGTCAGGTCATGAGCAGTTGTGGGGAGGATCAGGGTGGGGAGGGGGAGGGCAGAGGATGGTTTGGGGGCTGCAGGGGGTGGATCTTGTGTGAATCAGGATCCTAGCTCCCCTTTTCCAACCTGACATGCCCCTTGCTTCTTCTCAGCTCTAAACTAGCAAAGTAGCTGGTGCATGTGCAAAGAGGACCACTGGAGATGCGGTGGCCTACCAGAATGTAAGTTAAAAAAAATTTAATGCTTTAAGTTAATGCTTCTTTGATTTCCTCTTCTACCATTGCATGCTACATCAGTGCAGATGAATGGTGGAAGATGGTGGAGGATAGGATTGAGCTATTACTAGAGATGTTCTTAAACATCTTTATTTTTCACAGATTGTGTTTTTCACCTAAGGAAAAAGTACGGTTAGCGGCTGCCCCTGCTAACTGGGCAAGAGGCACTTTTTCAAGTGGTGTCCTCTTATATTTAGCAGAGGGAGAGCAATTGTCCCTCTTCACCCCAGCACAGTGTCTTTCTCGTGGCTGTCGCTGGTGGTGTTCTCCATTCTTTTAGATTGTGAGCCCTTTTGGGACAGGGAGCCAGTTAACTTTAATGTTATTATTTGCCTGTAAACCGCTTTGTGAACTTTGTGTTGAAAAGCGGTATATAAATACGAGTGGATTGATTAGCTATGAATACTAACATAAGCATTTGAGCTTGCAACTATAGGTAGGCCCGCATTTATCCGTGGGTTTGACACCCGCAGATTTGAAAATCCACAGATGCTGAACCTGTGGAGATGAGCCTGCCTGTTACCCTCTGAATGCAAGTGGAAGTGATGTCTTCGGCACTTAGAAGGCAAATGTCACTTTCAGTTTTGGGCCCTCAGAAAACCCTCCAGGCACAACAGGAGCCCAGCTCACATTTGGAGAGTTTGGGGTCCCCAAAATCCATGGATTTAAACATTAGCTGATTTTGAAGTCCATGGGGGTTCCTGGAGTGGAACTCCGGGGGATAGTGAAGGCCCACTGTATATTATATTTGTGGTACTGGAACATGGTCACTGATTAATTTAACAGCCAATCCTAGCCAGACCTTGAACGGATGGAACTTGCATTCCAGCAAGCCACAGCAGCCACTATGACAGCACATGGACTGGGGCAGCCTGCACCTAGGGTTGGCAGCCCTGAGTGGATAACTCTGCAGCCCCTGATGGAGTAAGTCAGTCAGTGGAGGGGGTCTCCCAGGTGGGGATCAGGACCAGTCAGGGCCACATTGAGAGCAGGTAGGGGGTAGATATTGACAGCAGTGGCAGTGCTGATATCCTATGCCCCAGCCTAAGCTTGACACAACCCCTCGGACTCACTCAAATTGCTGCCTGGTTCCCAGTTGGCCCATAGCATGCATTAGGATCTTCACCAGCACTACTGCATTCTCTGGGCCGGCTCAGGATTGGTCTGGACTGTGATGGCTCAGAAGCTCAGTTGCTCAGGGGACAAAATAGGTTGCAATCCAATTCCTGTGAGGGGAAAGAGAAGTTGTTGATTTGACTGGATTAAAAGCATCACAGAGGCCTAGGCCCAAGCTTTGTAACATGGGCTGATGTTAATGATGCTGGAAATATATTAACACTATTTATATCTAACTTTTTCATGGTTGGAAATGACATGAAAAGGTATTAACACTTCTTCTCATGGTAATTGGATGACACTGGCAAACTCTGAGAACAATATCAATATTTATTGAATTGTCCCTGTAATACGTTAATCGCAATAGCTGCAGTCCCCTTGTTAACATGAAAAATGGGCAATGTTGTTTATTGGTTTGAAAGGTAGATCAAATTGGACATAGACTTCTTCCCTTTCTGATCATCTTAAGGGAACTTAGTTTCAGCCTTGACTATTCTGGAGATCAGAAAAAAAAACAAGCTCATCTCCTGAGCCCTCAACTTTGGTCATGTGGAGTGGGACATAAGAAATACTAAAAAAGAAATACTTTTTACCCAGCAGGTAATTAATCTATGGAACTCCTTGCCTCAGCAGGTGATGATGGCATCTGGCCTAAGTGCCTTTAAAGGGGATTGGACCAATTTATGGAGGAAAAGTCCATCGTGGGCTATAGGCCATGATGGGTTATGCAACCTCCTTAGGTCAGTAGTAGGCTACTTCAGAATGCCAGGTGCAAGGGAGTGGCAACAGGATGCAGGCATCTTGTTGTCTTGTGTGCTCCTTGAGGCATCTAGTGGACTAGATGGGCCTTTGACCTGATCCAGCAGGACTCTACTTATGTTCTTATTGGGCAAGTGCAACCTCATCCTAGCGGAGTGCCTGTGATGTGATTCAGATCAATTGTTCCAAAGGGTCTTAGTGCTAGACAGCTATGTTATTTCACCGCCGATTTTCCTGTTGGGCAATCTGTAGGAGTTATCAGGGCTTGCTGATCTGTGGATATCAGGATATGAGGAGTAGCAAGGTCAGAGTGGCAGCTGAACCAGGCCATCTCCATTTGGGACACCAATGAAGGCTTTTACTGAAGGGCAAAGGGTTCCTTTCCACCAAAGACTCTAAAATCAAAACTAGACTATATTTGATTCAGGTCTAGTTTGTACTATGGGAGACTGGCATAAAAAATGCTTTCTACCAACTCAGAATATTGGTCCACTTGGGTCCATTTTGTCTTCATAGACTGGCAGCAGTCCCAGTCCTCCTAAAGACACCAGGGATTGAACCCGAGTATGTTTGAATGCAAAGCATGTGCTCTTCCTACAGCCCTTCCCCAGGTGACTGTAGTTTGGATCTAAACTACTGTATATAGTTTGAGTCAGTGTTCCCAAATTGTGGATTGGAACCCACCAGTGGGTTGCGAGCCAATTTTAGGTGGGCCGCAAAGCGCCTAGAGCAGCCATATTGAAAATATGGAAAGATGGGACACTGGAAAGGGAAAGGGCTGTTTTTGGTTTGTCTCAAGGTTGTAAATAGCCTTTTTTCTTTCTGATTCACCCCTGCTATCTGGGCAAGAGGCACTTTTTCAAGTGGTGCTCCTCTTATATTTAGCAAGGGGAGAGTAATTGTCCCTCTTCACCCCAGCACAGTGTCTTTCTAGTGGCTGTTGCTGGTGGGTGTTCTGCATTTTTTTTAGATTGTGAGCCCTTTTGGGACAGGGAGCCATGTAACTTTATTATTATTATTAGCTTGGAAACTGCTTTGTTAACTTTGTGTTGAAAAGCGGTATATAAATACTGGATGATGATGATGATGATGATGATGTACTTTGAAATGAAAAATGGCTGAGAAATAACCCAACTTATAACTGCATTATCAGGAAACTGCATTATTATCATTGTATCTGGTGTTACAATGATGGCAGTTCTGACGATGAAATAACTTCTGGTGGGTCCTGGATAGATTTCCATTCTAAAAAGTGGGTCCCAGTGCTAACATTTGTGACCCACTTGTACGAGTTTTAGTTAATTTAAACTGCAAGCTCCATCACTCACTACGAATGAAAGTTTGAAAAAGACAGCAAGGCCTCTACGCATATGCAGGCTGCATTTCTGTCCCAGTTGAATCACCCAACTTGTTCCTACAAATGCCGGTGGGCACAATCCTAACCTGGAGTTCGGCCAACACAGGTTAAGCCAGCAAAGTTTGGCCAGCACAAGGGACACCATAAAGTATGTTTGGATCACTATTATATTGGAGTCAGAGAGGCCAGCACACAGATGTGTGCCATCCTCCCTGACTCCAAGAGCGGTCCAAACATGCTTTACGGTGTCCCTTGTCCCGGCCAAACTTTGCTGGCCTAACATGTGCCTGCCTAACTCCAGGTTAGGACTGCGCCCTCAGAAGATGTTTCTGGGCAAGTCCACCAGCCGTCTTCTGCACTGTTTAGGAATTTAAACCACTTCTTTGGATGACTTACAACAAAAGACCAGGACCGATTTTCAGGAAGCTCTCCTGTGTTGATCATTTTCTACTCGTACTTTCAAATCTGCTGAATACCCAGCCTTTCATTCCTCTGAAAATGTTTTAGAACACACACAATTTGTGAAAAAGTTCCCTCTGTTAGAAGCCAGCTAGACTGTGTACAGGCAACATAGATCAAAGAAAGTTCAGAGCTGTTGTGTGATATATTTTCCTTGGCGTGCCATTATCTCAGGCTGAGAAAAGCATCCAGGGCTGTAACATAGAAAAAGAGAAGGGAAGTCACTGAGAAGTCTTATCCTTTGATCCTGCAGTACCCTGAGCCTTTGAGCTCTTATCTGCTTCCATCTTATCTCTACTGCTTAGTTTTAAAGCAGAAATCTGGGCACCAAAATATATATATATACACGCACACACATTGTATGTGCTCTAACCAGCCATGCATTGTACGAATTCTGTTAGACAGGAATGGCTGAAGTATTTCTATTAAAAGAAAACCCATGTAGGGACTGAGTGCGCAAGAGTGCTTCAACAACACGATCCCTTTGGAGACACATAAATTGGTTGACTGGGATTAATTTCAATGAACGCGTTTATAGTCTGGCTCTTTCTGTGCTCAACAACTTGCAGTTCGCAACAATAACCAAAAACAAACAAGTAACCAACAGAATGAAGGTGAAGCTCCCTTTGAGCTTTGCCCCCCCTTTACCCGAAAATGGGGGCTGCCGCTTGGTGGGGGCTGGGCGGGCTGTCATCCGAGGGCTGCGTGTCCCCGTGTGGCAGGTTACGTGCGGGTTGGGTTGGCAGGGTTTAGGTATCCTGGCATACAGTTCCGAGGCAGCAAGGTTAGGGGATGGGTCGGGACCACTCAGACAACGCTTGACCAGGTCGGTGAGCTTGGCTGGCAGGTCCCCTGGCTGACTCAGGCAGAATCCACCACTAGAGCGTAGCCTGTCAGACTGTGCTGCCTTGACCCTCCGGGGTTGGTGGAGATGGGCTGTCCTGGGCTCAGGACCAGGGGGGCTCGGAGCCAGGCTGTCATGCCCGTGTAGCCCGGGGGAAGTTATGGCTAGTGCCGTTTCCTACAAAAAGTACATGGGGGGGGGGAGCGGTTTGAGATCCCCTGCTGCAGGTTTTTTCCCATGTTAGTTTTAATAAAGTGACCCATTATCCCAAGCCTGTGTCCGGAGTCTTTATTCAGAGTTGTAAGGGTAAAACCAATTATCAAATTTCTGACTGTCGTTGGACTAGCAAAAGAATATGGAGGTAGTTGTCCTGAAGGACTAATAATTCAGAGATGCAAATTTGGCCCCACAGTTAGACTCAAGTAGAGTCTTGAGTCTCTACTCTCCAAGATTCAACTCAGGCACCAGTCCTAGCAGGCACCTTTTGCTGACTAGCTCAGAGCTGTGATGCGAGTCATTTTGACTTGAATCAAGAGTCTTTTGTGAAGTGAGCCACGGGTGGCATACCAGGGCATGGGCCAAAAGGGACTGATGGGGCAAGGTGGGAGAGGGTGGGATGGACAGTGTGACAGAAGCAGCAAGCAGAAGCAGGGTCAGCAGCTGGGGAGGCTTACGTTATGACCAGTATGCAGCTCTATGCAGAAGTAGTCCCACTGCATTGAGGCTTCCTCCCAGGTAATAACTGAGCCTAGAGCCTACCGGAGCCATACAATTGGAAGAAGGCATGATCACTAAGAACCATCTCCTCCCTGGCTCCCCACTTCCATCTCCTCCCTGGGCTTCTCAGACTCCAGCCATTCCTAAGAACCCCTTGGGCTCCTCCTTCTGCCCTCCTTCATCAAATGATAATCGGTTCCTTCAGAGAGGGACAAGAGAGCCTACTCCCACCTCCCTCCCCTCTCCGCCTCCTGCTTGATGTGAAACATTAACCCCTCCCTTCCTCCTGGCTGGAACTGGCGGCTTTCATATGACCCCATATGGCAAAAGATGTAAGCAAGCACACCCAGATTCACAGATTTTCAGACTTGAATTTTTCAGACCCATTCTCAAGTCAGTGCCCAAGTCCTTGACATATGACACTCAAGTTTACACAAGTCAGCAAAAAAATGTATTTTTGTGACTTGAACTCGAGTCCTGAGACTCAAGTTCCCATCCCTGTCATAATCTAAACTGAAAACCATGTGTACATAAAGGAGACAGCCATTGAGAGGGATGCTACACTGGGAAAATTAGGACAGTGGTGTCCCCCTGCTAAATATAAAGGAGAAGCATCTTAAAAAGTCTCTCTTTGTGCAGTTAGCAAAGTGTTGCTTTTGCTCCCTATTCTGCTAAAGTTTGTCATGCTTAAATTCCATTGATTCAAATTTGCTATGAGTATCCCATTTTCCACTGCTTTACCTGGATTAGGGCCATTATTACCTGTCCAGAGCTTTGAGGATGGAATATGAATTAAATTAAATGATCCCAATTATCATGCTCATAGTTTGACAATATACTGATGGATCCCAAGTCTTCATTTGAGAATTGTTAGTTTGTGAGATCTATATCTTGTTCAGTGTCCTTCCTCCATTTGTCTTTGCTCCATCTGTCTTGCCTGTCTTGATTGATGTTGGAAGAGGGACTCAGACAATTGTAATGCCAGGTAGAGATTAGAGAAAGAGACTGTAGAAGACACATTTCCAGATCTGCACTTGCCATCCTCATGCAATAACTGTGATTGTGTCGTTGGATTTCCCCTGATCTTTTCAACCACATGGTTACATTCATGACCATGTGAACACCTTTGACGTGAACACATTCAAAACGTTTGCTCTACCAAGGAGTGGAGTGCTTCTGTTTCTGACCAGTAGGGGTCAGTAGTACACTGGTACTCTATAATTCATTACAATATAGCATATATCTGTACCATATATTCCCTTCAAGTTTTTTATCTTTTCAGGAGAGAACACATACTCCTCTCTGGATGATGAATGTACTTCTGCACGATACCCTTTGGAATTCCCAGCATATTTTATGCAGTGTGAAATATAAACATGTAACACACAATGGGTTTACCTCCTCCTCCTAGGACAAAAATATAAGTTTCAAAGTTGCACATTTTATGTATCCAAACAGCTTCCTGGCTTCCAAAGATTTTCTGCGATTTCCTCTTTAAGCAGGTTTTGTGTCTGGAAAAAATGACAGAGGGGGCAGTTCTGCTATTACTTGTTTTAAATTTAAGTAAATTAGATTTCCCTAATCATATTTTCAGATCCATGGAGATGCAGATTGCAAGTGAAGAATCAAGCTTATTCCAACTTCTGTCTTTCAGACTTCCCTTAAGAACAGCAAATGGTTGGAAGAAAAGATGACTACTGTTTTTCTGCTACTGGCATGCAACTTTTAAAGAAAGTTGAGTGCGTTTTTGATTCATTATGAATCTCATTCACTGTGCAATGTTCCTTTTTTGAGCTCTGCAGGTCTTTTCTATTTTGAAATGGAAATGAAAACATCAGGAACTCATTCACATGCTGTTTTTCACCCAGGGGTTTCTTACATTGTGGAACATCATCAGGACCACTCTTAAATATTTTGCATCTCAAGTGAGAAGTCAAAAATGATGCTCTTTCTCCACTCTTTTATTTTTAAATGACTGATAAAAAGCTGGCAACAGGACCCCTCTGGAATGGGCCACTCTTGCCCACACATTTAGAGCAGTTTTTCCCAAACTGTGGATTGGAACCCGTCAGTGGGTCAAGACCTGATTGTTGGTGGGTCCTGAAACTGTCAAGCGGATAGCTGCCAAGGAAAGTGAAACTGAGCTGCACGTGTGCATTTACTCATGAGTAGGCAACCATGTTCCAGTTCAAAGGGCAGGCCATAGGGAATGCAGTGCCACCAGAAGGGTCCTGATCTGATGAACGTGGAGCTCAACAAATGCTCCAGAAGGCACCCCTCATCAGATATAGTTAGATCGAATCCATTATATAATAGAGTCTACGAAGAAATTCGATCAGCCAGGAAGCAATTCACCTTCTTGATTATGCAGCATGACCAGCTGATACAAGAAGGTGGCCACCCTTTCAGTTGTTTCAGCAGAAAAATTAAATAGGAGTTAACGTATTTTTGCCATGTCAGAAAGTCCTCATCTTGTTCTCAGAATTGGGTCCAGATATCTTTGATGGATCTGAGCATAAAAGGGGCAATAGAGGCGAGAAGAAGCAATAGTCTCAATATGTCCCTGCTTGCATGGGCAGTGTCTGTTGGTGTAGGATATATTATATAATTTCCCATATAGGCCAGCAGATGGCAGGACATTAAGAGCGCAATCCTAACCTGCAATTAGGCCAGCACAGTTAGGCCAGCCACGTTTGCCTGGCACAAAGGATGCCTGGCACAAAGCATGTTTGGACCACTCTTTGTGTCAGGGAGGATGGTGCACGCCTGTGTGCTGCTGGCCTGTCTGACTCCGAGAGTGGTCCAAACATACTTTACAGTGTCCCTTGTGCCAGCCAAACTTGGCTAGCCTAACTGTGCTGGCCTAACTCCTGCTTAGGATTGCGCCCTAAATCTAGCTAGAGAAACTGCTCTCTGTTTCTGGGTGACAGTGCAGTGCGTATAGATATGGAGCTACTTGTCCATAGGTTAAAGGGATCTCCAGGCTTAAAGGGGAGCAGGCTCTGTCCCTCATCATAGTAAAAAGAATAATAAAGAGGCTTGAGCAGCTGGTAAAGTTACACTTTTAAAGTCTCATCAAGCTAGCTGGGTCCGGAATAGAGTGTCATTTGAAAAAGTGGGTCCTGGTGCTAAAATGTTTGGGAGTCACTGCTTCAGATTGTCCCTCAGAACCAGACTCTGACCACAAAATCCCAAGAGACAATATGTGCCATGCAGTGGAGGCAAAGTCAAAGTGAAGCTCTTTCAACCAATTGATTGCACTGCAGCTCAACAGCTCACACACACGCACAGACTACAACGAAGTCATGCAGCCAATACGTCCCGAAGGCGAAGACATTTCTTCTGAATTCTCCTCTTTCAATTTCACCTGAAAGGAAGTGCTTTCCCAACCAGTATCCATTTCACATTCTGCAGAGCTGTTGTCTAGCCTTGATATCTCTTATGTACCAAGTGCTTCCACTGCAACGGTGCTAATTCGGTTTTCTACACAATAGCCGGCCTATGCAAAATATGGAGCTGGAAGCCTGCCCTGCTGTAGAGAAATGCTCAATGACACAACAGCTATTGACTTTTCCCACCTGACTTGCAGACATTTGGAGAGGGAAAAAAACCAACAACCATATGTACCCTCATTGTGAAATGCAGGCTTAATGAATACATCAGCATTATGTGTTTTTTCTTCAGATGTAACAATAGACATGATGGCAGGCTACTTAAAAATATGTCACACTGCTTTGTTAGAACAGATTTGCCTTTGGCAATGTTATAAGGAAGAAGGGGGATTTTATGTTCTTAGGCCTGCACATCAATCTACAATGTGGAACGTGTACATTGGCGTTTATTTTAAACGCCATGTTGATAATTTTCTTTCAAGGAAACATTTTTGCCTCATACAGGCACATTTCCCTGACTGTTATTTATTTGATTTTGATTTCATGGGTTTTTTTTGGGGGGGGGAGGGGTTTGACCATGTTTGCTGACTTGTTCTATAGTATTTTTCTCCCTTCCAGACAATAGGGCTGCTGCATAGGCTGCTATGCTGAAAAACTGGCTATAGGATCCATGGCTAACTGCCCAATCCTGGCCCCCAGCATTGGCACTGATGCAGCCGTACTGATGGGGCAAGCGCCGCATTCAACGGTGGTGGTGGTGGGGAGGCGTGATTAGGCAGCCTGCTAGAGTTAAAAATATTTTATACAGTCAATCCTCTATATGTGAACTCGAATTTGCTAAACTCCGAGGGGCAGAATTGCTAGTTATCTCATTATCTGCACCTGTCCTCATTATCCACTATGCAGAGACCTTCCAAAGGCTGTAGGGACCTTCAGAAGCATCCACCAGCCTTATTTAAGGGGTCTGTGCTGGCTGTGGGTGACATCCTGAAGATCCCTGCAGCCTTTGAAAGGTCTCTGCAGTATTCATAGATCTTTTGGCATTTCCTGCTGCACTCTGTTGGCTTCCTGAGGGTCTCTGCTGGATTCTTCTGATGGCAGATATGGTACCCCTTGCATCTAACCCATTCTTTATCCGCGGATTTGCTATCCGTGACTTCCTAACTTCCAGGAACCTAATCCCAGCCAATAATGAGAACTGACTGTACTGCATAGACCTCCTGGCAGTGACGTAGGTAATGAAAGTGTAGCCTTGTGCCGAGGGCAAAATGATACCCTGGAAGTGACAGCACAACAGGAAGTGACATCACTTCCGGACGTGACAGCATGTCTGGCCTTTAAAAAAGATGAAAAATGGGTGGGGGAACCTGCATCCTTCCCCCAGCAGCATACCTGCCCCTGCTTCTCCCCCTCCCCCCAATATTTACATGATAGCAATTTTTACATGATAGTTGTATTTTCATTTTCTGGTTTTTTGGTCATAACTTTTGCTAGAGTAATGATATTACACTCTGGTTTGTTTCATTGCATTCTGCATTAAACTACCTTTCCAATGATTTAGAACATGTTCTATTTGTAATTACCAAGGTTTTTCACAATTTTGGTCACTAGTGTTCGGCTAACAACTAGCTCGGCTTGTTGCCCTCCTAAAGCTTGTTGCCTGGTGCACCCCCTGCACTTCTTTAGCTATGCCCCTGCATCCTGGTAGCTTATAGGTCTCGTGAGACCTATTCCAACTATATAGCTGGGGTATAGGGAGCAAAAAGAGGGTGGGATTCATTCAAAAAGAAGGGATAAGGTCCTGGCACACATTGCTGCTGCCAGGATCCATCCGCTCCCTCCCATCAACCATGCTCTGCCCTCTCTCCTTCTGGCTCTGAAACTTCCTCTGCTTCCCCGCCCCACCCATGACACTCTCTTGCTGCCAGTGTAGTGTCTGAAAGCACTGCTGCAAATGCTTAATCACTGGCCATTTGCAGCACACAATGTGGCCTGGCTTCTGCACTGCTTTAAAGGGCCTGGTGCTGCCCAAACACAGTGCAGGCAGCATATATGTCATGCTGTATATGGGATGAAAATGGTGTCAAGGCAGGACAACAGTGGTAGTTCTGATGTGTGCATGCACATGCATACTGTATGTGCCATGAAGTTGACCATGGGAATGAGAACTGTAAATCACAAGCGGGAACAGACTGTTGTTTGCAACTTCATAACAAGTTTTGATTCTCATTCCCATTATACAAATGAGGAGTCAAAGTTTAGATATTCAAAATGTGCTGACATTTATTCATAGCTGGGATTTCGGATCCGACCCTCATCCAAGTGTGATTATAACAATCAGTGGCCAAATGTTAAGCTTCCCCTGTAGAACTCTTAACAATATAGTTCTTTCCAACTCTGCTAAAGACAGACAATTTGGCTTTTATGGCTCAAGGACTATTCTAGTTTCCGTTTCAAATATATTTCTACCACTTAATCAAAGCGTCCTTTTCAAACAGTGGCTGAGCACAGTATGCGTTGTCCATAGGGAGAGAGAGCTAAAAATTATTATATTCATAAATTAAATTGACATTTTGAAAGGTTAACACAAAAAATGGCTTTGCTGTCTATGATCAATAAAAAAAGTATTTCGAGTAATTAAAACCTCTGATGTGAACAATTCCTGGTGAGTGCCTATTAGAAAAAAAATATAGATAAGTTGCCAGAGACATGCAATAAATATAGATAAAACATTAAACTCCAGAGAGGACTTTTTATTTACAGGTTGTGTCTGGATTCTTGGGCTGGTAACTCTCTGCATCAGATAGTAAATGGGCTCTGACACATATTGTTAAGTATGATAATGATTTTCTATGCTGTCGACTTTTGTCCTGGGGAAGCATCCAATTGTGAACTGTTCAATTGTGAACTCCCACTTACAGCCAGAACTGGTACCATCTGCGAACAGTTTTTTCTCACTCGTCTGATCCTTGGGGGAAATGAGACATAACTAACCATCATTTTGGTTGTGGGAGAATTTTCTCAGCACTGGATTGGCTGACAATTGGGAATGTTTGCCTTTTCCTGTGGTCAGTGAGATGGCATATCTCTATGAATCTAGTAGCCAATTTGGAAAATGACATTTATTTTATTGGTTTCTTGCCTTCTTTAGAGCTCCAGGCAGCATATATGGGGTTCCTATGCAGTCTCCCCTCGAGCCACAGAGCAGAGTTAGACCTGCTTCATGTAAATCAGGCAGTTGTAACATGCCCCTTTTGAACATGCCTTGGAAAATGTGAATTGGGCTCAAACCTGATGGGAAGCCTTTAGGCGCAGTGGTTCTCAACCGTTTTAGACCAGGACCCACTTTTTAGAATGGCACTCATATAGTGACCCACCGGAAATGATATTAACCTAGAAGTGATGTCATGGCAGGAAGTGACATCATGAAGCAGGAAGTGCTGTCATTGTGACATAATAAAATGACACTTTTGAAATGCAAATTGGCACTACTGGACTTCAGCAATTGTACAACCATGAAACATCCCTGATAGAAAGCAGTATTAGGACAAAATATTATGTAAAAACACTGAACTGAAAACAAACCCTCACTTGAAAATTGAAACTGTTAACACTCACAAAAGGAATATAGCAAGAGTAAGGTCTGCAGCCCCCAAGGTGGCTGCTCCCAGCTCCCTGTGACCCATCTGACATCATGTTGCAACCCACAGTTTGAATAACACTGCTTTACCCAATGGCTCCCAACTCCAAATCACTTGCTTTGTCGAAATTTGCACGGAAAATGTTCCTTATGGACTGTGCCCACTATCGGTGTGCAATTTTTTTTACACTGATCTCCCAGAAGAAAGAAAAGAGCCAATACTGCCATCATTCCTTTCTTTCAACTTAATCTATTGCAATGTTCTCTTTAAAAAGATGATGGAGGGAAGTGGAGGAGGAAATAAAGGGGTTAGTATGTTTTGCACAGCTGCATTTTGAAAAGTGCCATTCCATTGTGCTGGTGTAACTATGTGCTCAATCCATTAAGAACACAAATACAATCCGATTACTATTTTTTTAAATAAGCTAGTCTTGTCTGCTTTTATTACAAACATCACCTTCAGATGCAGAGCCACTGCAAGCCATTAAATCAAGAATATTTAGCTATTATTTGTAATAAATGTCAACCGGGTTGCGCCGGAGCCAGGAGGAAATGTTCAGGGCAGAAAACACACTGACATTCATTCATGCAAATTTGTACCACTACTAGAATTAATCATAAAGAGGGAGACTAGTGCATACAATGCATGTATATTACTGGTTTAGCCAATTCCGATTCATCATGACAACAAGATTTATAATGGCTCAGCAATCTTAATGGCAAACAGCCATCTGTACAATACAGTGAAACAGGAATAGATTTAAATGCATCATGTTGACAGCTTGATCCACCACAGGAATCCATGATGGTCTGATTGAGAGTGTGTGCATATGCATGCATATTGTATCACTATCCCTTTTACAACTTCTGCTGCTAGTCTCTTCAGATCTAGATGGGAAATACATACAAAACACCTTCCAGAGCAGAGATCTGACTCCATTGCTGTCTATATGCAGGAGGCTTATGGCCTGTTCCATGGCCATCATTGCATAATCCAAAGTGCTGGTTGACCTAGAGAGCCTTTACTGCAAGGTTTGGTTTCAGCTTAGGGGTGCGAGGAAATCATTAAGCTCTTCCAAAATTCTAGATTGAATCGAAGTTGTTGGCTTTGCAATTTACTGTAGGCAGGCATAAAGAATCATAATATTTCTAAGGGAATGATCCAATGCCCTGCGTTGGGCCAACGCTTGCTGCTGGCTGCAGCCGAGTTCGGCTGTTGCAAGAGAATTCCCTAGTGGGAGAGCGTTTCTGGGGGGGGGGGGCAGGCAGGCTGGGAGGCGTGCCAGCATAGTGAGGGGAGGAGCTGGGGTGCAGTTATTAGGCTGTATCCAAGCTCCCGTCCCTAGCCGTGCGGCCCCAATTTGAGCCACATGGCATCCTCGGCTCTGCACCTGCTAAACAGCAGGTGCAGACCGGAGGAGTCCATTGGGGCAGCTGACGCCTACCCTGGGGTAAGGGCATGAATGTGCCCCTGTCCTAGGGAGGCGCCTGCTGCTCCCTCTTGCATTGGATGTGGCCCTGTTCCATATCCATTGGTTATGGCCTGCCTGTTCCAGCGCAAGTTAGGATTGCACCCACAGCCTTCTTACATGGACCTGAGGATACTACACATTCAATGACCAAATGCCCATTCAATAACCAAATCTTCACTGTATCATGGGTTGAAGAATCTATTCTACATGATGGAAGGTCTCCAATGCAGCAATGGCATGGACAGTATGATCACTAGTCTCTCACAGGGCCAGAGATCTTTAGACTGTTAAAGATATGACCCATCGAGGCAATGAAAAGGCAGCATTATTACCTTGCCCATCTGGCATGTACCCAATACCATATACCATGCTGCAAAGTCTTCAATCAGTGGAAAGGATGCAAACTGCCAGGAGTGAGCTCAAAAACCGTCCAAAAGCAATGGGTCTGGAGCCACTGTGGAAGTGCAGGATCCCACCAGAAGCTTCTCTGGTTAGGGAAGAATTCCATTCCATCTCTATGCCATGTCTCATTGCAACTGTACGCATCTTGACGGGACTCTGAATTACTAGCACTAGTGCTGCTCTGTATGAGAACACTGCTTGGTGCCTGCTTTTGGCACTTTCTGCACCTTAGGTCCCCAGGACTGAGGACTTCTGCAACAGACAATGGGGTGGATAACACAGGCCAACACCTGTATTGGTCTTAAACGTTAGGCCTATTCCTGGATATATTTAGGGTGTTGATTCCAAAAATGGCATCAGTTTTGCCCTATCCAGTTTCAGACATATGGCATAAACTCATCAGTGAATGATGAATTCTATGGCTTCTTCACGAGTAAGCTGCCATTATGCCATATCTCCAACACTAGACATGATAGGGCAAAACCGATGCCATTTTTGAAACCAGCAACCCAAATTCATATAAATCCACTATAAATTTTGAAAAAGGATTTTTTCTGACCTCCGATTTCGTATGCCTTTAGAATCAACCTGGAATAGAAATATGGTAATCATTAAGGCAGGAGGGCTTGAAATATTGAACTTCCCTGATCCAATGTTAGCAAGTGAATTCAAGCTAAGCATGAATGAACTTGCACAGTTTGACCCTTTGCAAGTGAATCAATCACTCCCAAAGGTTCCTTTTCATTCCAACCTTTGTGAGGGGTCGATGGTGGGAAAGGTTCGACCCTCTGTGGGCACATCTGAGCTTTTCGTGAGAGATCAACTTGATGGTTTGCGAAGGCTGGAGCTGTTGGTGGACAATGGGTTGGAACATGAACAAAACCTTGACTCAGTTCGAGGTCAAACACTGGGATGCTCCTAATTTGGAAAGAGTTCTAAATCAGACAAAGGGTCATAGGATCAGGCTGCTTTTGTGTTTCCATGGCTATTGAATTTGGTTTTCTAGAATGAAGAGCATCAGAATGAGAAGATTCTGCTAGCACCAGAGAGAATGCCTCTTGGGAAAAGAGGAACTGTATTTTAATACCCTTTGAAAACCTACACAACTGGATCATTTAACCATCTGAGGGAAAACGGTAATCACCACTTTCAGACAGCAAAAGAATCATTTCCCCCTCAGTACCAAGGAGTATCATTTAAATCTCAGAGTGATTAAAATTACAATCAAGATGACTTAACACCATTCTTTCATTCATGTGAGAGAAACAAGGGGCTGAAAAGGTATATTTTAATCTTTGACTAATAATTGCAGTTAAAGAGGTTTAAAAAACGCTCCTGAAAAGGTATTAAAAAGCTTTTCAGAAATGCTGACACCAAAATTATAGGTGACATTCTATGACTCAACAGTACTCAAGTCAGTAGATTGAAGGACAAAAAACAGCTGAAGAATAAGAGATGATTCAGAAGATAGAAACAAAAAGGAATGCTATTCGGATCAGAGAAAGCAGCATTCTCTGTTAGGGGCCAAACTGAGCACTCATGTTATTTCTGAATTTCCAAGTGATTGAGTTGTTAAGTGTGAAACAAATATTCCATAACACTGTTTTATTCATACAGATCCCAATCTTCATGTTGAGCCTTATCTTGCACAGACCAGGAGCAGCTGTAAATGAAACAGAAGAAAACAGTCTCTGCTTGACAGTGTTGCTAATGTTTCTGGGGAGTGCTTTCTATTGGCAAAAGTGGAGGGATATTATGATCGCATTTGGTCCTGGAGCAGCAAGTGCTTACTTCTAGTTACACGCAAAATAAGCTCATAAGAACTGGCTGCTCCATACAGTTCACGATTTTATTTATGAGACTCACAGCCAGGGTGACCAGACACAATGGAGGACACACAGTGGTGTCATTCAAATGATTTAGGAACAGGAACTCACTTTTGATTGGCACTTGTCGGGAACCCGGAGCCCGTTAGGATCCGGAACGCCCGTTCTGGTCCGTTCCCTCTGAATGACATCACTGAGGACACAGTGCCTATACCTTTAACCACCATAGGTGGTTAAACCACCAGAGTGAATTTAGGTTCCAGTCCAATGGGCCTTACTTTTAAAAATGTTGCAGGGAGCTCTCCTAGGGTCTGCATTTCCTGCAGATCCTATACACAATAAGAACAACAAGAACACAATAAGAAACAATAACTTATTCAAATGAAACAATTGTAAACTCAAATCTCTAATACTGCCTTTAGGAATATTTTCTGATTCTCTGCACCTATTTTTCTGATGTTAATTAGAGATTTTTCATCGGGGCATGCCATGAGGGTGGGTTTCATGACTGGACCACAAATGAACAAACGAACACAGGCAGGACCAGCAGAAACCTTTAAAAATGATCACATTGTACTTGGCCCTACTGGTATTCGCCTACATCACAAGCCGAGACATGTCTACTCAGAAGTAAATCCTATTTTGTTCCATGGGACTTGCACATAGGAAAGTGTGTAAAGTACTTCAGCTGTAGTCCTGTCCATCCCTGAAAATTTTTTCTCATTCTGGCAGTAAATGTAAAACAAGATTCTATAAATTGAATTAAGTGTATTGAAATCAATAGGAAACAAAAATCAATCAAAATTGAAACAAAGCATCCATCCAAAGTGGACAAGAAGTGAAGCAAATTGTTGAAACAAGGCAATGAAATGAATCAGGTCTCCAAACAAAGCAACAAAGTGGAATCTGAAACAACTACATTTTTCT
>JAJKFI010000001.1:39703881-39716629 GCA_029204185.1 Lerista edwardsae | reverse complement strand
CGGTCAAAAACGGCCAATATCGGTGTCAAATCCACAGTTTCTGGGGTTGCCGAGATGAGCGGTGCCGCTCCCGATGCCATTGGAGTCCGGGATCAGACCCCCCTCGATGTGGGGGGCAAGAAGGGGTGCGAAAGAAAACGTTCGCCATGCCCTGCTGGGACTCCTGGACCGATTGGTGCCAAACCCGGCATGCGGACGCCTAGCGGCCTGGCCACAAACACTGCGGGGGTCGGGCCCCCCTGGCGCCCCCGGGGGTGGGGGTACGCGGGGGTCCCCGCGTGAAAATGGTCAAAAACGGCCAAAAACGGCGTCAAATCCACAGTTTCCAGGGTCGCCGAGATGAGCGGTGCTGCTCCCGATGCTGTGGGAGTCTGGGTTTGGCCCCCCCTCGATGTGGGGGGCCAGAAGGGGTGCAAAACACAACGTCCGCCATGCCCTGCTGGAACGCCTGGACCGATTGGCGCCAGACTTGGCATGCGGAAGCCTAGCGGCCTGGCCACAAACACTGCGGGGGTCGGGGCCCCCTACCGCCCCTGGGGGTGGGGGTGTGCAGGGGTCCCCGTGTGACAACGGCCAAAAACGGCCAAAATCGGCATCAAATCCACAGTTTCCGGGGTCGCCGAGATGAGCGGCAACGCTCCCGACGCCGTCGGAGTCCGGGTTCAGCGCCCCCTCGATGTGGGGGGCGAGAAGGGGTGAGAAACACAACGTCTGCCATGCCCTACTGGAACGCCTGGACCGATTGGCACCAAACTTGGCATGCGGAGGCCTAGCGGCCTGGCCACAAGCACTGCGGGGTTTGGGGCCCCCTAGCGCCCCCGGGGGTGGGGGTACATGGGGGTCCCCGCGTGAAGACGGTAAAAAACGGCCGAGATCGGCGTCAAATCCACAGTTTCCAGGGTCGCCGAGATGAACAGCGACGCCCACGACGCCGTCGGGGTCCGGGTTCAGCCCCCCTCGACGTGGGGGCGAGAAGGGGTGCGAGACAAGACATCCGCCATGCCCCGCTGTGACACCTGGACCGATTGGCACCAAACTCGGCATGTGGAAACCTAGCGGCCTGGCCACAAACACTGCGGGGGGTGGGGCCCCCTAGCGCCCCTGGGGGTGGGGTACGCAGGGGTCCCCGCATGAAGACGGCCAAAAATGGCCGAAATCGGCATCGAATCCGTAGTTTCCAGGGTCGCCGGGACGAGCAGCGACGTTCCCGATGCTGTTGAAGTCCGGGTTCAGCCCCCCTTGGCGTGAGGGGCGAGAAGGGGTGCAAAACGAAATGTCCGCCATGCCGTGCTGGAACGCCTGGAGCGATGCGCATGAAACCTGGCACGCGCGTGCCTTGCGGCCTGGTGACAAACACTGCGGGGGTCAGCCCCCCCAGCGATCCCGGGGTGGGGGTATGCATGGGGCCCTGCATAAATCGGTTGAAAACAGCCATAATCAACATTGAATCTGTAGTTTCCGGGGTCGCCGAGTTGAGTGGCGACGCTCCCGATGCCATGGGAGTCCAGGTTCAGCCCCCCTCAGCGTGGGGGGCGGGAGGGTTGCGAAACAAGATGTTCGCCATGCCCCGCTGTGACGCCTGGAGCGATTGGAGCCAAACTCAGCACGCACGTGCCTTGTGGCCTGGTGACAAACACTGCAGGGCTCAGGCCCCCCATTGCCCCCGGGAGTGGGGGTGTGCAGGGGGCTCCACATGAAGTTTCTCGGGTCACTGAGACAAATGGTGATGCTCCCGACACGGTTGGAGTCCAGGTTTGGGCCCCCCCCTCGGCGTAGGGGGTGAGAAGGGGTGCGAAACAAGATGTCCGCCATGCCCCACTGCGATGCCTGGAGCTATTGGAGGCAGACTCGGCATGTGCGTGCCTTGCGGCCTGGTGACAAGCACTGCAGGGGTCAGGCCCCCCTAGAGCCCCCGGGGTGCGAGTGCGTGGTGGCCCCGTGTGAGAATGGTCGAAAACGGAGAAAATCAGCGTCAGATCCGTAATTTCCAGGGTCGCCGAGGCGAGTGGCGATGCTCCCGACACTGTGGGAGTTCGGGTTCAGCCCCCCCCAACATGGGTGTGAGAAGGGGTGCGAAACAAGATGTCTGCCATGCCATGCTGGAATGCCTGGGGAGATTGGTGCCAGACTCGGCATGCATGTGCCTTGCGGCCTGGCGACAAACACTGCGGGGGTCAGGGCCCCCCAGTGCACCCAGGGGTGGGGTACACAGGGGGCCCCATGTGAAAATGGTCAAAAACGGCCAAAATCAGCGTCGGAACCGTAGTTTCCGGGGCCACTGAGGTGAGCGGCGATGCTCCTGACGCGGTTGAAGTCCAGGTTCGGCCCCCATCAGCATGGGGGGTGAGAAGGGGTGCAAAACTCAAAGTCTGGAAGATCATTTTGTTACCCGGGCAACGCCGGGTAACAAAAAGCTAGTGCTATCTATATATATAAAGAAGAGCCTGGGTGTGTGTGTGTGTGTGTGTGTGTGTGTCTCGCATAGGCTTCTCAACACCTGGAGCGATCGTCACGAAACTCGGCACGCATACACCTTGCGGCCGGGCGACAAACACTGCGGGGGTCGGGCCCCCCTAGCACCCCCAGGAGTGGGGGTACGCGGGGGTCCCCGCGTGAAAACGGTCAAAAACGGCCGAAATCGGCATCAAATCCACAGTTTCCGGGGTCGCCGAGATGAGCGGTGCTGCTCCCGATGCTGTTGGAGTCTGGGTTTGGCCCCCCCTCGACGTGGGGGGCCAGAAGGGGTGCAAAACACAACGTCCGCCATGCCCTGCTGGAACTCCTGGACCGATTGGTGCCAGACTCAGCATGCAGAAGCCTAGCAGCCTGGCCACAAACACTGCGGGGGTCAGGTCCCCCTAGCGCCCCCGGGGGTGGGGGTACGCGGGGGTCCCCATGTGAAAACAATCAAAAACGGCCAATATCGGCGTCAAATCCACAGTTTCCGGGGTCGCCGAGATGAGCGGTGCCGCTCCCGATGCTGTTGGAGTCTGGGTTTGGCCCCCCTCGATGTGGGGGGCCAGAAGGGGTGCAAAACACAACGTCCGCCATGCCCTGCTGGAACGCCTGGACCGATTGGTGCCAAACCCGGCATGCGGAAGCCTAGCGGCCTGGCGACTAACACTGTGGGGGTCGGGCCCCCCTAGCACCCCCAGGGTGGGGGTACGTGGGGGTCCCCACGTGAAAACGGTCAAAAGTGGCAATGATCGGCATCAAATCCACAGTTTCCAGAGTCGCCGAGATGAGCGGTGCCGCTCCCGATGCCGATGGATTCCGGGATCAGCCCCCCCTCAACGTGGGGGGCCAGAAGGGGTGCGAAACAAAACGTCCGCCATGCCCTGCTGGAACTCCTGGACCGATTGGGGCCAAACTCAACATGCGGAAGCCTAGTGGCCTGGCCACAAACACTGCGGGGTTCGGGCCCCCCTAGAGCCCCCGGGGCTGGGGGTACGCGGGGGTCCCCATGTGAAAACGGTCAAAAACAGCCAATATCGGCATCAAATCCACAGTTTCCGGGGTCGCTGAGATGAGCGGCGATGCTCCCAATGCCGTCGCCGTTGGCATGTGGGGCGAGAAGGGGTGCAAAACAAAAGGTCCACCAGGTCCTGCTGGCACGCCTGTACCGATTGACATGAAACTTGACACGCATACACCTTGCGGCCTGGCGACAAACACTGAGGGGGTCAGGCCCCCCTAGCACTCCTGGGGGTGGGAGTACGTGGGGGTCTCCGTGTGAAAATGGTCAAAAACGGCCGAAATCAGCGTTGAACTATAGTTTCCTGCGTCACCAGGGCGAGCTGCGACACTCCCGATGCCGTTGAAGTCCGGGTTCTGCCCCCCCCTCAGCGTGGGGGGCGAGAAGGTGTGCGAAACACAACGTCCGCCATGCCCTGCTGGCACACCTGGACCGATCAACACGAAAATTGGCACACATACACCTTGCGGCCTGGCGACAAACACTGCGGGGGTCAGGGGGCCCCCAGTGCCCCCGGGGGTGGGGGTACACAGGGGGCCCTGCATAAATTGGTTGAAAACAGCTGTGATCGGCGTTGAATCTGTACTTTCCGGGGTCGCTGAGGCGAGTGGCAACACTCCTGACACCGTGGGAGTCCAGGTTTGGCCCCCCTCGGTGTGGGGGGCGGGAAGGGGTGCAAGACACAATGTCTGCCATGCCCCGCTGCGACGCCTAGAACAATTGGCGCCAGACTCGGCACATGCGTGAGAACGGTAGAAAATGGACAAAATTGGCATCGGATCCGTAGTTTCTGGGGTCACTGTGGTGAGCGGTGACGCTCCCAGTGCCATGGGAGTTTGGGTTCGGCCCCTTCTCAACGTGGGGGGTGGGAAGGGGTGCGAAACAAGATGCCCGCCATGCCCCACTGCGATGCCTGGAGCAATTGGCACCAGACTCGGCACGTGTGTGCCTTGCGGCCTGGCGACAAACCCTGGGGGTGGGGGTGCGCAGGGGCACTGAAGTGAAAATGGCTGAAAACGGTCGAAATTGGCGTCAAGTCTGTAGTTTCTGGGGTCGCTGAGACGACCGGTGACACTTCCAAAGCGATTGGAGTCCAGGTTCGGCCCCCATTGTTGTGGGGGGCGAGAAGAGGTGCAAAACTCATAAACTCTGGAATATCATTTTGTTACCCGGGCAACGCCGGGTAACAAAAAGCTAGTGCTATCTATATATATAAAGAAGAGCCTGGGTGTGTGTGTGTGTGTGTGTATGTATGTTTCACATAGGCTCCTCAACGCCTGGAGCGATCGGCACGAAACTCGGCATGCATACACCTTGAGGCCTGGTGACAAACACTGTGGAGGTTGGGCCCCCCAGCGCCCCCGGGGGTGGGGGTACGCGGGGGTCCCCGCGTGAAAACGGTCAAAAACGGCCGAAATCGGCATCAAATCCACAGTTTCCGGGGTTGCCGAGATGAGCGGTGCTGCTCCCGATGCTGTTGGAGTCTGGGTTTGGCCCCCCCTCGACGTGGGGGGCAAGAAGGGGTGCAAAACAAAACATCCGCCATGCCCCGCTGTGACGCCTGGACCGATTGGCACCAAATTCAGCATGCGGAAGCCTAGCGGCCTGGCCACAAATACTGCAGGGGGCGGGGGGCCCTAGCACCCCCGGGGGCAGGGGTGTGCAGGGGGCACCACATGAAGACGGCCGAAAACAGCCGAAATCGGCATCGAGTCCGTAGTTTCTGGGGTCGCCGGGCCAAGCGGCAACACTCCCGATGCAGGTGGAGTCTGGGTTCGGGCCCCCCTCGGCACGGGGGGCCAGAAGGGGTGCGAAACAAAACAGCCGCATGCTGTGCTGGAACGCCTGGAGCAACGCGCACCAAACCTGGCACGTGTGTGCCTCGCGGCCTGGTGACAAACACTGCGGGGGTCAGGCCCCCCCAGTGCCCCCAGGGGTGGGGGTGCGCAGGGGCCCCCACGTGAAGATGGCAGAAAATGACCGAAATCGGTGTCAAGTCCGTAGTTTCTGGGGTCGCTGAGGTGAACGGTGATGCTCCCAAATCCGTGGGAGTTCGGGTTCGGCCCCCTCTCAATGTGGGGGGTGGGAAGGGGTGCAAAACAAGACGCCCGCCATGCCGCGCTGCGACTCCTGGAGCAATTGGCGCCAGACTCGGCACGTGTGTGCCTTGTGGCCTGGTGACAAACACTGCAGCGGTCAGGCCCCCCCAGCACCCCCGGGGGTGGGGGTGCGCAGGGGGGCCTACATGAAGACGGCCAAAATCGGCCAAAATTGGCGTCGAGTCCGTAGTTTCCGGGGTCGCCGAGACGAGCGGTGACACTCCCGACACCACTGGAATCTGGGTTCGGGGCCCCCTTGGTGTGGGGGGCCAGAAGGGGTGCGAAACAAAACATCCTCCATGCCCTGCTGGAATGCCTGGAGCGATGCGCACCAAACCTGGCACGCGCATGCCTTGCGGCCTGGTGACAAACACTGCGGGGGTCAGGCCCCCCAGCACCCATGGGGGTGGGGGTGTGCAGGGGGCCCCACGTGAAGATGGCCAAAAACGGCCAAAATTGGTGTTGAGTCCGTAGTTTCCGGGGTTGCCAAGATGACCGGCGACACTCCCGACACAGTTGGAGTCTGGGTTCGGGCCCCCCTTGGCATTGGGGGTGAGAAGGGGTGCGAAACAAGATGCCCGCCATGCCCCGCTGCGATGCCTGGAGCGATTGGCGCCAAACCCGGCACGCGCGTACCTTGCGGCCTGGCGACAAACACTGCGGGGGGCAGGCCCCCCAGTGCCCCCAGGGTTGGGGGTGCGTGGGGTGCCCGAACTGAAAACAGCCGAAAATGGGCAAAATTGGCGTCGAGTCCATAGTTTCCAGGGTCGCCGAGGCGACCAGTGACACTCCCGATGCATTTTGAGTCCGGGTTTAGCCCCCGTCGCTGTGGGGGGTGAGAAGGGGTGCAAAACTCATAAACTCTGGAAGATCATTTTGTTACCTGGGCAACACCGGGTAACAAAAAGCTAGTCCTATATACAGTTTACAAATATACAAATAGAAGGGGAAGAAATGGAAGCAGTGACAGTTTATTTTCCTGGGCTCCAAGATCACCGCAGATGGTGATTGCAGCCATGAAATTAAAAGACGTTTGCTTCTTGGGAGGAAAGCGATGGTGAACCTAGACAACGTAATAAAAAGCTGAGACATCCCTCTGCCAACAAAGGTTCGCATAGTCAAAGCTATGGTTTTCCCAGCAGTCATGTATGGCTGTGAGAGCTGGACCATAAAAAATGTGGAGCACTGAAGTATAGATGCTTTTGAATTATGGTGTTGAAGAAGACTCTTGAGAGTCCCTTGGACTGCAAGGAGAGCCAATCGAGAAATCCTCCAAGAAGTCAAGCCTGATTGCTCCCTGGAAGGACAAATCCTGAAGCTGAAGCTCAAATATTTTGGCCACCTCATGAGAAGAGAGAACTCTTTAGAAAAGACCCTCATTCTGGGAAAGATTGAAGGCAAAAGGAGAAGGGGGCGGCAGAGGATGAGATGATTAGAGAGTGTTACCGAAGCAATGAACATGAAATTGGGCGCACTCCGGAAGCTAGTGGAGGACAGGGAGGCCTGGTGTGCTGTGGTTCATGGGGTCACAAAGAGTCGGGCATGACTTAGAGACTGAACAACAACCGCAATATACAGTTTCCTGGAAAGAAGTCCCATTGAACACAATAGATTTTAATTATGAGAAGATATGATTAGAATTGCCCTGTTAGTTAAAATAAGAACTCCAAAGGAATCAATGAATTAAATCGGGTGCCTTTGTTTCCCATATTGCTTTATAGAAGAAATGTGTTCAAAACTACCTCTAGCCCCATCTCTGAGTCCTTCAAGGTTCAGTTCTTGGCTTGGTGCACTATCATTATGTATTAATGTTATTGATCCATGCTTTTAAATCCATGATCCATTCTTTTTAAACATTTTGTCTCTGTGGGAATGACACCATTATTTATAGGACAGGCAGATATTTACATGGCATTTAGTTTGATCTCTGGTGTAATTTTGATAAATTCCAAGATACAATAATGTGGATAATATAGTTGTAAATTCTCATTGTAAATTCCATTGTAAAGGAGTAATTTCAAATAAGTTCCAGACCAAAACCTGCAGATTTCACCATGCACAGTCTTTGCTTTGGTGGATCCTATCCAATTCTGATGTCACACATCTGCAATGCCTTCAGATATGGTTATACTAGCCCTTCAATACAATAATAGTTTTTTCCCCCCCAAGAGAGTCTAAATTGTACGTGGTTGAATGTGATTAGGATGATTACAGACATTGCCCACTATCCAATGTGGACTGTTTAAATTTGTAGCTGGAATTATAGATTGATCACATCGGAAAGAAGATGTTGTGGCCAATATTGAATTGGAACAATTTAATAACATTTCTTTACACATTTGGATTTTCCACTATGACCACCTGGAAACTTCTGGAACATAGATTTTAAAATAGATTTTTTTTTAAGGACTTGGGGAGTTATGCATGGTCTGGAGAAACTCAATAAAGGAATTTTTTTTTCTCTGTCTTCCATTACACTAGAACTCAAAGTTACCTAAAGAAACTGATTGGCAGTAGATTTCGGACAGAGAAGTGGCAGTTCAAAACACATAGTTCGTTTATGGAATTCAGTATCAGGCAATGTGGTGACAGACAGCCCTGGTTTAGGTGGGTTTAAAAGAGGATTGACAAATTGACCGTGTTGGAAAAAAAGACTTGTGACTTGTGACTTTAACTCAAATTTTGATGTTTTGGCATCAATGATATGTGCAACTCGATTCAGACAAGAGTCAGGCCAAAACATCAAAACTCAAGTTAAAGTCACAAGTCTTTTCTCTCTCCCTCTGATTCGCTAATTTAGCCACTGACTCTCAATGAGTCAGCAATTCCGGCAACTTGAATCAGTGCATGTGCTTCATTACTTTGTTGTGGCTTCCGCATTAGAAAGAACTCTTTTGGAGATCCAGGAGGTGCCACAAAGTCGCCATGACCAAAGGTCATTTCGTTCCTTCCAGCCAGGAGAACTGGTGTGGGAGGGGGGGTTGAAGGGAGGTGGAAAGCTAAGATGTTTGAAAATGTATCTGTTTCAGTTTCCAATAGCTGGCTGCAGCAATCATGAGGTGTGGGGAGGAGGAAGGAACACAAGACGTGGGTGGAGGAAGGCACGGCCAGTCAGCTGAAGGGGGAGGGAGGTGGGAGTGGAGTTGTCCTGTCCATCTCTGAAGGTTCGGACCCCTGATTGGATGAAAGAGTGGTCTGAGTTCTGGCTCTGGGTGAGGGAGGGAGAGGGGGAGGAGTCTTGGTCATAGAAGAACATTGTTTACTCATGGAGGAGAGAGGGAAGGAAGAGGCGGGGAAGAGGCGGGTTCTAGAGCCATTGAAAAAGTGATACGCAGAGCCCTTAGCCTCATTCTCCAATGCCTTTTTCCCCACACTTGCATTGCATTGTGTCGCTTCCATGCAGGAACCCAGGTCTGGTCTGGGTGTGCATGAAATCCTTTGGCTCCTATTCTGATGGCACACTAGTGCAGTGCCAGGCTCACTTGCTCACTTGTGTAACAGCCACAGGTCAGCCCAGCTTTGGTGGAAAACAGGTCTCACTGAATGAATGATGTGTCGTGGCCAGTACAGGACTATTTTTCTCCCTTCTATTCTCCTGAGTTCAATTGTGATGTGAACAGTGGGGGGGGGGGAAGGTTTCATCGCAGCGGCTGGTTAGGAGTGAAGTGCTGTCAGCAGCGCATTGCTGGCCTGCCAGAACGTTAACATTAAGTGTGAAATGACAACTCCGACTGCACTCTCCGCACTTTCCATGTTGACTGTTTGTAGTTGCTCGCATGTGTGAGCTCCTGGCCCACCCCGCAGCTTGCCATGAAAAGACTTGCGAAAGTGACTTGTGAAATTCCAGGGTGGAGTCACCATGGGTGTCTGTTAGGCATGGACGAGTCAATTCATGAGGGGCGGAGACTCCTGAATTAACTCAAATTCCAAGACTTATGCACAACACTGCAAATTGATGGAGTAGAGGTATATCACTGGCTATTAGCTATTCTGGCTACATGAAACCTCCATGTTCATTGGTCACTGACTACCAGTTATTGGGGTGGGGCCGGGGAAAAGTTGTGTGGTCTTGACACTGCTTGAACAATCTGGCTGTCCAATATGGGCATACGTAGAACTAAATGTGTCTTTGGTGTGATTCAGCAGGGCTCTTTACATCCTTAATTGTTCAGGGCAGAACTGGACATTAGGAAAACACAAGTTTGCCACTGAAAATTAAATTCCAGTAGTGTTAAATTCCCACCTCTATCCAGCATAACCTGTAATAATGGAAACAACATGATGTAATATCACATTTTCCTGCTCTTGCTCTACATTTTTCAAACATTTTAGACCGGGACCCACTTTTTAGAATGGAACTCATGTTGGGACCCACCAGAAGTGATGTCATTAACCTGGAAGTGATGTTGTGGCAGGAACTGACATCATCAAGCAGAAAGTGCTGTCATTGTAACACAATAAAATGACACTCCTGAAATGCAAATTGACATTCTTGGACTGCAGCAAGCGGACACCATGAAACATCCCTGACAGAAAGCAAGATTAGGACAAAATATGATGTAAAAGCACTGAACTAAACACAAAATTGTAAAAAACCCTCACTTGAAAATTCACACTCACAAAAGGAATATAACAAGAGTAAGATCTGCAGTTTCCAAGATGGCTGCTCCCAGCTTTTCATGACCCACCTGACTTCAGGTCACGATGGGTCCTGACCCACAGTTTGAATAACACTGCTCTACATCATTGGCCTCTGCTGCCATGTGTGTGTATTGGGGGGTGGGATTTGTGGGTGGGATGAGGATGAACTATATGTTATATTTCAAGTTTCCATGACTGCACATAATGATTTTCCATTATTATGGAAAGGGCTTGCCATTTTCAGCAAATGTACATTGGGTAAATGCACTTCTACCTGCAGAATAAACCCCTTCCAGGGTAATTCCAAAAGTGGATACTTTTAAGGGCGCAATCCTAAGCAGCGCTGGACTGGTGAGGCCGACGGGTCAGTGCCATATCCAGCACTGCTTAGGATGGGCTGGAGTCTTCCCACGGCAAGGGAGCATGTGCTCCCTTACTGTAGGGGAGGCTCCAGCCTCCCCTATGTGCTCCTCAGATCTAAAGAGCTAAAGAGCGGGCACAGATCCGAGGAGACCGCGCGGCCCGAATCAGGGCCTCACTGCCTCACTGATGGGCTTAAGATGTGGCCGTATGGCCTCCTCCCAAGCCCACCCAAGTCCTGCCCAAGTCCCGCCTCCCGCCTCCCTCCCTCCCACCAATCCCCATCCCGATACTCGACAGAGAATCCCTTGCACCGACTGTCTTCAGTTGGTGCAAGGGAGGCTCTCCGTCAGTGCTCTGAAGCCAACGCTGCAAGCAGCATCGGCTTCAGAGCTTTAGCACCAACACGGGGGTGCTGCCCTTGCGTCAACGCGATGATGTTGCATCGACGCAAGGGACATGCTAGGATTGCACTGTAAGTGTCATTATTATTCATCACTATGAGGATCACTGAAGCAAGGTATTAATTCCTTATTAATGTCGCTATTAGAGAAATTTGCCTGGAAAATTTTTAAAAAACTCTCAGTCAAAATTATCACACTCTGTCTTAAAAATAATGCTCAATCAGCAGATTTCGCCCACAAAATGCGTATGCCAACAATGCAGGCAATTCTTACGTTTTTTAAAAAAAATCCTGAGTGAACAATTTGTCCTGTTTGCTTAGCTCTAAGGTCTGGTTCACTTGTACACTGCTTCTCACTGTTATCATTTGTTCTGTATGCTTAGGCATGCACAAATCATCAGGAACTCTCTGATAGGGATTTTAAAATAGCCTCCAAGCTGACTTTGTATGTCAAACTGAATCCCAAACTGTCTTCCTATCTTGGGTTTAATTGGACAGCTACAACAAAGGACTTTGTATGGCATCTGAAACAGCATCGTCCTCAAACAACTTGTCATCCTTCGTTGGAAGGTCCGCAATGAAGTACCACTGTCAGCTTTTATTTAAGATTTGCACAACTAAGGCATTTTACAGGGTACATATTCCCTAACACAGCAGGCATATTAAACAGAAGATGTTAATAAGCTGTCACCTATCTTTTGGACTCCCGTCTTTTATGACCTGTCTTTCACAGTACAAAATGCCCAAAGGGTCCACATTTATTTCCAGGTAATACATTTCACCACATAGGGCTTTAAAATATTAGGGTGTTGTTGTTTTTTCCTTTAGGCATTTAACAATTATGTTACATGGCACACACCTCTAAATATATTCTGTTGCGGCATTTCTGTTGGATCGGTGTCCATTTGAAGGGCTCCTTTCCATTATTTCCATTATTATGGAAAGGGCTTGCCATTTTCAGCAAATGTACAGCAGTCAATTTTTAAAGCCCCCAGAAATGATTCAATTAAAAGAGCCAACGAAGATTTAGGGGAGATAAATAAAAATTTTCTTTACTTACCTCTCCCGGGTTGTCTGGTCTCCTTGCCAGCCTATTGCATGCACTTTGCACTTTGTCAGTAGCGCAGCTCACCCTGGGCTGGCGAGCGATAGGATTGGACTGTCAATGTGTCATCAGGATGTAGATTAAGACTATATATGGCCTCTGGTGCTGGGCTTTACCTGGGCGCATTCAGCAACCTGGTGCCACCACTGATGACAAGTTTTACATAGATTTTATTTCCTGCAGATTATACTGTGTTATTGGATCGAGCATTCTGATTTCTTTTGCAGAACAATGCATTCTAAGTTATGTAGGGATCGGCCAGATTGCAAGCAAAGACACCGCCAGAGTCTCTGACCTTCTGCCAGAGAGATACAGTAGTTTCTTCCAACACTTTTCCTAGTGCTTTGTTCAGCTACTGTAAATATACAAAGCAATATGACATCTCATCTTTGTACACTGGTGGTCACAACTTGAGAGCTGTTTGTGTCAAGAAGATTGGTTGAGATCTGCTGAGAAGAGTACAGTGCTGCCAAGACTATTGTCTTCCAAGGGTAATGCAACAATCAGGTTACTGCAGTAACAATATCAACATATGCTCTCTCTCTCTCTCTCTCTCACACACACACACACACACACACACACACACACACACACACACACACAGAGAGAGAGAGAGAGAGAGAGAGAGAGAGAGAGAGAGAGAGAGAGAGAGAGAGAGAGAGAGA
>JAJKFI010000001.1:39681637-39703871 GCA_029204185.1 Lerista edwardsae | reverse complement strand
AGAGAGAGAGAGAGAGAGAGAGAGAGAGAGAGAGAGAGAGAGAGAGAAATCTGAATACAGCACAAAGAAGGGAGAGGAAAACACAGAACACCAGCCAGGTTCCTACTCGTTCTAGGCTTTTTTTTGGATAAAGAACTCAGAACCATGGTGATGAATGGGGCAAAAAATACCTTGCTATATCAGAAAAGCACATTAAGACAGAAAGAGGGGTGATGATGTTATATTGGTTTCTATAACAACAGAAAGAGCAAACTTTATACCCAATAATGAATAGATCCAAACCATTACCCTTTATATAAAGATCTTTTTTTTGCATACCACTAGAAAAAGCAATAAGGGTTTGTATATATGTGCTTGAGCATGGGTGCACACAAATACGTATGTTATCTTACAGTCCACTATCTCTAATGCCTCCACTCTGTGGTCTTGATGATTTAGGAATGATTGCTTACTTAATGAATGTAATAGGCATATCAAATTCTATCTAGGGATAAGGAGAGAGAAGGAAACAAGATGATGAATATGCTAATATAAGCATGAATGGTTTGGAATCCAAGTTCTCTGTTTTGGGCCAAGATTAAAGTAATAGCCAGAAAAAAAAATCCAAACCAAACAATATATTCTACTTTGCCTACAACTGCCCTTTCATTTCCACATTCCCCCATCTACAAGAGCATAAAAGCTAAGCATTTAAGCAAACATGGAACCATCTCTTTCTCACACACACATCTCAATTTTCAACCCTAATTGCAAAGCACCGAGTCATCACTCATGCATAGGGTGATGTCACATTGGACTTTTTTAGGCCAACTTTGTTGTATGGGATAGTTTGCCTTCCCCAGTCTTCTACCTTTACCCCCAACAAGCTTGGTACTCATTTTGTTGACCTCGGAAAGATGGAAGGCTGAGTTGACCTGAGAATCTGACTTCCACTGGGATCAAACTCAGGTCATGGGGAGAGCTTTTGATTAGTCCTGCAGCCTACGGCTCTGCATCACATGAGGCTCTTTGATTTCCAACTACCTTCTAAGACTAACTGACCATTCTTATTGTACCAATGTACTGTACCAATGTACGTACTGTACCAATGTACCTAACAACTGGTCATCAATATCCCCAACAAATGGAATAACCATGTTACCTATTACTAGGCATTCTATTACCAGACATTCCTCTCTCACCCAGTGCTTCCCTATCTCACAGATCACACTGAACCGTGTTCAAAGGTTATAGCTTTATGCAGCAAGGTGGCTCTCTGACACTCAGAAGCTGATTCATAAACCATGATTTCAAGGGTTTATTTAGCATAAATGACTCCAAATGGAGCAAATGGGGCAGATAGATATTTCCTTACTATTTTCAGACCTCATACAAATTGAACAGTCCTTTTAAAGATAATGTGATGAAACCAGAGCAAGTGGAGGAACAATTTGTTTCAGGATTGTTTAATCAGAATGGTTTTCCATGGACAGAAGGCAATTATAAACGTCACAATGGCGACTTCATTTGCAGTCTGCTTTTTGGACAATGTCGACTTGATCTATGAATAATTCAGGCTAGAAATTAGGATGTAAATACAAATAATGCATGAATTCAGCAAATAAACAACAGCAATGGATGAGGGCATCTCAGCAACTTCGCAGTACATTTATAGGTCCGCTCCGGACAAAGTGGCAGATCATTGGATTTTATGTGCACTAGTAGAAGAAAAATAATTACAGTGTAACAAAATGTTCTGCTCCAGGACAAGGATATTTTGTTTTCCTGGAGGTCATACTTTTGGTGAATGAAGTCCCATCCCACTATAGGGCTTTTGTTCCATAAGCAGGAGTTTCAAGGGTTCTGAGAGAGTCAATTGCACTCCATACATTTAAAACCAGGGACACAGGTGTGCATTATTGCTTTTTCAGGATCCGAAGGAAGCTCAGTGGTAGAGCGCATGCTCTGTATATGGAAAATCCCAGCTTCCATCCCTGGCATCTCAAGTTTCCTGAAACCCAAGAACTGCTATCAGTTAGCATAGCATAACCTAGATGGACCACTAGTTTTACTGAGTAGAAGGCATGTTCCCATGTCCTTTGCATTTGTTTAAAATGGAGCATAATGCAGCTAAAGTGAAGCACATTTCGAGCCCAATCCTATCCAACTTTCCAGCGCTGATGTAGCTGTACCAATAGGGTGTACACCACATCCTGCAGTGGGGGTGCAGTCAGGGAGACCTCCTCAAGGTAGGAGAACATTTGTTCCCTTGCCTTGAGGATATATTGCGGCTACACCAGTGCTGGAAAGTTGGATAGGATTGGTCCCTTGGTCCCCATTAGAATCAATGGGAGATGGTGTTGGATGGGGTAAAACCCTGTATGGGGTCCCATATGGTATGCTCTGCCAAGCCCAGGATGGCATGCTTGGTGCTACCACTGCCATAAGTACTAAGAGTTCGATGCTTGGCCCAGCTGGGTGGGCTCTTGGATGGATGTGGTCTCTTGGCCAGTACTTCACCTGGCCTACCCCAGGCACTACCACTGATTATTATTATTATTTATTGGATTTCTATCCTGCCTTTCTGCCCGAAGGCACCCAAGGCGGCATTACAATACAAAAATACGATAAAATACACAATTTAACATTAAAAAGCAATTTAAAAACAATATTAAAACAATATAATAAAACAAAATTAAAACAAAACAATACAATTTAAAAACAACCACTCCCGTGGATCATATAATCAAGATATAAAAGTGTAACAAACCAGCCAGGCAGCCTGTCAACAGTTAAAAGCTTTTTGAAATAAAAAGGTCTTCAGCCCCCGCCGAAATGTTAACAAAGAGGGAGCAGTTCTCAATTTGAAGGGGAGGGTATTCCAAAGTTTGGGGGCCACCACCGAGAAGGCCCTCTTCCTGGCCGCCGCCCCTCTCACCTCTTCTGTTGGCGGCACAGTCAAAAGGGCCCCCCTGATGGGAGAGACTTCAGCACCTGCCCAATTCACCTACAAAAAAAATTCGAAATGACTTACCTTTGGATAAATTGGGCCCAATCTTGGAGGCTAGGGGAGGCTAAGATATAATATATCTTGTCAACAACTATTTGTAAAATTTATAAAGTCTCCAAAAACAAAGCTGTTTTCATTGTTCAGGATTCCTCTCTTTATCTGTATTTGTCTTTCTCTGTGCTGTATTACACTAAACAAACTGCAAGTGGTGCAATGCAAAGGCAGGATGGGGAAATGTTGGCAGCCTGGCCTCCAAATGACCTCTTGAATCTTCCCCTTTCTGTCAAACTGGTTGTAAGTGGCACCAATACAGTTAGCCAAGGGTAGGCTTTTTTCTAGAACTGCTGCCAATTAGGGCCATTGAAAAAGCACATGCCGTTAGCGTTACTGCAGTCATTTTCTAGCCCTAGGTAAACATTATACTTTTCGAAGAGAGAACAGAACATTTCTTTCTTCCCTTTGGAAACAACAATTTTCACTGAAAAATGAATGAAACTGTACAGGCGTCCTACGCAAACAACAGATGAATCAAATCATCTGCCATTTTATACACATCAGATTTTTTTTCCTGACACCTGTTCTCCCAAGGGAGAGAGAACGGGAAACGAAATGAAAGTAAAATATGTACGGAAATAAAAGAAATAGAGGCAAGTCTATTAAATTAGGGAACCACATGATGGAATGGAGATCTCAAAGTTCATCGGAGGGGAAGATATTGAACGACAAAGTACAATAGCCAACTATCAAGGTGCTGAGGCTGACTTGAGTATGACGAAGTTTCCTTGGAAATAATGAGCCATGATTCTCAAGATGCACTTCGTAGACATTTGATAAGCCTTATATAAGAACGTTAGGAATGCTTTGGCTTCACAATTTACTCGAGAAACAAACATTTACAGCTAAATGGAAGATTTTTCACATATAGCTTTTCAAAACAAATTGCAGAATTCCTCCTGTATCTGAGGGTGCAATCCTAATGTGGAGTTAGGCAGGCACAGTTAGGCCAGCAAAGTTTGACCAGCACAAAAGTCACCATAAAGTATATTTGGTCCACTCTCTGAGAGCGCAATCCTAAACTAGAGTTAGGCCGGCATAAACTAAACCAGCAAAGTTTGGCCAGCACAAGGGCCACTATAAAGTGTGTTTGGACTACTCTTGGAGTCAGGGAGGATGGCTCATGTCTGTCTGCTGGCCTCTGACTCTGACAGAATGGTCCAAACATACTTTACGGTGTCCCTTGTGCCAGCCAAACTTTGCTGGCTTAGCTTATGCCAGCCTAACTCATTTTAGGATTTTGCCCCCAGTCAGAGAGACCTGCACACAGAAGTGTGCCATCCTCCCTGACTCCAAGAGTGGAGTCCGGCCCAAGGGCCAAATGCGCTTTACAGTGGCCCTTGGGCTGGACTAACTTTGCTGGCCTAACTGTACCAGCCTAACTCCAGTTTAGGATTGTGGTCTGAGAATATTCAAGGGTCATATTACAGTTCTCAGGGGATGGGGAGGTAGGTTTCTATTTCAGTTGGTTTCACAATAAATCCATTTATTATATTTTGCATTAGACACAGTGAATCTAGGTGGAGATTGCACCAATGTACTTGCCAAGTCCACTTAGTGAGTCGATGGCTGAGCTAAGATGCAAACCTAGTCTCCCAGGTGCAACCCAATAGGCTATGATTTCTTTAAAAAAAAACAACCACATGCAAGTGGTTATATTAAAACAGATCTCCAGGGCAATCATACTACAATACTTCTGGAAATCAAAAGCTCAGCAGCTTGCTATGGGGGTGCTATGAGAGTTCGTCACATGATGAATCCTTGCAGACAGTTTGCTTCCATAGATGTCAACAAGTGATGACTGCAGACGTTTCCTTTCAGTCGCAAAAGAAAGGGCTGCCTGAATCCATTCAAGATCTGGCGTCGATGCCGCTGTCTTCGGCTTCTCAATACATAATGATGTAATTAATTTGCTTTTCTTTGAGAAAATTAAAGGTTGGCTGTTAAACAAGTTTGCATTATCTCTTTTATTCCCAGTCCATTAGTTCTGTTGTCTATGAAGAAACACTGTAAACGCTGATGTTCAACAGTTTAATAGAAAAGTTTTGCGGTGCATACTGTGGAGTGACTTCTGAAAAGGTTATGCCAGCGTACGCTCGACTATGACTTTTAATTAAAGCATTTAATTGTTGCCAGGTGTGTAACAGTATTGCTAAATGTAAGGCCTAATTGTTTATTCTTCCCTCTTTGTTATAAACTGAATAGATTTGTGAATGCATTAGTCAGAAAATGAGACTCAGGAGGCCTGCTCATACATGGTGCGATTCTCCTTCAGAGGTCAGAATAAAGTATTGTTTCAAGCTACTCACTTTTACGGGTACATATACGGTGGTACGCAGCTAAGTACAGGTCTAGACTTTTTAAATGCCCATTCCAGATACTAACTCTTAAGGCCTTTACCAACATTGCTTTTTACTGGCAGTTTGCTTCACTGTCACTAATCTGCCCAGATATGATCACTCCAGGAAGCCTTCGACTGGATACATAATTGTTTCCAAACATTCTGAACGGAAGTTCAGAAGTTTCCTCTGGAGGAAAGGTCCATCGTGGGCTATAGGCAATGATGGATTGTGCAACCTCCTTACAAAGGTGGTGGGCTACTGGTACTGGGTGCAAGGGAGTGGCAACGGGATGCAAGCATCTTGTTGTTTCATGCCTCCCTGGGGCATCTGGTGGGCCGCTGTGAGATACAGGAAGCTGGACTAGATGGGCCTTTGGCCTGATCCAGCAGGGCTCTTCTTATGTTCTTATGTTCTTAAGTTGCTAAGCAATAGCACGGTGATGCTATTCTGTATGTTTTTCTGCAAGAGTTAAACTTGTGCTAGAACCACAGGTACCAGTGATGGTGCTGAGTGCCCAGGGACGGCCCCAGGAGCCACAAGGCCCCATGAAAGGCATTCCTATGGCCCCCACTCCTTCCTGTAGCCCCCCATTCACCATATAGCCACAACAGTAAGAGTGCACACACAATGTGGTGCTGTGTGCAATGATGTCATTACCAGCTGCTTTCTGGAGGCCCATTTTGGGCTGTTTGTAGGCAGGGACAGGCAGAGGGACCAACACAAAGGTGCTCTGTTCGCCTCGCCCAGCTGGGAGCCCACAAAAATCCAAGGTGTGGCAGCGGACTACCTGTTCACCACATTGGTGCAGGGCCCCCTGAAGTGTGGGGCCCAATGTGATGACAGTTGCCATGTTGGCTTAAGGCTGGCTCTGTGGGTGTCCATGATATCACTGGTGCTTGATGTGCTCCGTGCCCATGATATCACCAATAGGAGTGAATTGCCATCACTGCCTTGAATGGCTCCAACAATGAATGGGAGGGGCCACTTACACAGTGCATTTGTGGCACCTGAAGTACTTACGGTGTCGCCCCCCCTGGTTATACTACTGGAAAGATTAATGCCTCCACACAGGCACTAGCGCTATGATTTTATAAGTCTATCAAAGCCCTCGCGGGGGCGGATAAGACGGCGAAACGGAGCGGTACGCAACAGGCGGGCTGCCGCTCACCTGTCTTCCCGCCCAGTGTTCCGGCTGCATGATGCCGCTGGGCCCAATCCTATCCAACTTTCCAGGGCTAATGTAGCCACAATGCAGCCCCGAGGTAAGGGAACGGTTGTTTCCTTACCTTGAGGAAGCCTCCATGACTGCCCCCCCCCAGGATGTAACACACACACCGTTGGCACGGTTGCATCAGCACTGGAAAGCTGGATAGGTTTGGGTCCTAAAACAAATAAACTAGGCACCAAATTTGCTTCTTCCCTAAGCCTCTGAGTTTAGTGAAGTGTGGTCCCTCCACCTCTGGTCCTGCAGACAGGATCCATGATGGAATGGCCCTCGGAGGATGAACTTAAAGGTTCTTAACAAGCAACATGGTTTTATACAAACTGGGACAGAGTGCATATACCTTTAACCATTGTATGGAAGAGGGAATTTTGGTAGGTGCAGCTTTTGAAACCCTTCCATGATGAGCTGTACCTGCCCAAATTTCCTCTTCTATGCAATAATTAAAGGTATAGACACTCTGTCCCAGTTTGTATCTGGTAACCCTAAAGGTGACCTTCTGACGCTATTCTGACCATCCTTGGTTACCCCCAATTTCCAGAATGATGACATCACTGGCTGATGCAACCTCTTCCCAACCAGAGAATTACAGCTGCAGATAATCTAATTAAACTATCCTTCTCAGCCCTGAAGGTAGTTTCTCTCATAAGTCCTTCCCCTCTGTCACAGCATTTCCCAGCTTCCTAAAAATGGTTCCTGGCCTAACAAAATGGAATCCAGAGCAGAGTGAATTTTGTCTTGACAGTGGGTGGTACCTGGCCAATGACTGCTTCCTACAGTCTCACCCTTTCCCCTCTCAGAAAGTCGACACTTGCCTTCAGCAAACCTAGTTTTATTCCTATCCATTAGGATATTGTGGACCTAGTTCTAGGACAGCTCAGAGAGAGAGAGGGAGGGGAAACAATTCTTTGTTTTTAAAAATATATACTCTGCTTTTCTCTTCTAGTCATAGGTGGTACCTGGCCAATGAATGCTTCCTACAGTCTCACTTTTTCCCCTCTCAGAAAATCTACATTGGCCATCAGCTATATCAATGCTATAACATTAAGGACACAATCCTAACCAACTTTTCCGCACCGGGGTAATACAGCTCTGAGGCAAGGGAACAAACATTCCCTTTACTTGAGGAGGCCTCTGTGATTGCCCCTTCCCTGCAATTGCAGGATGCAGCACATGCCCCAATGGCACAACTGTCAGTGTTGGAAAGTTGGTTAGGACTGCGCCCTTAAAAACAACAACAACATACTAGTGATTCCAGAGCCGAAACAAGCCAGTGATAGAAGAACAGATTTAACTCTCAGACAGATTGAAAGCCTGCCTAAAAAGAAATGTTTTCAGCTGGCAATGGAGCACTTGGATGGATGGATAGTGCCTGATCTCACATTTAAGGAAGCTTCGTGACTTTTATCTCCTGAGAAAATGGAGAGAGATGTCTAAAAAGGCCTTGAGTTTTTTATTTTATTGTCAGATCTGAATGACATCACTAACCAACAACTTGATTGCAAATACTTATAACATGTCTTCCCTTGTTCCTGCAGATTCTAACTTCCCTCTCCCTCTCCATGTCCACCTTAAGGGGCTATTTTAACAAACCCTAACCTGCCCCATCCTAACCTTACTTTACCTGGCTCGCCACTACTTCCTGACTCCTTTCAATCTACCCCTGTTATTTCTGTTAAGACCTGACCCCTTGGCCACATGCCCAATGTCACAGAGAGTGAAGGCAGGCAGAAGGATCCTGGTTGAGGCCCAAGGAATGAGGACAAACGTAGGAGGCCAAAGTGTCTATTTTGAATTTCGCAAGAATGTCCTACAAAAATGAGGGATACAATGTATCCATGTAAGTATAGGCAGGGTTCTCTTTGAAGTAGCTCCAAGGTGGGGTAATTCAGTTGGGTGTGTGATTCTTTTCACATCAAGTGCTCACCCCCCCAACAAGCACACCATTCCAGAATTAAACCTTGAAAAGTCAATGTACCTGTCCTATCTGAAACCATGCAGTTGATGAAGGATACGGTTTGATCACGGTACATGTTTTGGCCTTTTGCGTCTCCATTTTCTTGTATGCTCCGCTTCTGTTTCCTTAGTCTATTGTGACTTCTGCTATCACTCCGCTAACAGAGTGCCTTCTCAGAGTACATTATGCACAATTGGCAATGCTTCTGCCTACTTATCTCTTGTCCACCTTCTCTTCCAAAGTGCTGGTCAGGAATTGTTCCGAAGTCTCTGCTTTGTGATGGGGACCTTCAGATGCTTGTGCTGTCCCATAATGTGTCCGTCAGATCTGCTATTATCTCCAATACTGCAGCAACAGCTCCTCTAAATACGCGGCACAGAGGAGAGTGCTTTCATCTTTACGCTTTTGAGTGTTCTGTGAAATACACACTTGTAAATCAGGGCGACGGTTTTATGTTTCCCACCTACAGAATCAATCTTTTAAAAGCCATTTACAAGGCCTCTGTTGCCTTTTATGCTTTTCTGAAGTACATCAGTTCACAAAATTAAGAATTATCAGGAGGAAAAACCCCCCCGCATCTCGTATGGGTGAAGCTCTGTGAGCTAATGCCCAGGTGTTGACTATACACATGCCCCATATTCCTTCGCCTGCCTTGGCAGCATCAGCTAAAATGCACCCCTCGCTTTCTGGCATATACTTGGAAGTGTCTACATGAGAGAATGCATGAGAAAAGTTCATGCCATCACTGCTTATTAGCCACAAACTGAATAGCATTAAACACTGCCATGCGTTTTAAAACAATTTAAGAATAAATAGAAGCAGGAGGCCTTCACAATATGCAATGGGCGCTTTTGATCAAGAATTTCATGCTGTTAGTTACTCATTGAAGGGCAAAAGTTATGTGTTTTCCACCCAACATTTGGAAATGACACAAGCATTTTCAGTCCTTCCATTTTGGAGTCATTACATCTTTTTCTGGTCACTTATCCTATTCTAGATCACATTAACAGGGCATTCTGTAATTTGTCATAAAAGAGACGGTTCCTTCTCAGGCAAGAGATCTGCTAGCAATTTTCAGAGTGATGATTATATCTCATTTGGAGCCAAAGGGCCCATGAGGGGTTGATGTCAAAACATTCCCTTTATTCATGAAGTATTCCACACATCACATCACACCACACATGGCTTGCATAGTAAGAGTATTGTATTTGAACAGTATCGCACAGAGCAAATGGAACTCCTTAAAATGCTCCCAAGCTTTCTCGGCCTCCCCCTACAAATCACAAGCAAATTGGACTTGCGTACATTTGTGCTTGTGGGAATCTTGAATGACAGTACCTAAATATTTTTAAAACCCAGTGCCTGGCCTTTGGAACCAGCCTCCACGTCTTCTCCACGACGCAACATCCCATTCATCATTCACAGACCCGTTTTAACAAATTCCTTCTGTGAGGTCTAGCATAATCCAGCAAGCATATGAAATAGAGTCATGAAAAGAGCAAGCTATTCTACAAGCAAGTATAAGATCTGTGTGTTTGTTAAAGATATATATTTGTTCATATGAATTTCTTTATATCTATATTTGCTTCCCTGAAGGCACTTCCCCCTGTTGTAATTTTTCTGTGTTCCATTACATGTAGAGCAGTGTTTCTCAAACTGTGGGTTGGGACTCACTTGGTGGGTTGTGACCTGATGTCAAGTGGGTTGCGGAAAGCTGGGAGCAGGCCAGAGCCAGAGCATGCTCTGACTGCGCCTGGGGCAGGGTGGCAACAGAAGATTTAGTCAAGAGGGTTAATGCCTCCATTTGCCTGAAGATAAGAGCTGAAGATCTGAAGGTCGCCAGTTCGGGACAGCCGGAAGTCTCTGTGAGCGGCAGACCTCGTTAATTGCGACTGATTAACAGCTGAGCTTCGTCTGCCTTGTGTGAGGGGGAGTTGTGCTGAAGTTCAGCCGCTTCTCTGGTGGGAGCAGGGAAGCCGTTTATCAGCCAGCAAGAAGACAAACGGGTGGCCAGAAAGAAGGACTAAATCCAGAAAGATCCATCTGTAGGAGTGTTGTTCTTGAAAGATAGAACATTTCTGTATAAATTGTAAAACCTTCGGGTTTCTGAATAAAGTCTGCCCATGTAAACCGCCTTGAGTTATAGTCATTAGAGAAATCTGGTGACCTAAGAAAGGCGTATATAAATCCAAGTTAAAAAAAAAAAGATGACACCGCACCCTCTGCACAGCCGCGCCACGCCCCCTGCTTTCGGAGTGAAACAGCGGCAAGGCAGGCAGGAGGGCCAATCTGTAAACCATTTTTCCTACCCAGTGCACCCATCTCCCTCTGTGTCACCCATGGTGAGCGCTATACTGTGCCATATGGGCACGACGCCTCTGGAGCAGCCATCATGGAAGATGCAGACCTTACTCTTGTAAGTTCAGTGCTTTTGCATAATATTTTGTCCTAATCTTGCTTTCTGTCAGGGATGTTTCATGGTTGTGTAATTGCTGCAGTCCAAGAATGCCAGCTTGCATTCCAAGAGTGTCGTTTTATTATGTTACAGTGACGACACTTCCTGCTTGATGATGTCATTTCTTGCCATGACATCACTTCTGGTGGGTCCTGACGTAAGTGCCATTCTAAAAAGTGGGTCCCGGTCAAAAACGTTTGATGTAGAGCATGATCCATAAAACAGATGGACAGCCCGATCCAAATGGCCTGCCCACCAGTGGAACATGTGTTCTTCTGGTGGAAGTGTTGGCCCATTGGCAGAGGTGACATTCTGCCAGTGCAACGATGAGGCTACCAGTGCAGATAGCTGGCAATGTTGCATGTGGATCAGCAGGGAGACCTCCAGCAGCAACATAGGTAAGTTGGTGGTGGGGACAGGGGGTAGGAGAGAGAGAGAGTGGGAAGGGAGGCAGAATAATGGAGAGAGTGGGTTACTGTTGGCACTCAGGTGCACCAGTATCCTGAGCTCTCTCCTTCCCTCTGCTGGCACAGATTCAAGGAGATCCATTGGGTAATGGAGACTTATCCCAGTGTAAAGGCATAAAAATTCCCTTACCTTGAGAAGACTTCTTTAGGAGCATTTAGTATGGAGTTTCAAGAAACCACTTCAGGGACTTGTGCTAGAATGATAAAATGTGGAAGAATGAAATAATTGGTTACATAGTGCAATACCTCAGGATGCACTAGTTCAGGAGGAAAAAAATAGTACCCATTTTACAAAAGCATTCTCTATTACAGCAATAACCCTCATGACAGACAGTGTTACTAGGTGTGTTTTTAAACATACATAATATGTGCACATGGTGAAAATCTCCTTCATGTGCTGGGACTTTCAATCACTGTGCTGTGGCACATTGGTGTCACTTGAATGGTTCACAGGTGTGCCACAGGATTTGGGGGAGGGCGACTTATTTATAGGGCCATTGGGGAATGTGAGCCCCCTGTTGGCAGTTTGGTGTGCCTTGTCAATTGTCAAAAAAGTCATACCTTGGTAATATTAGTGCCTTGCCAGTGTGCTATGAGATGAAAAAGGTTGAAAATCATTGGTCCAATGACCCAATGTTTTATACTTTTTGCACCCATAGAGTTCTATGAGTGGAGATGACTCTTGATGACTTAACTTTAGTCCTTGGAGGGTGCATCTTTTGTTCCTGCACCTGTTGATAGTTGCTCAGGAGGCCAGTTTCTCCTGTAGCATGATACCTTGATTGAGTTTTGCCGTGGAATAGATGAGGACAGCTAAGGTTGGGGATCCTTTTGTTCTGTTACTGCTAGTTTTTCCCAAGTCAGGAAGCTCCTAGGAGATGACTTTGGTCCCAAAACCAAATTTGCTGTGCAAGCAAAGTGTTGTTGCCCATGGAATTTTGGAGCACCTGAGGCTTCATCTAAGCCAGTGTAATAGAGTGTGGTGGTGGTGGGAGGGGGGCTCCCCTGATCAATTCAAGGTGAGGCTTTTCTGGATGCTTTTCTGAAGCCTCTGTTGTCAGTCCTAGCATCATGATACTGGCCAGGTGCATGGTCTGGTATCAGGCATCCAGCACCACTCGCGTGTACAGTATACACTCACATATTTTCCTGCACACTTCAAAATAAAAAGAAATTAAAAAGGCTATCAGGCAATGATAGATCGATCTAATAGAAGATGGAAGAGGTAATTTGTTTTTCAGTGAGAGAAGATATATTGTCAGTTTGGTGCAGAAGAAGGAGATTTGCTCTTTTTCTAACTGGAATGTAATTATTCAAGGAAAGCTAAATGTGGTTTTATGGAATGAAATTAAAATAAGATAATGTTACACATTCATTTTGACAGCATCTCTGTTTCAACATGCAACCTCAAAAATACAGTGGTCTATCCAATCACATTTTGAGACATCTCCTCAGTAATTATTTGGAAGAGAGATAGTTACTTACCGAAACAGATGCTTGACTTGCATTTCAAGGTCTATCAAGTTGAGCTAACACTATTTATTACCATGTTAGGAATACAGATAGGGACTAAAAGGAAAAATGTTCCTAGATTTTCATCAGTTGGACAAAAATTTACTTGCTAAAAAAAACTTCTGCAGAGAATTCACAAGCACTGGCAATTAAAGTCATTCAAAACGGAGACATTAAGCCTACTCAGAAGATTAAATTAAGAAGGGAAGTTACTGCTGTTCTCAAGTATCCCTGAAGTTTACTTTAATTTACAACTTAATGAAAAACACATCTCAAACTCCCAAGAGGAATTTAAATTGTAGGAGAGCAATTATTATCTTATTATTCAGATATGTAGACTAATTTATGGCCCAATTCTAGCCAGGATTGGGGTGGTGTGCAGAGTTTAGGACTGGGCTTCCCAACAAGGGGCTGTGGATAAGTGATAGAATTTGTGGACAGACTATGACTCAAATTTAGTTCCTGGAATCTTCAGGTCGGGGGAGGAATGTGACAAAAACACTATAGTGTAACCTGGTGTTATTCAAATTGTGGGTCAGGACCGACTTGTGGGAGGGGGGATCACAACCTGATGTCAGGTGGGTTGCAGAACGCTGGGAGCAGCCAACTTGGAAACTGCAGACCTTACTGTTGTTATATCCCTTTTGTGAATGTTAGCAGTTTGAATTTTCAAGTGAGAGTTTGTTTTTAGTTCAGTGCTTTTACATCATATTTTGTCCTATTCTTGCTTTCTGTCAAGGTTATTTCATGGTTGTACAATTGCTGCAGTCCAAGAATACCAATTTGCATTTCAGGAGTGTCATTTTGTTATGTTACAATGACAGTACTTCCTGCTTGATGTCAGTTCCTGCCACAACATCACTGCCAGGGTAATGACATCAATTCCGGTGGGTCCCGCTACAAGTGCCATTCTAAAAAGTGGGTCTTGGTGTAAAAAGTTTGAATACCACTGCTGTATCCCCTTAGACAGGACTCACTGAATATTTGTTGTTGATTAATAAGGTGGCCCATTATTCCAAAGATGTCTTGTCTCATGTCATTTTGGAGACTTACTAGGGCAATTTTGCCATTGATGCTGTATAACAAGTGTTCATAATTATAATGAACAAGGGTTCATTTTAACAAGTGTTAAAATGACAAATAGAAAGTTCCAGATACAAATAAGTTGTTGGTCCCTAGAGACCGGAGTTGCAACAAACTGAAAATTTGGCAAAATAACATGTCTGTGCTATCTGTTTAGATGGAACTGGAGATGTTTGCTTTGTTGCTTTATGTGTTTGTTTTACTTTGGCATCCTGCTGCGAGTGTCAGTAAAAAAGAATGAATGGATAAATAAATAACATGGCAATGCAGATTTCATTCTACGATTTCTCCATAGCGTATCTCTGTAGGATATTATTTACAGAATCTTGCACTGCTAGAGATAGGAACAGGATGGTCATATCGGAATGGCAACTTCAGAAATATAAAATTTAGAAGGGTAGAATAGATAAGTCAAGTATATTGGTTGACTGTTAGTCACCCTGAGAGCAAGACTGGTAGGGCACTGCATAAATTCACATACACATATAAAAATTTAGCTGCACAGCTGCCACTAATTGTAGTTTGCCATTAAGCACACTTTTACATTCTTAGCACCTCCAAACTTTTCACACTCTTCTCCTGGGCAAATAAAGAAATGGAGAGATTGTATTCCATTGGAATGGAGTTGGATCTGGCACAAAATATTTTATATGGGAAATGATGACTTTCATGTCTTGCACCCTCTGAAACAATTGTTTCAGCAACAAGAAGTCACTCTGTGCTCCTTTCTTATTCATTGTGATATTGTTAATCAATGCTTGAACTCTTGTTAACCAATCTTGATGTCCCCTAGGTGTGTGAAACATGCATTATTCCATTGCTGTCCAGCTTCCTGTGTGTAATTCACAAGAGGAGAGAGAGAGAGAGAGTTTGAAGGTTGTGGGGGGATGCAACTGAGTTTAAATTCATCTATTCGACAGTTTGGAGCTTAACAAAACTATCCTGGGATCTCATTAGAAAGTGTAAAATTGCTTTGTCATTTGTCTGCTGTTTCTGGCAGGCAAACAGGACTTCTTCATTACGGTTTGGACTCTCTGCTCTAGGTGTAGTCTTTCCTCCCTGGTGTGCTGCTATACCTCTATGTATATCTATGTCTAGATAAGCAAACTTTGCTGCTTCAGTGGTGCTCAGAAAGAACAATGTAAAAAGTGGCCCTGGCTTCTGCAATAGACGAGCCAAATGCCCCAAAGGATACTCATTCATCCGAACATAATATATTCCTCATTTGGCTGGGTTCCATGCTGGCTGACCAAACCCAAATGCTTGAATTTGAGTTGATTTATCAACTAATCCATTGCCCAGTTATGCTGAAAAGCTGGGCTAGAAGGTGATTCAGCCTAATTACCAACAAGCTGGATACCCCAACCTTGGGCAAGTAAAGGTGCAAGACTGCATAGATTAGAACTGGAGGAAACTCAGGTTGCACGTTGAAGGAAAATGTGGAAGGAGTTCTCCTCTGTTTAGAAGGTTGAGGAAGGAAGTGCAAATTGTATAATCCTGATCTTCCTACCTGTTCCAACAACAGGCATTAGAAGGTTTCCTACTAGTAGGAACTTTCTTTGTTTTCTTTCCCTGCTGGTGTGCGTCAGGATGAAACATTCAGGCACGGCCCATCAGAAATGTAGTTTCCCCAAGAATTATTGCCATGGAAGCCCTTGAGAAAACTATATTTCCCAAAGGCCACCAGGGCTTATTGTTCTAGTGTGCAACCACTACACTAAAAAGGCCAGAGAGGTAGAGGCTTCTCACCTTGCCTTTCCCTGGGTCTGAAGCACTGGTGCTGCCCTAACTGGGCAACTGTTGTTCAAAGGGAAAAGTGGGTGGGTTTGAAGGGCTGGGGGACCTGGTGAATGAAAGGGAGGTATTTGGGGGAGAAGGTGGTGGTAGGCCTAGAATTTCTTGCCCATTTGGATTTTAATCGGAGTTGAAGAATAATTTGGGGCTCCTAATATTCACCTCTTTTTGAGACTTGCATTATGAGACTGTAAGGTCTTTGTTTTGGCCTAGATATGGTGATTGCATCTAATCAAATACTTCAGTTTAGCAAGGTTGTGGACAGGTGGCTTGTGCTTGCTGCAGTTCAATCCAATTAGGCTAGAAAAAGAAGAACAAAAGCTTTCATCCATTTTTAGCAATCTTGTTTAGGCTGTACAATATTCTTTATCATGATAGGAATTTCTCTTGGAAGCTGAATGGAAAATTGAAGACACACGAGACAGCACACCTGAAATCCTTGCAAGATAATTATTTGGCCAGGTTTACATTGAAAAGGTGAAGTTACCTTATCAGAAAGTTCTTTTTGAAGATCTGTAATCACAAAGGTTCAGCCTTTGCTGAAACAAAAATCTTCTACTGGGAATGTATTACATTGGATGTAAACATACTTTTCTTCCAGCAAACAAGAATGAGAGTCCATCTCATCTAATAGCCTTTCTCCACAAGACATCAGTGTGGATTTTGTAGAGAACAGGGTATAACTTCCATAATGCTCCCTGTGGCTTGAGCTTCATACCAGAGGGGGTAAATTTCTTCCTCTCAACAGCTGGTGATTATCTGATACCCTGAAGCATGCAGATTGATAGCCCTTGTAATTTTATTCTAGTTTGCCTAGTGTAACTGCAGAGGCGATTGTTATTCATAAACTTCAAGTGGCTGCGTTATGTGATTAACCCTAGTTATAACCGGTGGCAGTGAACTTTATGGATAAATTACAGCACATTTATAAATGCAGAACTTGAATAGTTGTTACACTGGTTCTCTCTTTTTTTTTTTTAACCTCGGAAGCTGGGAAACGGCTATAAAAATATGTCAAAATGCATATGTGATTCAAATTCTGAGGTGGATTTAAAGAGCCATAGTTTTCATTAGGAAAGCACTAGATGTGCGCTAGCCACTAGAATTGCAGCAGGAGAAATAGCCATCTGAATTCTCCTTACTTTACAACATAACAGAAAACTGACCAAAATGTATTTGGAACTGTTAGAAATAAGTTGGAATTGACTAGCCTTCTACTGTCTAGGGTTAGAGTTAGACCAGTGGTTCCCAATCTGGGGTTCCCTACCTTCATGTAAAGGTTGGGAATCACTGAGTTAGACAAACCCTCTTAGGGCCCAATCCTATTCAATTTCCAGCACCAATGCAGCTGCAATGCAGCCCCAAAGCAAGGAAATTAATGTTCCCTTACCTTCAGGAGGCCTCCATGACTGGTCCCCTACTAAAGGATGCAGCGCAGGTCCCATTGACATGGCTGAATTGGTGCTGGGAAGTTGGATAGGATTGGGCCCTCAGGTTCCATCCTTTGCACGATTTCCTGGGAGCAAGCCCCATTAAGCCCAAAAGGACTTATTTCTGAGTAGACATGCATTGGATTGTACTGCGAGTGTTCAGGTTTCATAGAAACAGATATGTAGGGAGATAGCCAAGGAAGCAAAAGAGTCTGGATGAAACAGAAATGCAACACATTGTTTCAAATTGATCATGTTCATATCCTGGCAATGCCTTTTGAGTTCTACATAAAGCATCATGTGAAATAGTCTTCTACAGAGACCAACCATTGACCCATCTAATCAGTATTATCTTTACCAGGGTGGTCAGACTTTGAGCAGCTGGGGGCTGCATGACCCTTATGTGACCCCCCCAGGTGCACTGACCCAGAAGTAATTGGCAGTGACATGATAATCACCAAAAATTGGATAATGACCCACCAAAATTTGGATAATCGCCCACTAGTGGGTCCAGGACCCACAATTTGAGAACGACTGATCTATACCCACTGGTAGTAGCTCTTATGGGTTTCAGACAAGTGTCTTTTCCAGCCCTACCTGGATTGAACCTGAGACCTTCTGAATGCAACCCATGAGTTCTCTCAATGAGTTATGGCTCCATCCATTCATGGTTGCCTGTCTTTATTGAGTAAAGCTATCACCTCCTCCCTTATGTTACAAAGCATTGAGTGAGCAAGCCAAAAGTTATATTCAGTCAGTAATATTCAGCATTAATAATTAGATTTCACAACTGAAAGCTATCTTTAGCATCAGTAGGGGTTGCACAAAAATTTGTTGGGTGGAATTTCTCAAGAGACAGTCTGGTGACTGTTTTTCATGATTACCTCTTTAGCACACGTCTTCAGGGAACTTTAAACAGGCCCTTAAATCAACCATCAACAGTGACCTCACCTGTTAAATTTGCCTAGATTTTTTTAAAAGTATAAGCGTGTTCCATCTTGAAGTGGTCTAGCAGATCTAGTCTATACTAGGGCCCTGCAACAGCAGATGTTGGAAGGAAATGCAAAGGAAGACATGCAGGTTGGGTTTGTTAGCCTTTTAGTCTCTGGGGAAGAGCTACCTTGATGGTTAATTAGCTTTATAGCACACAACACATGCAGAATCTTTTGAGACCAATTAAGTGGCGAAATGAAGCTGAGATTTTTCTTTGTGGGAAATTATCTCCTGTTTCCCTGGCATGCCTGCAGTGCTAATAAAGGCAAGCATGATGTTTGGCTGGGAAAAGGTTAAAAAAAGTAGAAGATTTTCAGCTAAACTGCCATCTTCATATCATCTTGTGGCCTTCCTGGAAGGATCTAGCTCAGCTATTTTCTGTGTGCCACAAATGGTCCGCAGGTGTGTCGTGGGAGTTGGGGGGAGGGTCTGTAGGGCCATTGGGGATGTAAGCCCCCCCCTCCCCACAAACAGCTTGGTGTGCCTTGTCAATTGTCACAAAACTGATGGTGTGCCTTGACAATTTTAGTGCCTTGTCAGTGTGCTGTGAGATGAACAAGGTTGAAAATTGCTGATCTAGCTTGTCATTGTCAGAAACAGTATACTGGACTAGCTGACAGTAATAACTAGCAGTTACTCTAATGAGTCTCTACCCAAATTGTAGTCTCTGTTTTAATTATTTATAAAGGGCACGCCTTCTGCAATTCATTTTACAGAACACCAATATCCAGACTGTTCATATTTGACTACAGGTGGTAATAGCCAAATTATCCACAACTGTTGTTTTGCAGGGACATGACCGGACTGGGAAAAGAGGATAAGATCCAGCATGCATGGCTGCCACCAAGATCCTTCCTCTCCCACCCCTCCAGTCGCTGTTCTCCCCTCCCCTCCCCAATTTGAACCTCTGCCAAATAACCCACAACCTCACTCCTGTGGTGGGCCACATCTGTTGGTGCCAGGCATACAGAGCTGCCATCCACTTGTGCCAGGCCTCAATGCACCTAGCAGTGTTGTGCCATTTACAGCAGCACAGATGCATTTAGAATGGAGAAACATGCCGTTGTAAATGCCCAATAGTATTGTATAGTAAATAGTAAATGCCCAAGAGGTGACCATATTTTCTTTGTCATGCCACATATATAAGGCCTACTATTCCTTTAATGGCTTCCTGTTTTTCTATATCAGCAGTCTCCAAACTTCAGCCTGTGGACCGGACCCGGTGACAGCTGTTTCCATCTGCAAGGTGACCAGCGCTTACCGTTCTGCCAGGGAGCATTGGAATAGCTACAGCTACAGCCCCCAAGTGTCACTGCATCCGGCCGAGCATGCCCAGCTTGCATGGCTTGCTAGGGCGACAGAACCTGGAAGCAACTGGATGCAGTGACAGTTGGCAGCTGTAGTCATGGCTATCCCTATCCTAGTGGTTGGGGAAATGTAAGAACCAGATGTGCTGGTGGGAAGGCCAAAGACTTCCTGCTGGTGTTAGTGGTTGTTGGGAGGTCAGCTGGAGCATCAAGTGCAGGGCTGGGAGGAGGGCTGGGAGGGGCAGGGGCTGAATGGGGAGGGTGAAGGTGGAATAGGCAGCGTTGAGGGTGGGATGTAGGCAGATTGGGCCTGGGTGGGGGGCAGGATCCATGGTGCTGGTGCTCACTGTAGGCAAACCACCTTCTTGGGCCAGATCTGCCTGCATGAATCAACACAGACTAGCCTATCTGATTATTAGTAAGAGCAGGTTAGAAAATTTCCACCGAACATTTGCTTTCATGCACCTTTATTTGATTGCACTTCTATTTGAACTGAAACATTTCTGTCAATATATATATTAACCCCTGCTAAGTGGGCAAGAGGCACTTTTTTCAAGTGTTGTCCTCTTATATTTAGCAGGGGGAGAGCAATTGTCCCTCTTCACCCCAGCACAGTGTCTTTCTCATGGCTGTTGCTGGTGGTGTTCTCCATTCTTTTAGATTGTGAGCCCTTTTGGGACAGGGGGCCATTTAACTTTAATGTTATTATTTGCCTGTAAACCGCTTTGTGAACTTTATGTTGAAAAGCGGTATATAAATACTAGTTAGTGATTGATTGATTGATTGATTGATTGATTGATTGATATATATTTCTAAACATTGATTGCTTTTGGAAGGACATTTATTGGGGCTTTTCTCAATCCCAAAGTAAATGGCTAAAAGAGCTCTACAATTCCGTGTGCCAAGAGCCAGCATGGTTCTGCAGGGTTGCATTATGAACAGTATGTGAAGGTATCCCATGGCCTTTAGTCCTGGACTGCATTCACCCCAGGAGACCTCACACTTCCTGATTTTGCAACAATCAAATTCAGGTTCTGTGACTGGGAAATATGAAAAGATATCAAGCACATTTATTAAAAAAAAATGCACAATTCCTTGATTTACAGAATTCTAGGTGCAAAATCACCTTTAAGTATTCTGGATGTGCCAGACGTGCGCCATCCTTCCTGACGCAGAGAGTGGTCCAAACCAGTGGTGGGATTCAAATCAATTAACAACCGGTTCTATGACATCATAGCCAGACCCAAAAAAACCCAAAGCCAGCCAAGGTAAGCGAGTGGGTGGGGCCCGACCATTTAACAACCGGTTCTATAGAACCTGGGCGAACCCCCTGAATGCCATCACTGGTCCAAACGCGCTTTATGGTGGCCTTGTTGCTGGCCAAACGTTGCTGGCCTAACTGTACCAGTCTAACTCTGGTAGGTTAGGATTGTGCCCTGAGTACTGCCAGAGTCTTTGTGGGAATAGGGTCCCTGAAAAAGGCATGACCTTATCACCTTTTAGATATCCTGTCCATGCCACATCCTTAGGAAAAGTACTATATGCGGAGGTTAAATAGTGCAACAAGCTGAATGTTCGTTCCCTCCACCCAGTGTAGCATCAGCTGCAAAGCATCAGCCACAAAAGGGCAATAATACCCAAAGATTCCACTGCCTGCCATGGAGAGGCAGATATTAGTCACCAGATGGCACTGCTGCCTGCCTCAGGCAGGTCTCTCTTGTTCCCTTTGGCCTCAGGTTTTGACAGGGAGGGGGTTTATAGGACTTGCTGCCTTCTCCTTCCTTCCAGAACAATGTGTATACCAAATCCTGCTGAGCGTTTGTCCTGGGCATTTAGGCCATGATCCGCCCACCCTTAAAGATGCTGACGCAGACATTGTTTGTCTGGTGCCTTTGAGAGAATCTCATGAGACCTCTTGGTGTGCCATTGTTAGAGCAACACTGAAGAGGCCAATTAGCAGTCTGGCATGCTCATTCTTCTACAGCCACTGCTGCCTTGGCAATGGGACTGGAGCCTTGTTTGTTCAACTCCTGCAAAATTTGTTGGCTGCCAAGTACAATCTGAGTGACAGGTGGTACAGATACCACTATGCAGTTGAGGTATGGTCTGGAGGTTGAGCCTGAATAAGCCGTCCCAATAGGGCTACTCGGATCTGAATTGAATCTGAGCGGTATAGGGAAAGCCATCCGGACCGGGGGCAGGGGTGGTGGATCTGGCCCATGTCGACCAGGCCAGTCCCACCCCCTCCTCAGACTGATCCCACCAAGGTCCACCCCCCACCTTCCTCACCCCAATCTGCCTACATTCCGCCTACATGCCACACTGTAGGTCGAGATCCACCAGTGGGTTGTGACCTGATTTTTGGTGGGTCGTGAAACTTACAAGCTGATAGCTGACAAAGAAAATGTATTGAGTCATATGGAAAGTGAATGATGTGCACATGCACATTTACTCATGAGTAGCAAAAGTGCTCAGTCCACATCTGAAGAATCTGAATTGGTATCATAGTGCTTGGAGAATGGGTCCATGGTAGTATTATTAGTATTCAGTATTAGTATTATTACTAATTATTATTATTACCTATTATTATTATTATTATTATTATTATTATTATTATTATTATTATTAT
>JAJKFI010000001.1:39658314-39681627 GCA_029204185.1 Lerista edwardsae | reverse complement strand
ATTATTATTATTATTATTATTATTATTATTATTATTATTATTATTATGGTGCTTTCCCACCAAAAATAATCTCCCAAAGCTATTTGAAAACAAATAGCTTGCAAAGGAGATATTCAGTGGGAAATGATGCAGGAGAAAGGGTCAGGCCATACCTCTCCGCATGCCAAGACCCCCAACCAGATTGGGCTTCCCACAACAACAATTTCTAAAGAAAAAACCAGCATAGGCACGACAATTGCATGTCTACTGTATTGTCTCTTGTGACCGTTAGACTTCAGTGAAGTCACTTTAGCTCAAGAGGTGAATTACAACAAAATTCATTTTTACTGTCTATAAAATTTTATTATATGAGAGAATGGAATTAGCTTCAGTGCAGATACAGAGGAATGGAAGAAAATAACTTTTGTCTTTACTGGAAGTATCCCCTTTTTGCTACTAAATGGGGAAAAAAAGATTCAGGAGATGAGAACATAAATGTGTATAGGAAGATCACTATTTTTTTTTAGGTAATTAGTTTGAAAAATTGTTAACCTATCATAGCAGTATTGTTACTAATTTGGATAACACTTTCTAATGAGTCTAGAAGCATCTTCAATCATCAATGCCCAACTGAGATTGCTGGGGGCCCTCCAAAGAGCAATGCAACTCCATAAAGCAGCAGTACAGAAGGTTCACAGATTGGCCTGGTGGGTGGGCGCTCTGATGGGAGTGGTCCTTGGACCAGTGCCTGATCTGATCAATCTCTGATGCCGTTCCTGAAATTCATGAAAAAGGCGCCTGAGGGGGGACATGATTGAGACATACAAAATTATGCATGGAAGGGATAAAGTCGATAGAGGGATGTTCTTTTCCCTCTCTCAAAACACCAGAACCAGGGGGCATCCACTAAAACTGAGGGTTGGGAGAGTTAAAACAGATAAAAGGAAGTACTTTTTTACCCACCGGGTAGTTAATCTGTGGAACTCCTTGCCACAGGAGGTGGTGATGGCATCTGGTCTTGATGCCTTTAATTGGGGATTGGACAGATTTCTGGAGGAAAGGTCCATCGTGGGCTATAGGCAATGATGGATTGTGCAACCTCCTTACAAAGGTGGTGGGCTACTGGTACCGGGTGCAAGGGAGTGGCAACAGGATGCAACAGGATCTTGTTGTTTCATGCCTCCCTGGGGCACCTGGTGGGCCGCTGTGAGATACAGGAAGCTGGACTAGATGGGCCTTTGGCCTGATCCAGCAGGGCTGTTCTTATGTTCTTATGATCCCTCAAAGTGTGTTCACCTTCATCAGCTATTATCTTTCTTCATTCTGTTCATGTCACTCTCATTTTCCCCATACCTGGTGATGGTTCTTGTCCCCAAGTATCGGATGCACAACAAAACAGGCCTTGAAGAAATTGCCAGTATTGTACATTCTCCCTATAACATGGAAATGTCTAGAAGCTCCCCTTCTTTCTGTAGCGAATGTGCCTTCTGAATACCACTTCATCTTGACTGTGTGCATCTTGACTAACAGCCCAATCCCACAGGCTGTTCTCATTATCCGCTATTGTAAAGGCTGCAGTGGCATTGCGAATTGTGTGCTGCTGCCAAGCACATTGAAGCCACTGGCACAAACAGCCAGCAGCTCTCCGCTCTCGCCACCAACAGACCAGCCTGTGTCAGAGTGGGTAAAATGGTGGTGGGCGGAGATCATGGGCTGTTCAGGGGAAATTAGAGGCAGGGAGAGGGAGGGCAGGGGTGGGAGGGGGAGGCTCTTCTCAACAGTCACACATGCTGGATCCCCCTTTCCTGGCCCAGATCTGCCCCCTTCCTCTCTTTGCCAGCAAAATAGCTGGTGTGGATATGAAGAGAGTCACTGGAAGGTAAGTCAAAGTTAGTTTTACTTATCTCCCACTGGCTGCTTGCTTGCCACTGCACCACTGCATATAGCATGTGCTTCCTTGACAAAATTGCATGGTGGAAGGTGGTGTTGGGGTAGGATTAGGCTGAGTTCCATTGAAACTCAGTTCCATGAACCTGGGAGTAAAGCTCATTAAACGCATAGGATTGCACTGCTTAGTTAGTCATGACTAACTTGTCTCATTGATTCCAATGGTGCTTAATCATGACTCACTTTCTTTGCATGCAATTCTATTCATGTTTCGAATGTGGTAGTTATTAACCAAATTGTGCTGTTAACAAGGATATGTCATCATGCTGAAGCAATTCTGAGCACAGCCTTAGGGTGCTGTTATGACTTTGAGGTCAGCTGGGAATGTCTGCCCACATTTAAATCAAAGGAACCAGCATATTTCTTGTGTGCTAACCATGCTGCTGCTTGCACTCGGTGGTTTAATTTTACCTCCCAGAACAGACTGTGGCAGCAAGATGAATGGAGAGCAGCATCAGAACAGTGGCGAGAGACAAGAAGAGCTTCTTGTTCCGATTGCAGGAAGCCCAGATGAGGTATCCTTCTGAGAGCCCATTCAAGTAGTGCTTATGTTGCAACAAATGAAATATGTATTTCTAATGCAGCAACAAAAAACACTATTAGCACCAATCTTAGAGAAGCCAGGCAAGATCACACTGCCGTGTTAGCTTTACCATTCTAATTTTGCTACTGAGGAGTTCATGTTGCCTGGAACACATTGATGTGACTGCAGCAAATGTACCTAGAGATGTCTGCAAATGGTGCATTATATCTCTTACCCATTCTTCAAACTTGCAATATACCACCTCATTCCATTCTCTGATCCAAGTATTTTCCTGGGTAAATAAGGCCATTTTGCTTTGGTTTTTTCCCCCACCAGTCTTTGTGATGCTAGCTTCAGTGGTAGATCGTGCTCTCAAATATTGATGGAGTTGAATGCCCTACTCTGTAGGCAAATGGAGTTTTAAATTGTCCTGCTGTGATGAGAGAACCACAAACTGTCCCTGTGTTGGACCCAGAGCATAATAGAAATCAGGCTAAACCAATCATGTCTATTCTTCCTATTGGTAAATGGGAGGCTTGCAGATAGGGTTACCAGATAGAAACTGGGAGAGAATGCTTATAGCTTTAACCATTGCACAGAAGATGGAATTTGGGCAGGTGCAGCCCATCATGGAAAGGTTTCAAAAGCTGCACCGCTCCAAGTTCCCTCTTCTATATGTCGTGTTGGGCCGAGAAAATAGAGGTAGGATCCCAGCATGCACTGCTGCTGAGATCGTCTCCCTGCTACCCCTTCACTCTCCCTGCCTGGCCCATTTCCTTCCGCAAACCTTTCCCAAATTGTTCATGAATGACATCTTCTGCCCCCTTACCTCCACCAATATGGAGGTTGGGAGATGCTGGCATTTGCAAGGGGCCTTTTATGCTGGCAAGACTGTAGTGCCTTATGACCGTAGTGCCACACCATTTATGATGCCATAAGAGGACTTAACAGTGGCGGATTGTGAGATCTGTTGCCATAAGCCCTCAGTAAGATTGTGTTGCTTGTTTAACTAGTTCTTCATCCTGGCATCTCATTGGCTGATGCTCCTGGCTCAATGTCATCAGAGAGCTCTGCTAGAACACCTGGGAGCTGAGTCATACCACCTTGTCCCTGCCAACCTTATAAGTTCTGCCTTGGCTTTCGATCAAAAAGCAAGTAACCTCTGTAAAAACAGTAAAGCACATTTCTGCCTAGCTTCTTCCCAGGATCTGAAATTGAATTAAGATTTATATTTTTCTCTTCGAGGAACATGTACATCCTTAATTTTTTTTTTCAAAAGAAAAGCAGAAGCCATGAAAACTTTTAATAATTTGATAGCCTTGTAAAAGCTTTCTATAGAAATTAACTTTTAGGACTTTTAGCATTTATTTTCTCATAACAAGGGTGAATTGATTATTGAATGGTCGAATGCACACAATGCATATTGATCTGTTCATGTGTAGCAGCTTTCTCCCAGCAGGCACCTGGCTGCCTGTAACATATTTTAAATAGGATTACTACTCATTAAATTACAATGACCTGGAGCAATGGTCAACAAAAATGAAATTGCCTCAGTTCATCTTGGCTTGGATTGCTGCCATACGAATTTCACTGGCTGTGTTTTCCCCAGAGTAAATAGACCTGAGGAACATACATGGTTGAATGCCTCAACTTTTTGGATTCGGACGCACAAACCGGAACATTTCATACTCATATCTGAACATTAAGGAAAGTACAAAGTTTCTGACTGCCGTTTTCAGTCACTTTGAAACCTGGGCTCAATTTGAAAAGAACCCTCTTTAAGTAATGGAAGGCCTCACAGCAATGCTATACACAAATGAATTGTTTCCTTCCTTGTAAAAACACACTTGGATTTTTGGCACTGGTGACTTGACGCTTTGCGAAAACGCAGGAATGCTGTCTTCTTCTTAAATGCCCATTGGTGTGTCTTATATAGAAAATGAAGCATAGTGTATAAAAGTGGGGAACCAGTACAGAATGTGCTGGTAAGATCTCCTGTGTAAGTCCCATAGAAATAAATGAGGTTGCAGGCCTATAGACAGTTTCCTGGGAGTAAGCCCCACTGAACACTATGGTCTTTACTTCTGAGTAGACCTGCTTAGGATTACACCATTAGTGATGTGCTTATGTCTCCACTGGTATCAGCTGTTGCTTCCCCACTATTGCCCAGTAAGTGTTCCCAGCAGGTAAGCTTATCAGGTGATGGGAGAAGCTACAGCCACAGCAGTGCTACTTCCATGTGCCAACTTCCTTGCTAACATTCCAGATTGCACTGCATCAAGGGCAGGTTGTCCAGAGTTTCAATAAGGAATGGAAGAAGGCCCCACTGTGGTGACTGCAGCTATGGTGGTTCCAGCTTCCTCTCATCACGGGTTTAACTACGTACTTACTGGGTGATGGTGGGGAAGGCAGTAGCTGCAATGATGTCTCTTTCTTCAACCTTGCTCCACAAAGATGGTTCATTCTGAAAGGCAGCACTGGATGTGGGGCATTCAGGAATGTTAATGTGGAACATGGCAGAAGTAGGAAGGATTGTCGAGGCTGCTGCTTCACCCCAGTAAACTATGGTGATGGGAGAGGGAAGGGGCAGCCACAATGGATGGGGTTTTCCTTCATGTCACCATTGCAGTCATAGCACAAAGGAAACTCCTCCTTGGGGAGGCTGGGGGTCCCTGAAAGTCAAGTACTGAGGCTTGGGTTTGGTGAATGCTGCCCTCACCTAATCTTCTAGAATAGTGGTTCTCAAACATTTTAACACAGGGGCCCACTTTTTAGAATGATAATCTGTCTGGGACCCACTGGAAGTGATGTCATAGCTGGAAGTAGCATCATTGTGATGCCTGAGCCTGCTGCTTTTCTGTAAATGCAGTAACAAGTTGGGTTCTTTCTCAGCCATTTTCCAATAGCAAAGTGAATAAGAAAGAAAAAAGCCTATTTACAACCTTGACACAAACAAAACAACCACACAACCCCTCCTTTCCCTCATCTTATCTTCCCATATTTTCAATATGGCAGACCCATCATGATCGACTTGAAATTGTCTTGCGACGTATCTAGTGAGTCCTGACTCACAAACATCGTGGCCTGGGGAGGTCACGATCGGCCTTCTAGGGCCTCAGAACACCCTCAGGCCCAAATAGTGCTGATCTCTGGTCAGTTTTGGAGGAGGTGGGGATGAGCAAGGGGGAAGACCTGTAGCAGGAGCAGCGGCAGACCTGTAGCGGGAGCAGTCATGTGACCCTAGTGGCCTCCCTCTGCTATGTTACTGGGTTGGGTAGCCCAACATGAGACTTCCCCAGTCTGCAATGGCCAAATAGCTGGCACAGACTTGAGTAGTCCAATTGCAGGTGCCAGGGCTCTAATCAGAATAAGGGGATGAAAGTTTCCTTCTCCTGAGGAGACCCTGACAGCTGCCACAGTGCCCGCAGGATGCAATGGTAGCCATTTTGTTGCTGCTCCTCCTCTGGGTGCCAGGCAGCTTAGGATTGGGCTGTTAGTGATCAATTAAGGCAGTGGTATTCAAACGTTTTACACAAGGACCCACTTTTTAAGAATGGCACTTGTGTCGGGACCTACCGGAATTGATGTCATTAACCTGGAAGTGATGTTGTGGCAGGAAGTGACATCATCAAGCAGGAAGTGCTGTCATTGTAACATAATAAAATGACACTCCTGAATGTAAATTGGCATTCTTGGACTGCAGCAATTGTACAACCATGAAACATCCCTGACAAAAAGCAAGATTAAAACAAAATACGATGTAAAAGCACTGAACTAAAAACAAAATTTAAAAACACCCTCTCTTGAAAATTCAAACTTTTAACACTCACAAAAGGAATCCAGCAAAAGTCAGGTCCGCAGTTTCCAAGATGGCTGCTCCCAGTTTTCTGCAACCCACCTAACATCAGGTCGCAACCCACCAAGTGGGTCCCAACCCACAGTGAATTACACTGAATTAAGGCATATAAAACTGTTTTGGAAATAGCTGACTACATTTAATCTTCGGTGAAAATAATTTGAGATAGCAAGTACATCCACACTTCATGACTTTGCCATATGCTCTTTGAACAGGACCTGCTCTCTCTAATTCCAAAATAGATTGTCTAGCAATGGCCCTTGCTCTTCTGATCCCCAGATTGTGATCAGATGTTATTGAAGGAAAAGGACTATTTTCTTCTTATGAGCTTCTAATGGAAAAAAAAGAAGGGTACTATGCTGTGTAATAGTCAGAAGTCCTTGTCATGTTTTCTATTTATTTTAACAAAGCAGAATGGGAGCAGTCACAATTCAGGTTTTAGTTCAGATTTACAGCGCAATCCTACAGGGGGCAATGTTGTTGCGTCAGCGCTCCGCCATTAGTGCCAACGCGGGAGTGCCTAGCAGCACCCCCGCATCAGCACTAAAGCAACTGGACCAGCGCTGCTGGTAGCACTGGTCCTGTTGCACCTGTGGAGCACTTCCCTCGTGTCGGCCTAAGCCGGCCAGCGCGAGGAATTCTCTGCGTGGAAGTGGCGCGGGGATTGGTGGGAGGGGGAAGGCGGGATGTGAGTGGGACATGAGCGGGCCTTGGATTCGGCTGTAAGGCCAAATCCTAGGCCTGTTGGCGAGGCCACACAGCCCCGATTTGGGCCGCACAATCTCCTCGGATTTGTGCCCGCTCTTTAGCGGGCGCAGATCCGAGGAGCACATAGGGGAGGCTGGAGCCTCCCCTACGGTAAGGGAGCACACACTCCCTTGCCGTGGAGAGGCTCCAGCCTCCACCTACTCAGTGCTGGATAGAGCGCTGGCTGGCCAGTGCTCCTACCCCAGCGCTGGGTAGGATTGAGCCCTAAGTCTCTCTCTCTCTCTCTCTCTCTCTCTCTCTCTCTCTCTCTCTAGGCTAGACCTGCTCAGGCAGCCATGCACAATTCTGCTTGGCCTCACTCTAGCTAGTTGTTTGTACTGGATACTTGTCCTATACTTGTTTTAGTAGGACTAGAACTAGACATGATTTTGAACACTCCTCTGCATGTTCATGAAGAATATTTCAGTTGAAATATGGATTCTGGTCTGGATTAGTAACTGTACATGCAGAAGAGTATTATGTAAGTGGTTCCTAAGTCTGGATTCCCGTATTAGAACATTGGGCTATAAATGCAATTCTGCTCTATTGAGCAGAGATGACTGAAATTGCACTGCCAACAGAGTTTAAATGCTGGGAGCTTTGACAACATCAATTATCTCCTGTTTGGAATGGAGGCTGAATCCAACCTTTTCAACTGTTGATGATTGACATTGTCAAAGCTGACAATGCTGACCATCTGTTTGATGCATGCACAGTGGGAATTAAGCAATTACATTACATTCATCAATAACACTAGGTGTCTTATTAATTAACATATAACTCATTGTTTCCCTGAGGATTTAAGGGCAGCACACATATAGGTTCCTAGTATTTTTCCATCCAGGCAGGTTGTAATGGCACAAGAACTTCCTCTGGGTACCAACAGAATTTTCCTGCACAAAGATGACAAATAATGGAACAGATTTTCATTGTTACAAATTCAAATGTTACTGCACTGCATGGTTGCCCCTCAAATAAACCAAGGTTTTTTAAAACCTGCCGTCATATCTGTAAGACTGCACAATGGGAATGACAAGCAAAGACACATGGGGTCCTGTGAATTAGCCCTTTTTCTCCCTTGGAAATATAAGGGATCTTTTTTAAATTTATTATGGTATTTATATACCACCTTTCTCTAAAACTCATAGACTTCTCATAGACTTAAGGTGGTTTATATAGGCAGGCTGACCATAAACCCTGTTTTTTTTTCCCCAAATAGTAGTAGTTGTTTGTTTTACAAAAGTTATTGTATAACAAAAGCCCATACTTGATGGCCCTTGATTGCTCATCCCTGGCAATCCATGCCTAAGTGCATCCTTGGATTATTCTGCACCCTACCAAGGTTGCTTCAGCTACAGAAGCTAGAGACACAGTGGTCAGTGGTGTAATGAGCATGAACTTGATTGACTTTAGCCATGGAGTTGGTGAGCTCCCAGGATGTGGCCTTTGTTCACAGATTCAATTGCGCTGTGCTGTGGGGAGTGGTGATTGCTCTGACGAAATTAAGTGCAGCCTTTGTCACAGCCTGCAGAATCTGAGGTCCCACTGCTAGCCGTCCAATTCTGCTAGGCCTGGGTTGTGCTTCCTGGCTGCCACATACTGTATGTGCCTCTCAAAGTGCAGCATGTCATGCATTCAAATTATATAAAAAGGTTGTTAACACAATTAAAATTGTACTTTTTCATCATAATTTTTGTCTATCCTGTTGATTAACCATTTTGTGAATGTTTTCACAAGTGTTGTTGTTATGGGAGAATTGTGTACATTTTTACTTCTGCATTATGCCTTTGTGGTATCTTTGTCTCATTCGATTTTTAATTATGCTGCTGTTTATTGTGCTTTTCATTGTTGTTGTAGAGCTACCTTGGGGAGTCAAACAGTGTAGGGCAGAAAGGTAGTATGCAAATATTTGAATGAATTATATCGGAAAGAAAAAGGTCATATGACTACAAGGGATGTGGAACAGCAAAAAGAGGCTACCATGAAGCTTGTGAATTCTAAAATTCATTGCAGTGTAACAGTATTTGCCATGGGATGTTTTGAAGTGCATAGAATGGGCACACATGCACACCCTTTTACCATTTTTGTACATACACCAAAATGAATAAGTTGTAAGCCCATTACTGGGTGGCGGGTGGGGGGAGAGCGAGAGAGCGAGAGAGCAACAATAACAGCAGAATGAAGTAATTATGCCATCAGTACCAAAGCTGCATTTTTCATGCACCAAGACGGCTTGCTGTCTCTGCAGTCCTACAATTTTCAGATGTAAGATGCAGACTGGATTGGTTTTTAAAAGCTGGTTCCATTATGATGGCTTGCGGGCTTTGTTTAAAATGAATATTCTTTAACTCAACAGTTGTTTAAAGCTCTCGTTTTAATAAGTGCCATCAGTTAATCTAATTTCACCTTCTGCGCTTGTTGGTCACATTTTAGATTGTTTTTCACTCTTTGTTTCAAAGAAGCCTCTCGTTCTGCAAGCAGGCCTTTAATGTACTGCTCCCTGTGTCTTTTCTGTCTCCTAATTTTCAGCAACAACTCTCCTTGAAGTACAAAGTCGTAATTGGAAGCTTTATATGGCAGTTTCAGATGCAGAGATGAAAAGTGCAAAGCACAAATGATTAATGCTACTTTTTAGATGTAAATGAGTGTAAAATAGTAAGACAAAAGGTGACTGCGTTAAGGAATGAAAATGTCACTTTCTCTTCCAAATATAATTTTTTATATAGCAATATTCAGTTGGGAGTCTTCTGTCCCTGTGAAATTTAGATAGTGCTAATTGTATTCTCCCTCATATTCTCCCTGTGTATTCTCCCTGGTGTGTATGTGTGTGTGTGTGTGTGTGTGTGTGTGGGTGGGTGGGTGCATGCGTCATATAGTGCTAGGGTTCATAATAATCAGTGTCAGATAAATTACAAAATTAAAAAAATAAATTTTGCTCAATGAGAAAAGGAACCATGATGTCTATTGCGATGGCCAAAGGAGAGTGGCTGCGGTGGCTCTGTGGTATCCAAGGTTTCTGCACCCAAAGATTTAACCAACCACATATTGAAAATATATACTTTTTAAATCCCCTTACTTACTTCTCCCTCCTTCCTCCCTGGCTGCCAGCACTGTCCTTTGAACCTCACTTCACCATCCTTCCCTCTCTGCCTTTTGCAGCACCTTACCTACCAGCCCCGAGATGCTTCCACAGGGAAGTGGCCAATCAGCCTGTCCCTCAGGCAGGCTGCTTCTAGATCTTAAGGACCACCATTTTTTATGCAGTTTTATGCAAAATATGCAATTTTATAGGGACTTGAGCATTGCATGTGCATGCCACCTTCATAGCTACTTTCTGTGGTGCTACTTTTGACATATTGGAGGAGCAGATGTCACCTCCCCATATCTACTATGTACAGGGCTGCCAGGGCCCAATACACCCTCCTCTGCGTTTCTCCCCATTCTGCTCACCTGGCAGGTTTGGCAGCTGCAGTGCTTGTCAACTCCAATTTCCTTTCCAGGCCAGATCCACCTTTATTGCCAACATAGACTTGCGCCAGCAATATCACTGATGGAGGTCCAGGTTGACCCATGTGGAGCTTACCTTGGGGCAAGGGAAAAAATGTTCCCTTACCCTGAGGATGCCTCCATCCTCCACAGGAAACACCCCCACAGAATTCAGCAGAGGCTATGTTGCCATGTGGGGAGTTGCAATGGATTGGGATGCCCATTATGAATGAACTGGGGCTACCGTATGTTATATAGACCTAAGGAAGAAGTGTCATTTGTCAGCTGAATCAACAACTACTTGGGAGGAGAAAGAAAACAACAACAACAACAACAACAACAACATGTTTTTATCATGTATTTGAAGACATTAATTTATGTAAACAGCCTCTTCAGAAGCTGAAAGGCAGGATAAAAAGTCTCCAGAATATATAAAGTAGTAAATAATTTTTTTGGCAATGGCTCTGAAAAAAGCCAATTGATCTGCACCAACAATTTATCAAATGAAAGTACTTGGCATACTGGCTTTAATAAGCTTGTTCAGTTTAATATCACTTGTTGAGGGACAATGCCAAGAAAGGAGGGCTGGCTCTTTAAGGTAATTTACCCGATTTGCTCAAATTGGGGTCCATGTTTTGAAGCATTGCTCACTGGTACGGTGAGCAGATTCCCTGCTGACCAGCCAGGATCTCTGTGGTCTGGAAGATAACAGGAAGCTGGCATCTCTGTGTTGGGCAGGGCCCAGCCCTGCTTATTAAGTGAATAGGGAAGAAGTGAAGCCAGGGGCGGGCTTAGTGGCGACGTCATTATACTCAAAACAATGCTGATTCCAAGCATTTCAGATTGGTTTTCGCGTGATGTTTAGGACTTAATAGTTTACTCCTGAAGTAAAAACTTACCAAAATAACAACGTGTGATCGTGGAGAAACATCATTGGTAACCTAATTATGAGTTAATATGCAATTCCAAGGTTTAATTCTGCATAATTATATTACTGAACACACCGGACGTAATGCCACTTGCTGTCTATTTAAACTTGGATTGCACTGTTTTGACAGACTTATTTTTTGAAATCTACACAAGCAGGAATAAAGTGTGAACGGGAAGGAAAGAAAAAAAGGGGAGGGTGGGCAAAAATTAGATAAATATGTAGGAAAATTACATTAAAATCTCTTCATAACACAAGTAGTTGTCAATATGAGAGTAATTCTTTTTTACTTCTAGGCTATTAAGAGTATTTTTTTAAACTTCTACACTCACCCCCGCCCCCCCCAAAAAAACAAATTCTGTTAATGTTCAGAATTTCAAAAATATTACGTATTATTTTTATTTTATTTCTTCATATCTACTTCAGTTTGTGAAGGGCTGCATACTTTATGACGTAATATTTTTCTGTAGCAACGAATCATAATGATTTTAAGTACCTGTGCAAAGTAATCCCATTTTTCGTACAGCCATTCGTGCACCCATATGCAGAACACGCAGGCATGATTAAAGACGTTGAGATTAACTTTTACACACGGGCAGGGAGATTTTTATTCGTGACTCCGCGGCGGCAATCCTCCTTCGCGGCGATGATCTCAGTTTATACCCATGGCTTCAAGAATGTGATGTCATGTTCCCTCCTGTGTATAATAACTCCATGGTGTTGGGCATTCCCGCCACTCCTCTATCCTACTGGCCCGAAATGGACCTTCTGGAAGACATGTCATTACATCACCACCAATTATTTCCAGATGCCACCAGTGCTAGTCTCAGCCCTCAGTTCACACATCAGTATTCCGAAAGATTTTGACATTCACTATAACAGATAACATGAACACCAGAAACTGAAATGAGTGTTGACATTTACACACATATTATATATACACATACATAATTGTACGCACATGTATGGGTGGTGATTTTTAGGAGGTCAGTTGAAATAAGAAAATTATTTCCTTTATTGGTGTTTTACAGCCCAATCCTATGCTTTCCCCCCCACTCATGTAGCAATGCCAAAATGGCTTGCACTGCATCCTGCAGGGGGCAGTCCTGAGGTCTCCTGTGAGTAAGGAAAAATTGTTTCCTGGTGCAAAGCCTGAGAGGCATGGAAAGGTCTACTCAGACCTGCACCAGTGAAATTGTTGGCACATTTTTGCATGGACTTGGGCCTTGGGAACAGGTGTGGGAAGTGGGTTTGGATTCAGCAGCCACCATTACTGCTGAACCTGCCCCCTTTCTGGACCCAATCCACTCTTCTCCCCATTTCCCAGTGTTCTGCAGTGTTGCCGGGCTTTGCGGGCTTCCTTTTTGCATAAGCCTCTCTCAGCCAGAGATTCTCATCCCATAATAAAAATAAGAAAAGCTTTCTCACACTCATTGATTATCTGAAGTCCCTCTCTTCTTCACCCTTGGTGGTCCTCTCACAAGTGTGTTGTTGCGTTCCCTTTGTTAGCCCAGACACCTCCTGCCTGCTTATCACTCTGTTCATCCTGAAGACTGAAGTGCCAACAATCAACCCATGACCTCATTTGCATGCTTCTTCTGACTGCAGATGCAACAAAACAACAACAACAAAACAACCTTTTGCTGTGTGTTGGCTGTGGGTGGATCCCTGGCTTGGGCATAGATGGTTGCTTCTCATTGGCCATGTGGCCATCAGGGCAGGAAGGGAAGAGGAGGGGGGGAGAAGGAGGAGTTGAAGCTGTCAGCAGCAGCCAGGCATAAGGGAAGGTACATATATGCACCCAGGTGCACAGGCACACAGAGTAATTGTGATTCTTGTATTGTGCAATTGGAAGCAGTTTCTGCTGCTAGCTAGGCAGGTGAGGGAAGGAAGTGGAGGAGGAGAGGGGACCCAGTGCAATCATGCAGCAGCCTAGCTGGAATCCATAATCAATAAGCGGATCATCAATTACCACAAGACCCTGATAAATAGCTTCTTCAGGCTGTATCCAGTCCACAACCCATATGTTTGACATCTTGTTGATGTCACATGATGTTGGAGCTTAGCAGGACTCCAGCTGGTTCATGCCTGGTTGCGAGGCTTCTTGGAAGGTTGCTTCCTGAAGGATTTGTGAACAAAATGAGCAATAGAAATTAAATCTGTGTCTAAAAGTACACAAATTTAATAGTATGTTACCATTTGAGGAAGAGCTCTGCAAGCCCCCTGACGATAAAGAGAGACGCGGGCATTTGCCATTTGCTTGAGGATTGCCATTTGTGACATTTCCCGATAGGATTTTACCTCAGTGTCCAAAGTATTACTGAGCTGAAGAGTCTTTTTGTCACTTCTAATACCGACTCCTCTTTTTATTTGCTCCTAATGCACTGCTTCATAGGCTCCAGTTAGCATGAAACACTGCAATGAGGGCATTAAATCAGATCAACCCTTCACTTAAACCCGCCATTCCTCTCAGCTGCTGACAGCTGAGCAACACATTGATTTCAAGACTCTCTAGCCCCCCACTGAATATTGGAGGTGCCTGAGGAAGAGCAGATGCTACTCAGCTTGTTATTTTAACTAAAGAGCATTTCTGGGCCCGATGGCAGTTTCCATCACCCTAGAAGGCCTCTTTCTGTTAACATGTTTAAATGCAGACTGACTGGTTTCTTCTTTTATGAGTTGAATGTTACTCACTATTTAGCTCCTTTGGGAGAGGGGATTTGCCTCTGTTCTCTGTTGAAATAGAATCCATACAAGGCATGGGAAATGTGTGCAATTACTGTAGCAATGACTTAACTAACACGTATTCCTACGTGAAATGACTTCTGCTGTTTCATTCAAGTGCTGTTTGGTTAGCCCGATCCTATCTTGGGGCCCAATCCTAACCAGTTTTCCAGCACCGATGTAGCTGCAATGCAGTCCTGAGGTAAGGAAAACAAACCTTCCCTTAACCTTGAGGAGGCCTCCTTGATTGCCCACCACCACCAAAGGATGCAGCACACATTCCATTGGCACAGCTAAATCAGTGTTGAAAAGTTGGACAGGATTTGGCCCTAATACCCTTGCATTGGTGCAGCAGTGCCAGTGCAGCTACTGTTGTATCCTGCAGGGGATTTTAGCTGCTGGAGGTCTCATTTGTCCCTTGCCTCAGTGTAAGCTCCAGCGGCCACAACGCCAGCCATCACTGACGCAAGTCCACGTTGATCTGTGCACCAGTGCTGCCAATCCTACCCCCTGCCAAACCTGATCCTCCCACCCTTGTTGCCCCTCAGTTCTGCCCTCCTCCTGCCCTGCCTCCCCCACCCTCCCCCAGCCCACCCCTGTATTGGACTTATCTGGTCCAGCGAGCCCCCCAACATAGCGAGTCCGCCTGTGGCAGTGTGAAGGTTCCTGCCTTCTGGACAGCGTGTCCAGGCCTTGTGCGGTTGCAAGGCAGTTTGTGGCACTTTTGCTACAGCACATGCCAGCAGAACGCATGTTCCACCAGTGCAGGCCTCAATAGGACTAGGCCAATATTCTCCCTTATTTCATTCTAGCCATGTTCTTGATATGTTACAGCAGTGCTTTGAAATTTTCCATTTTTGCTTGTAATATTTTTTACAACTAAAAAAAAAATACACGAGAGAAGTAGTATTCACTTAATTTTGATCACAAATGTGTTGTGAAGAAAACATTTGCAAATAAGAAAACTAAATTCTACCAGAAAGAGGGCTGCATACATAATATATTACCCCGCACGACGCAAAATCAAGACACGAGACCAGAGCTGGAGTTAAACAGGGCCACTTTATTAACTATTTACAAATTGCAGCAGCGCATGACTAAAGCGTGCGGGATCTCGGGGAAACGGCCCTAGCCGTCTGCCTCCCCGGAGGTGATCTGGATGACCACAACGGGCATACCACCTGGCTCCCGACCGCTCAGCTTGGCGTTGCCAAGCCAGGTCGTTCCTCGCCTACCATAGGCAGAGGCAGCTTGACCGCTCAGCTCACCCCGGCCGCAGCCCCAGGGTAGCTTCGCTGCATCCGATCTAGGAAAGGCCTGCCACCTCACTGAGCCGGTCAGGCAACTTATGAGGGGCTTTTGGCCGATCCTCAACCGTGCTGCCTCAGATGGACGCCGAATTCACAGAAGAACTTACCTACCCCCCCATGCTGCCTGCCAGTTCAAAGTGACCAATTTAATTTAACACCCAGCCCGCCGCAGGCTGAGGTAGGCGAAAAAACGCCCAGCCAAGGACAATCGGGCTGAACGCAAAAAATTCCTACCCGGCTCCGAAGCGACAGGCTAATTCCAGCCTGCTGAACGGGAGGGTGGTTGGGAAACGCCTGGCTGGAGCTCGAATGAGCAGTGGGCGGGACGAGCGTGGATATTATCCTCGCTCATCCCGCCCCCAGGCTACTGTGTCAGCAGCCCATTCGAGCGCTGGCCTCGTGCCCTGGTGTGTGGGCGGGGCAAAGGGGAGGCAACGTGCAATTTGCACGTTGCCATTCATGCTTGTGATTGGCAGCAAAGTTTTGATTATGTTTATATCAGGCAGGGATATAGGAATCCATACTGAAATACTAACTGATCTATTGCTTTCCTTTGTCTGTGGGTCAATGTCAATGAACCCCCATCCCAGTTCAGAGGATACTGGCTTTACTTACCCCATGGGACACACACACATATTTTGTTCATGGAATGAATAATCCTTCAAGATCAAAAGTAAACCTCAATGCAGTTTTTGTAAAAATAGGCAGTGCTATTATACTAATGGCCTGTCATATTTATTTTTTTGTGAAGTGAAACAACTTTAATGGTAGAAAATTCTGCTGTATATATTTTGAGCTTATACAAATTTAAACCATTCATAAAGCACTTTTGTAAAATGTCTCAAAATGTCCTTTTAGGAAGTGATTCTTTTTATATGAAGATTAGCATGCAATCCCCACAAAATCCAAATCTTCTGAATGAAACTAAAAATAATGTAGTCTCGTTCATACTTTGTTATAGCTAAAGGGCTATAGAGCTGTCTCTCACATTAGTTATAGGATGGACTATTCCAGCTATCATAGAACAATGAAGGTTTTGTCTGTGTAGTGTTTCAAAATGGAAAGCTAACATATGCTTTTTGCCATTTGAATACAGGAATGTATATGTGTTTCAGGACAGATGGCATTTTTTTTTTAAAAAAAAATTCCACCACTGTTGACAAAAAGCCCCCTGAAGAACTTGGTTGGGAGCTTTTGTAAAACTTTGGATCATTATGAATGACTGTTTAGATGCATGCAAAAAATTGTCCTTCATTCCAAGAACTCAAGTTAAGTTTTGCAATTCACCTTGGAAAGTGTTGCATGTCACCCAACAAAAGTTTTCAAATCACCTCCAGAAGAGGACACTGTGCTCAGCAGATTGCAAGATGTCAAGAACTACAATCTCATGCACACTTACTTGGAAGTAGATACTGTATTCAGTGGAAAGTACTTCAGAGTAAACATGAATAGATTTGTGGTGTAAGGAGGGCACTACATTTGGAAGGCTTCATGTGAAGCTAGATAAAAGGACTATGAAGCTGGCAACAAAAACAAAGGTCTCTATGGTTACTGGAAAGTTGGGTTACTTATACTCGAAAATGTTTATTTTCACCTAGAAGGACTCAAAAAGAACTTGCAAATTTAGTGTGGTATAGATCTGTGAAGGTGGGGTATTCAGAGGGATCAACAAAGGCCATTTTTAGACATTTCTACTTATTATGAAGAATGAATAAAGCCCTTTTCAGATATTCATCTCTGTGACCTGCCTAATGCAGAATTATACTGTTGAAGCCCCTTTCAGGTATTCATTGTAACAACACTCTCCATCCCCCATCGAAAGGAGTTCAAGGCTGTTTCCAGGAGCCCACACACAGAGGTACCTATAGATATTCTAATGAGTATGTATAGGTCTATAGGATCAATGTTCTTCCGTATCATAGGGCTTGCATGTTGTGAACTAGTTTAGAGCTACACTAGCCTAGAACAGGGATACGCTATGTCAAAAATAATAATTCTGGATGTTCTAGCTTAGTAGATTCTTTAATGTAGGGGAGCATTCAAAAATGTGATTCCTCCCCACCTACAGTCTGAAGTGGTATACTCCAGAGTTCTACTACTTAGAGCTACAGGGCAATTATGTATAGTATGTAGTGTGTGTCTTAGAACATGCAGCTGAATGAGTGGGAATGGAGTAATAGAGTCAGTAGAATAGAAAGGGGAGGTGGTAAGTATGGTGGGCACCACAATGTGCCTTGTAAGTAGTGCCTTCCCCTTGCCATTTGGGGCAGTGACAGCAATTCACAGGTGCTTGCTGAACCAATTGGCCTGCACGTTACTGTCGCTGCCCCAAATGGCTTCGATAGTGAGGGGGAGGGCCACTTATAAGGCACATTGTGGTGCCTGTCATGCTTACTACCCTCCTCTGACTACACTTCTGAGGTAAGAAAATGGCTCGTACCACTTGAGGCTGAAGGTGAGAGACAGCATTTGGAATGCTCCCTTCATAAAAACTCACTGCAAGTATAATTGTCACCTAACATTACAATTACAGCAAAAAACAACCCATGCCCTTTATATTCTTATGGGCGCAGTCCTAACCAACTTTTCAGCTCTGGGGCAAAGGCAATACAGCTCTGAGGTAAGGGAACAAACATTCCCTTATGTGAGGAGGCCTCTGTCACCATTATTTCACTGCAGGATGCAGCATAATGCTCCATTGCACCCTACATGTCTTCTCATATGTGATACCTTAATAGAGTAAGGGTGCAATCCTAACCTGAAGTTAGGCCAGTACAGGTCTCTTGGTGCAGTCCAGGAGTGTTGCAGATGCACCCTAAAGCTTGTTTGCAACACTCTCGTAGTCAGGGAGGCGCCATCCTCACTGACTCTGAGAATGATCCGAAGGCGCTTTACAGGGTGTTTGTGACATTCCTGGGTTGGCACAAGGGATTTGTGGTAGCCTAACACGAGATTACATATAACTGTGTTGGTGTTATATGTAACACCAACTTTTACATACTTGACTTCAATCTTTTGAAGTGCTATCATGTGAAGAGTGACTCAGAATGGCATTTATCCAATGTTGTGGAAATGTTTACTTTGTAAGTCAGAGAGCAACTTCCAAGTAATTTTGATGCAATGGACAGTAAACCTGTTGGTGTTTACTTAATGCACCGAAAAATGTTTAAAGAGCACCTCTGTGCAATCAATTGAAGCAATTTTGATGCAATGGACAATAAAAACATTGGAAAGTAATTTGAAAGTAATGATTTGTCACAACTGTTGTGTGAAAGAATATTAGCTTTTTCCCAAAACAAAAGGTACCTCAGCATAAGTGAACAATAAATCATATTTCTATTATGTTAGTTTACAGACATCAGAGGATATTATCCCTAAAAGCTAATATTCATTCTGTACTCCAAAGACTTTGCATCTATTTGATCGCCTCATTTCGTTTAACAATTACAAGTAGAAGATACTGCTAAGAAAACTAGCAAATGCTGTTCAATCCAAGCTATAACATAACTGGTGAATACATTATTGTCCTGCAGTGGGGAAACTACCGTCCTTTCTGTTGTAAAGCTGAAAATAAGAAATATATTTTGCCATTTCCTGGAAAAGAAAAGATAACTTCAATTACCTTTTGGGATGTGATAGGCTGACATGTTTGCAATAAATTTTCATTGTGGGAGAAGGTGTAATGCTGTATCATGTTCTGGATGGACCCTAAGTGGGGGAGAAGAATTTTATTACTGCCTTAAGTACATAGGAAAATTAAAGTACAGACATTGCCAACCCAGTGGGTAATTAATCTGTGGAACTCCTTGCCACAAGAGGTGGTGATGGCATTTGGCCTAGGTGCCTTTAAAGGACATTGGATAGATTTCTGGAGGAAAAGTCCATTGTGGGCTATAGGCCATGATGGGTTATGCAACCTCCTTACATTAGTAGTAGGCTACTTCAGAATGGGACATGGTGGTGCTGCGGGTTAAACTGCTGAGCTGCTGACTGGAAGGTTGGCAGTTCAAGACCATGCGATGGAGTGAGCTCCCATCATGTGTCCCAGCTCCTACCAACCTAGCAGTTCAAAAGTATGTAAAAATGTAAGTAGATAAATACTTTACATTTTTACATAATACTTAACATTACTTTACATAATACTTTACATTTTAACATAATACTTGCATTTTACAAATGTAAGTAGATAGATAGGTACCACTTTGTGGGAAGGTAATGGCATTCCGTGCACCTTGGCGTATAGCAAGGAGCTTAGATGGCTGGAGAAGCCATGACGTCACATTCTTGAAGCCATGGACCTGGACCGAACAATATGGCTGACTCAGATAATCGCCGCGAACCTCCTTGGCCGCGAACGACGAGGATTGCCGCCGGAGGGGCTCGCTCGCTCGCACGGCACGTGTGTGAAAGTTAATTTTTTTTGGGGTGGGGAGTGTAGAAGTTTAAAAAAATACTCTTAATAGCCTAGAAGTAAAAAAGAATTCCTCTCATATTGACAACTACTTGTGTCATGAAGAGATTTTAATGTAGTTTTCCTACATATTTATCTAATTTTTGCCCACCCTCCCCTTTTTTTTCTTTCCTTCCCGTTCACACTTTATTTTTGCTTGTGTAGATTTCAATAAAGTCTGTCAAAATAGTGCAATCTGAGTTTAAATAGACAGCATTTCGTCCGGTATGTTCAGTAATATAATTACGCGGAATTAAACCTTGGAATTGCATATTAACTCATAATTAGGTTACCAATGATGTTTCTCCACGATCACACGTTGTTATTTTGGTAAGTTTTTACTTCAGGAGTAAACGATTCAGTCCTAAACATCACGCGAAAACCCATTTGAAATGCTTGGAATGAGCAATGTTTTGTACTTAACAACATGGCCGCTAAGCCCGCCCCCTAGCTTCAATTCTTTCCTATTCATTGTTAAGGGAGGGCCGGGGGTTGGCGTATAGTCATGCTGGCCGTATGACCATGGAAACTTTTCCTCAGACAAACGCCATCTCTTCGGCTTAGAAATGGAGATGAGCACCGCTCCCTAGCTTTGGTCATGACTAGACCATTTGGTTGTAGGGAAACCTTTACCTTTATTTCAGAATGACAGGTGCTAGGGAGTGGCAACAGGATGCAGTTATCTTGTTGTCTCGTGTGCTTCCTGAGGCATCTGGTAGGCCACTGTGAGATACAGGAAGCTGGCCTAGATGGGCCTTTGGCCTGATCTAGCAGGGCTCTTCTTATGTCCTTTACACCCCCTCCCCTGGAGACCTCTACTCCAGAAGATGCATCGTGGGATATCTGCAGAACTGATGAACCTGACATAACTTAAACAAGGATATACCCCAGCCCCAGAATCCCCACATTGGGACCATAAGAACAGAGCTGGCAATGTGTTTGACTTGACTAGAACAGGAGTGTCAAATATGGTCAGGCTAGATATGGTCCCTGAAAGCTTTTTATCTGGCCTGTGTGATAATTGGGCTCTCCTAGCACCATCATCAGCTGCTCTCAGCTGAGCTGCGAAGTGACATTTCGGCAGAAGTGGCACAAGAAAGGGCAGGCCATATCTTGAAAGTATTATCAATGTCTACATATGTTCTCTTCTATCATTTGCAGCTAATGTTTTCCTAAGTGACAACAAAATACTCATTTCTGGTCATCATCTGCTTAATAACATCACTTCTGGCCCTTAGCAGGCATCATGAATGCTAATTTGACCCACCGTATGAAACAAGTTTGTCACCTCTGGAATAGAGTGTATGTCAATCTGGCAGTGAAGATCCTTCCATTATAAAGTCTTGCTCAGGAGGAGGAACCATGAACCAAGGTGCTTATCAAGAGCTCTGGTGGTGCTCCAAGAAAGAACTAAAAAACAGATTGCACAACCTTAACCAGAGCCGGAACAGCACAGGCCGCTGGGCCTGCACTGTATCCATTTCAGGTTGGGACCGCCTTGGGGCGGCCGGCAGGTATGCTGCTCTGGCCGCGTTCAGCTAAAACAGCAGCTATTCTGGGGGGGGCAGGAGGGAGGGCAGAACAGGGCAGTGTTGGGCAGGCCGGGAGGCGGCCTGGCCCAGGGAGAGGATGGAGCGCATCCAAGCTTGCATCGATGCTGCGTGCCTTGTGGAGGTGTGCCTGTGCTTTACGGCATGTGCTCAACAGTGTTGGGCCGAAGCAAGCAGCTTGTGTCAGCCCTACGGTGTGCTTGGATTGTGTTGTAAGTTGTTGCCTATTTGATGCCAGAATAACAACTACTCTGCACCTTATTGAGACTCCCTGGCTAGGCATCTCCCCTGCTAATTTGGGTCCCTTATTGCTGATCCATTCCTGGGCCTGCTGGTCAGTTCCCTGATCTCACAGGTAAGACAGGATTAAAAGCAACACAGCAATGGTTGTGGGAATTGAACAGAGGGTAAAGAAAGAGCATCTCACTAATACTTATTTCTTCCATAAATATTTGCATTAATTTACCCTCAGGTGGGAAACATATGTTCCCATCATGGTACCCCAGAAAGCCAATTAAAGCACTTTTTTTCCTGCTGTAAAAAGCATGGAGAGGTTCGAGATCTGGATTGGGAGCAAGGTGGGGACAAAGTATGAAAGAACCACCACAGTTTTGCTGAATTTTTCATGCCTCCCAGCAGTTCTGTTTAAAACAGTCCAGCAGATGCATTTAAAGTTACATGTGCTTTCACCCATAGTCCTTTTCTCTGTGTTGCAACAAATATATTTTAAAAAATCTATATTTGTTTAAAATGATATTTTTTTGGATAATCAAATCACCTCATTCGATATTTATTTAAATATTTGAAAGAACAAGCATTTTCTAGCAAATTTTGTTTGCCAATATCACAGAGAAGAGACCTCTATGAATGCATCTGTATATGCTAATTAATGCGGCATCCCTTTACATAAAGCAATGCTAGTTTATAATAGGCTGAATATTAATTGTTGCAATTGTTATCCAAATACAAAACAGGAAAAATAGATTTCTCCCTAAAGAATCAAATGTGCATAATTATTCAGACTTTTGAGAATTAAGCCAAAGAAACAAGAGCAGGTTTGGGGCTTTTCTTGTTCTTTTATTTACAAGTGCACAAGGAGAAAACACAAAAAAAGATGTACTTATAGTAGGGACAGAACTCTAGGCAGTCAAATCATTTTTGACCTGTTCTGTCATACTGTGATGTGGATCACTGGAAGACTTCTATTATTTGGCCTTGTTTTGTGCACATCTAGACCACATGATGCCCCTAAGCTATGGTGGAGGCCACCAACACTCAGTTTTGTTCTTTCTCTCTCTCTCTCTCTTTTTTTTTTTTTACAAAATAGCTGATCCCTACCAAACAACACTGCTAACTCCAGCATCCTCACGGCCAGTGCTGTCACCAGCTTTTGAATTTCAAACTATTGCTAATTGGGTCCCAAGACAGTATCAAGCACCACACATGGCAATATGCTAGGGAATCAGAGCCCACATGTTTGACCTTCAAAAAAGTCGCGACAACAAGTGAGCAATTTCTGTAAAGACCTTTTGAGAAGGAGATGGCAAAAACAGGCCCAAATTCAAGAATACGATGGGCTCCATGCTACAATTATAAGAAAAGAACTACTTTACACCCTTATTGGAAATATTTGTTCTGGCATATTTTTGTATTATACCAATACTGTTTCAAATGTTAACATAATGGAAGTCTGCACCACTGATGTGCCAGCAAAGTGAATATAGATCACCAGCCAAGTGCAATGGTGCCCATGTGGAATAATAATAATAATAATAATAATAATAATAATAATAATAATAATAATAATAATAAT
>JAJKFI010000001.1:39638764-39658304 GCA_029204185.1 Lerista edwardsae | reverse complement strand
ATAATAATAATAATAATAATAATAATAATAATAATAATAATAATAATTCCTGTCCCCAGGCTGGCAGGCCCAGATCCGAGCAGCCCCATAGGGCTGGCTGGGGCTGACCCCAGGGTAAGAGGAACATATCCTCTTGCTCGGCACTGAGCTGCTGCTGCCTCCTAATGTGGTTAGGATGCAGTGCAGGTGAGCCAGCCTGCCTATTCCAGTACAGGTTAGGACCTCACTGCCCAACTCCAGTCCCTTCACTGGAGCGTACGTTCCGGCAGCAGTGATATAAGTGTGTATGCCCGTTCCAGCACACTTTCCCACAAGTCGATGCAGTGGCACCAGTGCAGCTTGCACTACATGTTGTGAGGAAATTTTGCATGCTGGAGGTCTCCTTGAGGTAAGAAGATATCTGTGCCCTTACCCTGGGGAAAGCCCCATCCAGTGCAACTCAAGAGTGCAATCCTAACCTGGAGATAGGCCGGCACAGTTGGGCCAGCAAACTTTGGCCGGCACAAGGGACACCGTAAAGTGCGTTTGGACCAGTCTCAGAGTCAGAGAGGCCGGCACACAGACAGGCGCCATCCTCCCTTAACTCCAAGAGTGATCCAAATGCGCTTTTCGGTGGCCCTTGTGCCAGCCAAACTTTGCTGGCCTAACTGTGCCGGCCTAACTCCAGGTTAGGATTGCGCCCTCAGACTCCGTCAGCAAAAGTTCCATGTTGGCAGTTCAAGCCCGGGAAGGGAATAGGACAAGGTACGTGCCAATGCCATCAATCCCCCGCCCCCGGGCCTGATACACCAACTCCCATTGCCACCTTCCTCCTTTGGAAAAAAACCAACAACAGCCCTCATGTAACGAAAACAGATATTTAGATGAGCCTATGCAGACTATATGAAAAGTGTATGTAATGGAAAATTAATTACAAACACCTTGAACTTAATGACTAGTATATGTTTGGTTTCATAAGAATTAAGGATGTTAATAGTACCCAATTAACAGGAAGTGTTAAAAGGTGTAAAACAAATAAAATCATTTACATCACAATGAGAAAATTTAAAAAAAACGATTGCAGCTGCAATCCACTTTCTTGGGAGTTAGCGCTTTCCTGAACATTATAGGACTTCTGAGCAAACATGCATAGGATTGTGTTCTGCATCTTATTTTCTTGAAGGTTCAGATTTTTTTTTTAAGGGGAAAATCACGACAAACTTCATTGCATTCAGGTTTCATTAATTTCAGGAGAGTGGTGTTGAGAAAAGTCCCTTTTTTTTAGTGGTGGCAGTTTTATCTACCTGTGGGAACCTGGAAGAGAAACATTCCTGCTGCAATGCACGTGTTCTGGAGGATAATTAGCAATAGTGGGGTAGGCACTGCGCAATTAGGGCATTTGTAGTCCACAATGAAGGCGTGTGATGCTTGACCTCTTGGCTTGTGTCCAGCTTCTCTTCTTAGGGTTCGGTTCTGTCTCCCTGCCCCTGATTAAGGGGGTGGGAAAGAAACACCACAATTTGCTTGCTGTAGAAAACAGGAGAATGGCCTGCTTTTGTAGTGATGTACAACAGCAAGAAGGGTGTTCAATGGTTCTGCCTCAGTTCACACACAAAATTCTGATTTGCTATCTCAACAGAAGCTGCTAGCGTGCCCCTCGTGTGCCAGCTGAGTTCGGCTGACACAGGGGCGGTTCTGGGCGGGGGGCAGTGTGGGAGGGAGGGAGGAATGGGGCGGGCAGAGGGCAATCCAGGAGGTGACCCAGCCCGTGGAGAGGGATGGAGTTTGGATGTGGCCATTAGGCCCATGTGGCCCCGATTCGGGCTGTGCAGGGAACTCAGATATGCGCCTGCGTTGGATATGCGCCTGCGTTAACCTGTGTTGGGTAATTGCAGGTCCGCTGGCCTATGCTGGCCTATGCTGTTCTGGTGCAGGCTAAGATTGAGCCCTCAGTGATGTTCAATACCTCTGCCATGGTGTCCTCCTTGATTGAACTGGAGAGATCTCAGTGGCAGCAGAGCAGTGGAATCCTATCTCCCTTTCCTGGATCAGACCCACCTCCAGAGACTCTTCGGACAAGCCAGTTAAATAGCTGGCATAGGTCTAAAGAGACCTATTGGTAACCAGGCAACCTACGTGTGTGTGTGTGTGTGTGTGTGTGTGTGTGTGTGTGTGTGTGTGTAAGTAAATACATTTTTATTTACCTCTTCCGAGTCATCTGGTTACCTTTCCACCATAGGATATGGTGTGTTCTCTGACAGAGTGGCTACAGTACACTGCATAGGTTGGTGGGGGATATGATTGGCGCATAAGTCACTTTCAGCCTGAGAAACACTGCTACAATGACGGAGGTGTACCCAAGAGAAACAAACCTGTATGCTTATTTGTAGAAAGGATAAATCAGATTCGACAAGTATCTCAAATGCATTCCAAATGGACATTAAACACATACAGGGTGAGAAACCTGAGCAAGGGCCACTTTCAGTCATGCAGGACTTTGCTGCAGTTAGTTGGAATGTCTCTTATTAAAAGATCATATTTTCAAATGCAGCTCCTTCCTGCCAGATACCGAAGAAACCATCTGTTATCTGCATAAAGGAGCCTTCTTTTACAGATTGTTTTGCTACTTTTTTTGACTTGAAATTCAAATTGCATTATCCTCTCAACTCAGCAATAGGAGTTGATGCCTACAGCAATGACAAAAGGAGAACATGTCAAATGGCTATATTACATGGCACACTGCTGTGTTTGTCTGTCTGATCGCTGTAGTTACAGAGAAGTCCTTCAGGTAATCAACAGCCTCATAACAATAAGCGGCTGTGCTTTACATAAATACAGGCTTACAAACTGAGTGTCAAAGATATGATTAAAATAATACATTTTGCTGGCTTCAGGGCATTTCCACATCAGACAGTGGAAGGTTATATTCTTCCTCTGTATCACCGATAAAATGACAAAACCGCAATTTAACAGGGCTTCACTTCCACTGTGTGTCTTTTTAAAAAAAATCTCCTCCCACTGTATTCCTAATGGAAGTGCCAGTAAAGTCTTCATAAACCACTGACTGTAGCAGTTCTCAGTGAATGTGATGGTGTTTGTCTGGAGCAGTAGACTTTGACTTCAACCCCGCAGCTAAAAATGGGGGGACCCACCTTCAGGAGCCCAATAGGCAAGTGAGCTGTCTCTTTTCCTGCTTGGTGATGGTCAACCAGTATGTGCCACTACTGTGTAGCTCTTCCCCTTCTTTTTTTTCATAGAGGAAAAAGCTGGACTAGCACTGCAGAAGGGGAGAGTGGCAGATAGGAAATGGAAGAATCTTAATGAAGATTGGGGCGCTTGGCCAAGGCAAATTCTGCACCCTATGAGTCATGGAGATCCTGTGCTGGGTTAAGCTCCGGGGCCCCCAGCAAACCTGCCCCAGCATTGTTTCAATGGAATCTTAATAACGCTGTAAGGAAAGGATTGTTATCCCAATATTGCTCCTGGGGAGCTTAGGCTGAGAGTGAGTGGCTTGGGTGTTTGTGGCTAAGGCAGGATTTGAACTGCTGAGTCATACATAGCCCAGTATGCGATGGTGTGTGTGTGTGTGTGTGTGTGTGTGTGTGTGAGAGAGAGAGAGAGAGAGAGAGAGAGAAATTTGGGAGGGGAAAAGGAAAGTATTTTCCCTTACCCCCCATAAGCGTCTGGCTTGCCAATGGGTCTTCTTGGGCCTAGCCAGCTAAAGAGCTGGCACAAGTTTTAGGAGACAAAGTGGGGATATGTTGGAAGGCTAGGAAGGGGATACCACCCACAAAGGGTGCCAGACTGTCCTGCCTTCAACACACCTCCCACCCACTCCTTGTTTTTCCCATTCCATTCTCCCCCCCCCATTCCACCATGCCGCTTCCCCCCGCTGACCTGCCTGAGTCAGTGGGCCTTTCCCGACCTGCCATCATGTGCAGAGCCACTCTGGTGGCATGCTGGAAGCACATGGTATCATGTGCTACTGGATTTCCATTTGCAACAGCCCATGAAGTAGCTACCCCTCCTGGAACACTAATTTGGCCAGGAGCAGAGCCCAGTAAGTTTAGGTTGATAGTTATTTCCTGATATAATGTAGAATGGTTCTGTCTTGAAAGGACAGTACATATTTTGGAAGGATTTCACAATGTCAGCTCCAAATCCATCTGCTTAAGCATGAAAAGAATAACTTGTTTTTCCATACACGAAATATAAAAGCAGAAACCTTGTCTTGAACCCAGAGGAGTAGAAACAATATCTCTGCAGTCCTAACACAGCATTGGTTATTAGTTACAAACTCCACTGCTTACAAGAAATAGGCTTTGGCAAGTCCGATGTTCATAGCTTTTCATTTTTTCTCCCTGAAAGCCCCTCTTTTTTAAAACAATGTGTAGAACAGACAGGAGCAAATTTTGACGCTGTCATTTTCATTAATTCTGAATTGCTGTTTTACAGTTTATCACATCAAAGCAAAGGTGCTAAAGAATAATAATAAAGGTTCCATGTCTTTCCGTTTGGGCATTAGTCATTTGACAATGAGCTGTAAAACAGCAAGAATAACATTTCTCCCGCTGAGTTGTAAATATATTTTGCTCGACCCCAGAGCAGCTATTCCCCTCTAAATTTCTAATCTCCAGCCTCTTGAGCTTGGAGCATATCAAAGCTGAGATTTCCAAATTAGTGCCAATTTAGTGCAATTTTAGAACGGATAATCTTGTATACAGAGTACCAGCTGAGACAGCTTTCATTTATCTTGTGACACTTGTGTTTTTGTTTTGTTGAGATGTACTGGCCTTTTACTGCTTCACCGCTTCAGACAGAATAAACATCTTTGGGTTCTTTTTTTTACTTTTGGTTTTGTTCTGTAATATCATGCAGCATTCAGCACAAAGGAAAAAAACAACCCCCAACTCTTTTGTAGATGACCGGTAGTGTATTCACAGGACTATACAACTCAGGGGAACGATTGCCTTCCCTCCAAAAACAGAATAACCCTCTATCTTTATCTGTGAATGTAAACTGAAGTTGTCAACATAATAACCAATTATGGCAAACAAGGTTCAATTTGCACCAAAAAGCTCCTCGCATGTACCCGCCCCCCCCACACACAAAGACTTGCAATTCATCTGCTTTCAATCAGATGAAAGGTTACCCATCGCTTAGCTGGTGAGCTGTATGAATAGCTGTGAAGTATAAGTGGCCAGAGAGATGCTCTGAACATGTTATGTACGGGCACAGTGAAATAACGTCAATTGCTCCACCCCATCACAGCTCAGAGACAAGCCGAGAGGAGAGAGCTCCTTGAAGCCTCCAGGCCAGTGGAGGTCGGCCTTGAGCTGCAGTAATGGCAGCTCCAACACCTTTCCTCTCATTCGATTAAAGAGAAGCAAGGGGGAGAAGCAAAACCCATCCCTAGAGGCTTCTCATTTCTGGGATGCTGGCTGAGAATCCCTTCTCTAATGATTGATAAATTAACCTCAAAGTTGTTCAAATAAGACCTCACCTTGTCAGGCGTGTACCTGGGCGAAACCGCGCCCAGGGCACGTGACGTCATGACATGCCCATGGTGGGCAGAAGCCAAGCCCCGCCTCCTTGTTCTGCCGGAACAGAGGGGAGCCACCGACGAGTCTCCCAGCTTGGGGTGCGCGGCAGCGGCTTCCTTCCCCAGGCTGCCGCTCAAGTGCTTAAAGCGCCCAAGTGGCAGGCCAGGAGGGGAGCCGCCAGCGTGCCTCCCGGCTCAGGGCGCAGGGGGGTGCAAATTTGCAAGTGGCGGGCAGGGCGCCATGCCAACGGTGCCCCCCACCTTATGGCGCCCCAGGGCTCGTGCCCTGTGGCGCCATACCCTAGATTCTCCTCTGCACCTTATTAAGAAATGAACAATGGGCTTCTAATTCAGACGCATGCTATCTAGGCTATGCACACAGCTTTGGGTAACATCCAAAGAGTTTTGAGTCCCTAAATTGATTTACAACATGGTACAGTATCAGCATTCACACATTCATATAGTCCTGCTCAGTTTCCCATGCACACCAGTGAGTTCTTAAAAGACCTGTGGCACAATAGCTGCGATAAGTGCTCTGCCAGTGCAGATGATAGCAAATGTGCAATAAAGCACATTGCAATGGTGTTGGAGTCAGTAGTGCTGGTGGGAAGGCTTGTGTAATCCTGCCTTTTCCAATGCACCAAAGAAAGTAAGATCCACACAGATCAGCAGAGGGCTGTGGGAATGGCGAGGTTAGGGTAGGGAGGGGGCAGAATGGGGCAAAGGGCAGGGAGGGAAGGTTGGCAGTTTGAGACCATGCGACAGAGTGAGCTTCCGTTGCTTGTCCCAGCTCTTGCCAACCTAGCAGTTTGAAAGCACGTAAAAATGCGAGTAGATAAATAGGTACCGCTTCAATGGGAAGGTAACAGTGTTCCGTGCGCTACGGCGTATAGTCATGCCGGCCACATGACCCTGGAAGCTTGTCCTTGGACAAACGCTGGCTCTTTGGCTTAGAAATGGAAATGAGCACCGACCCCTACAGTCAGTCATGACTAGACCATTCAGTCGTGGGGAAACCATTACCTTTTTAAAAATAGGATTGGGCTGTTGGTCTCCATATCCTGATGTACCACCACATTATCTCAAATCTCATATCTTCAATGTGATTCATATTCTCACCAAACAGTGGCTAGAGGTACATTTTTATGTCCACTGTCCTTTGCTTCGTAAGGCAAGGTACAGAAAGGGCAAGGTACATAGAAAGAAAAGTTATGGAGAACAGGGTGAATGCTCAACTTCTCATGCTTTGTCCCCAAGCCAAGACTACAGGTGAGATGCTACTCTACCTTCCACAAAGAAGAAAACACCAGAAGCAAGGGATAATCTGAATGAAGCTGCTATAACTTCATCACTATACAAGAGGCATTTTGAAGCTAAAGCAGGATGTGTTTCTAACATTAAAAGTATATTAACTTTCCAAAAGGTTGTGCAGAACAGAGCTTTCAAATAGATTATTGGTGCTGTTCCTTTGATATACAATAACAAAATCTTTAAAAGACGTGCTTTTTAAAAAGTGTTCTCTTTTGTCTACACTTTCTGTAATTATTCACTCCTGGAACAACATGTACTATCCAGCTACAGCCGTGAATGCTGCTTTGTTTAACTGCATTGAATGATATTGAAGAAGAAAAAATGTGATTCACCTCTTGCGTGAACTCTTGGTAAAAAAAAAAACACCCCTAAATTAAAAAGGTTCAAAGAAGCTGTTCAAAGGATTCTAAAAATCGATTAAAAACCTTGTTTTGAAAGAAAATCTCATGTAGTTGCCATTTTAGTAGTGGTTGTTGTTTTCCCTATTCACCTGTTCTATCATTTGTTTTCTCCTGCAACACCAGCAGTTATGTTGATTCAAAGTATTTGTGGTATTTGGGGTAAAAACTTAGGGCCCAATCCTATCAGGCTTAACGCCGGCAGTACACGTGTACCGTTCATATCTCTGTTATGAAAAATGCTAAGGGCCTCCAGCACTGGTGGTAAGGACTCAGGAAGGCCTTACTGCCCCCCAGAGGTGGCAACACAAGCCTGTGAGCAGTGAGTGCACCGCTCACTGGTGTCGCATCCTTTTCGGACAGGGTGGGAGGGTGTTCCTGGGCGGGGGGAGGGCGGAGCGGCAACTCTCACTGCTGGTTCCTTATCTGTGCGTAGGGCCATGCAACCCTACACAAAGGCCCTCAACTCTGCACCGGCTAAATAGCTGGCACAGAAGCGAGGAGACCTATCGCCCGCACTGTGCCTTTACCCTGGAGAAAGGTGATGAGCATGGCTGCCAGGTGGTCAGGCAGCTCAGGATTGGGCTGCCCCTTATATGACGTACGGTGTTACAACACAAAATTAAATCACAGAATCACTAACTGGTGTTGCCTGCGAGGGTCGGGTCTCAACCAGAGACCTAGGAATCTCGCAGGTAACGGCGAAGAATCAAAGTAGTTCCAATGATAGCAGTCCGTTGTAGTTCAGCAGGTGTTATTGCTGGTATTTCTAGTTGGGTAAAATATGTATCAAAGTTTATGGATATTGTTCCTAGTGCACCAATGACGATAGGCAGCACTTTCGTATGTTTAAGCCACAGTCGAGTAGTTTCGAGGCAAAATTCGCGGTACTTGTCTATTTTTTCTCTCTCCTTTTCAATCACGCAGTGGTCCTGCGGGATGGTGATATCAATAAAAGTTACAAATCGGGTGTCCTTGTCTATCAGTGTAATGTCAGGCGTGTTCGCTCCGACTCGTTGGTCTGTTTGAATTCTAAAGTCCCACAAGATCTTGCCCTACTGGTTTTCTAGGACCTTTTCAGGATGGTGTTGCCATGCTCTTTCCGACGCGTCGAATCCATGTTTCTGGTACAAGGCCCAGTGTATGAGTTTTGTGACATTGTCATGACGTTTTTTGTAATCCATATTAGTGATTTTGGGACATTCACATATGAGGTGGTTGACAGTTTCATCCTGTCGTTTACAATGTTTTCAATGACGATGTTTTCATTTTTGACTGCTTTTAGCAATTTTTCTGTACTTTTGCACATGAAGGCTGCATTTCTCCTCTTCTACTGTTTGCTGTACTTGTAGTAAGCCACGACCTCCAATCTTATGGGATAGGTACTGTCGGTCAATGTTGCTTTTTGGATGGAATGCATGTACATTATTAAAAGTTTCCTTGTTTTTTTGTTCAAGGTCTCAAGTTCATTGATGGTCCAGTCAATTATGCCTGCTGGATAATGAATTAGGGGCACTGCCCATATGTTGATGGCTTTTATTGTGTTTCCAGCATTCAATTTTGATTTCAAAATTTTGCGGACTCATTGTAGATACTGCTGTTGGGTTCAGCATTTGACTCTGTTACTCAGGATATTGTCCGCCTCAAGAATTCCCAAGTACTTACAGTGATCATTTTTATCAAGGGACCTGATGATGTCCCCGGTCGCTAGTTCAATGTTGTCGATATATATAGGACTCTGTGTGCTGCCAGAATGTATTTAAAGCTTGCTGTAAATACATTGTTAACACTGGACTTAGAATTGGGATGCCCATTACTGTAACATGCTCTCTATGGGTCTGCCCATGAAGATTGTCCAGAAACTACCATTGGTGCAAAACAAGGCGGCCCATGTGGTCAAGGGGGCGGCCACCTCCTATGGTTACACTAGCTGCCAATTTGTTTTCAGGCAAGATTCAAAGTGCCTGTTTTGATCACTGACATGCGTCACATCAACGTACCTTAAGGACCATCTCCTTAGTGGCATCACCCAGGTTTGCATCACTTGGTGCGGGAGGTCAGCGCATCACCTCCATGATGGACCTCCTTCTGTACCATACCATGCAGAATTAACTACAATGTCATATGCATAGCCTAAATGCATCTCTAGGGTTAGTGTAACCCCCATTGACTTTATTTACTTGTTTATTTATTTGTAGTATATAGCAGTACAGGTCATCCAACAAATCAGTAATCCACAAAAAAAACTAGTGGCCAACTTGATGACACTCACACAACTGAATAAGAGTTCTACTTTTTGATCTGATACATGGAAATGGGAACTGACTCATACTAACACCTTATTGATTCCCTGTCGTGTCATAACACTGTCATAACCTTGTTGTGACAAGAACAATCTTGTTGTTCTCAAAACAATCAGTCATTGGTCAGTTTTGAGTGAAGGAAATTCACTTTTTGTTACATAAGGCATTTGTGTTTTCTTCTTCAGGTTAATTGGCCATATCTTTTGACTGAAAACAGATAGTTCAACACAGTTTGTTTCATTACATTCTGCATTAAATTCCTCGTACAATCATATATAAATGATATTCAAAAATATCAAGATTTTAACCATTTTGGCCAGTAGTGGTGTCACACACACCCCCCATAGAGCACAGCACCTGGCGCAGCAATACCACTGCATCTCCTTACGTAAGGGGCAGTCCATCCTATAAGGTCTTTTAGGGGGCCCTGCTGCAGGTGCCAACGTAATCTGAATTTCAGTTAGTCATCTAGGGGTTCAATGTTCTAGTAGCACCAGAACTATGAATTCTCCTTCTGGTTGCATTGCAAACCGAACCTCCCAATAGCCTGCCGGTGTGGAATGTTACTACTGTTACATTATGTTTATAATACAAATTAAAATAATTTATTATATAAAAATAATTATAAACTTTTCTGAATTTTTTATAGTTAACAGTTTTATCGTTTTGGTTATTTTTTCATTGTTTAATGCTTCTTTCCCATTTTTAGCCTTTATTATAGGTGTATTGTATTTTACAGTAGTTAGCCCTTCAGGCTTTTTATTATAAAAAGGAAAAGTAGAATCAATATGTTTTAAAATAAAAATAAATACACACATCCTTTTCCTCTCTCTGGGGCTAACAAAAAGTTCAGGGCGAGGTGGTTTCCTTCATGAGAATGACACGGGTAAAAGGGCTAATCCCAAATGTAACTGCCCTGACCCAAATCGCTCCCCTAGGGACACCTGTAACCACAAGGGTGGTTAAAAGAGATGAAAAAGAGATGTCATGTTGACTTCGGACCATGGATTTTATTTTGCTTTTCTTTGCAAACATTTTAAATACAGAATTTAACACTGTGACAATTTGTCTGAAAATGACTAACAACCATGCTACAACACCACTGAACCATTGTTTAACACATATTTCAATATGTACTACATGGCAACACAATTTTGCTACTTAAACATGTGACTGCACGAATATGAGGAAGTGCAATTCATTGTTAAGTACTTCTCAAAAGTGGTTCAGATTACCTCCATGTAACTGCTTGTCAGCAATATGGCACAATTTAACATTCTCCCCCTATTCATTTCTATATGACAGAGATTTCAAGGGAAGGTCAATGATATATCCAAGAGATTATGGCTGCTGAATTATGGATTCAAACAGGTCCATAGGAAATGGAATCGCTTTTCATTTGTATTCTAATATACAATTCTCCTTTATAGTACATCTAAAATTAGACAACCTGGGTATATACACACCACATTAATTCTCAACTCATCCACTGAATTAGACTATTTCATGTTGCTTCCATAAAGAAATGAGGCAGAATGGAAAGAATGAAGGTGATGCTCCCTTTGAGCTTCGCCCCCCCTTTATCTGACACTCTGCAGCAACGGGAAGAGGCAGGAAAATGGGGGCAGCTGATTGGTGGCCGCTTGGTGGGGGCTGGGCGGGCTTTCATCTGGTATGGGGGCTGTGTCTCCTTGGCTGTCAGAGTTGTAAGGGTAACAAGGTAGACAGGAAATGTCAGAAAAGACACTTCTATTATTAGGATAGAAATGTTTAAGGGTATGTTATGGATGATATCAAGGGTCAGTCAGGACAAGCAATGGCTGAGGGGTCACATGCTCCCAAGGGCTCATCTGCTCAACCCCTGAAGCCCCAGCAGTCCTGACCATAGGCATATATTTTTCATGACTGAAAAAAAGCACTGAAGTTGGACCATTCAATTCAATTTTCATTTGATCCAATGAAATGAAACCTGGAGTTAGGCTGGCACAGTTAGGCCAGTAAACTTTGGCTGGCACAAGGGCCACTGTAAAGTACATTTACACTCTTAGAGTCAGGGAGTATGCTGGCCAGAGTCAGCACGTCTGTGTGTTGGCCTCTCTGACTCCATGAGTCGTTCAAACATACTATATAGTGCCCCTTGTGCTGGCCTAACTCCAGGTTAGGATTGCACTCTGAATGCATATGCATGAACCAGATGGCTCATGAACCATTCAATTAATGTTTTAATTCCATTGGTTGTTGTAATGAAGCAGTTGACATTGCAGTGCAGCAAAGTGGCAACTTTTTTAAAAAACAACCACCCTGCTTTTAAAGTTGAAAAAGTGTGGTCAAACATGTCCTGGTAACTGCCTCCTAGCACCCACCATGATTTTCATATGCCAGAGTTTAAACATTTAAAGTTTGTGTTCAAGGTCTGCCTTATTGGCTACAGCTGACAAGTGAAGGTTCCCCTCGAGCTCCTGGTCATGGGCACCGGTGGAGGTGAATCCCAGCTGCCACTGCCACCACCACTACCGCCACCGCCATCACGATCACCACCCCTGCCACATGAATTGCAGCATGGGCTGCCAGCCCTGATTGCAGTCTGCCTGGCCTCCTTGCCACAATGCTCGCTGGGGCAAACCTTGGCATCAGATGCTGAGGGGCTGGTGGGCTTCGAGTGACGGTGGCTTCCAGAGGTGGGTGCGGTAGCTGCCAGCCGGGATGGACACATTGCATCCGGGTTGCTCCCCCCAGGCGCCATGGGGAAGACCACAGCAGGAAGGCCAGTGGGCAGAGACGGGCAAGGCAGGTGGGACAGGGAGCGAAGGGCTGGGCATCCAGAAGGGGCATTCCTAAGTAGCCCACATGAATGTAAACCCCAGCAGGACAGTGATGAGAGGCTCTGGGGCAGGGAAGTGCCTGGCTTGGTTGCCATGACCCAGCATAGAGAGCAGAGGAAGGCGGGTGACATAACTCTGCTGTACATCTTTTTTCTGTGGCACAAAAGAACAAAAAAAAAAAACCCTTCTATGGTAGTATACTCCTCCTTCATGAAAATTCACCTTTGTGGAATCATGTTATTTACTCCCCAGGAGAAAGTATTATTATTATTATTATTATTATTATTATTATTATTTAATAGATTTTTATCCCGCCTTTATGCCCGAAGGCACTCAAGGCGGCATTCCAACATGCAATAAAATTTAACATTAAGTACCGTAATATACAAAAATGCATTGAGCCAATAACAATTTCTACAAGAAATTTGCCTCTTTTCAGCCACCTCTTTGAAGACTATGCCGAGCTCCAGCCCCATAGCTGGATGCTCGCTGATTGGCTTGCCCCCCTCCCAGCCACAGGAGGCAGCTGCTGCCCTCATTGGGCATCTGGCCATGGGGGCGTTGCCAGGAGCTCTCCTGGTGGCGAGGTGGCTTTTAGAGAGCCATTCTGTCTTGGATCCCAAAGGAAAACGGATCTCCTTCTGCTGCTTGCCTCTTTACTTTAGCTCCATGACATGGATCATCCTTCCTGTGCCTTTGGTAATGTATGGGGTATTGGGGAAGCTGTTCTCTGAAGGGGATCCTAGCCCATGGCTACTGCAGGAGGTAGCAGAGTTCCATGGGGCTTGCTGCTCAGTTGCAAACCCCTGTGTTGCTTTAAGGCATCTGGTGGCTGCATTTGCAGCTGTGTTTGTTTCCCTTCCGTGGTAAGTGCTAATGGTAGCTGAACCTCCTGCCTTAGAGGTGCCTGGGTAAGAGCTTGCTGTTTGTAGCTCCCCGGGTTTCTTACGCTGCTGTGGCCACGTGGTCGCCGCCATTTCACAGCTCCCACGCTGTTTTGATTGCTGGGGAAACTCAGGCGCATGCGGCATGAGATCTCCTGCTTGCTGGGCAATCCTGCCTCATGGGGTGCTCATGTGGGGGCTGGGCAGTACACGTGGGGGAGGATTTTTTGGCTGCACGTCCATTAGGAGCGTGTCTGAGGTTGCCCTCGTCGCAGCAGGAACCATGCTAGCAAGCTTTTCTTTTGCAGCTGCTGAGGCTTGTTCCTCCCCCTTTCTCCATTCAGAGCCCCCCCCCTACTGTAGCAAAGCACAAACGAGAAGGGAGGGGGGGTTCTCCCTTGGGGAAGAAGGTACAGATATTCACGCTGCCTAAGAAGCCCTCTTATCTCTTTAAGCATTCTTTCTTAGGCATTCTCTTTAAGATCTTCCTTTCCAATTGTTTTTGCTTAAAGAGCGGCCGTTTGGCTCTGCCCTAGATTGATAAGGAATTTGGGCGGTGATTGTGTTAACTAATTCAGCTGCCTGATTGATTTAAGTGAGGAATGTTGGGGTGTGTTTGGTTTGCCTTTTTACTGCTGCCTTGGGCTGTGTTTGGAGCCACCCCCATCCCCAGAAGGTTTGTATCCCTTCTTTGAGAGGTTGTGAGTTTTAATCCACAGGATTGGCATTCCATCTCTCTTTCACATATTGATTTATTGCTTATTTAATTTCCTCTTCCCCCCCCCTTTTTTAAAAAAAGTATTTATTTTTAGGAATTGCCCTTCTTTGCTTATTGCCTTTCTGTGGTAATGGTTTTCTTTTTTTGGGGGGGGGGGGGCTGACTTCTTTGCCTTCTGGGGTGATCTGCTATATAACTTAATTCAAGGTAGTTCTATTGACCTCTAAATAACTTGCTGAATGAAATTACAAATTGATTTGATAGCAGTTAATATTTGCTACAACGCCTGGAACTGATGAACCAGTTTTCTAAATTTCTTGTTAATATTTGACTACAACGCCTGGAACTGAATTGATGAACCAGTTTTCTAATTTCTTTCTCATTCCAAGTATGAAGCAGATTATTTCCTTCCCAGCTTTATGTGGCAATGGATTCTCCCCAGTGGTGGTATTCAAATAAATTAACAACCGGTTCTATGACATCATAGCCTGAGCAAAAAAACCCCCAAAGCCAGCTGAGGTAAGCAAGTGGGCAGGGCCCGGCCGTTTAACAACCGGTTCTATAGAACCTGGGAGAACCCCCTGAATAACATCACTGATTCTCCCTCACTGGAGATCTTCGAGCAGAGGCTCAACAGGCACTGCTGGAGATGCTATAGGAGGGATTCCTGCTGCAGGCAGGAGGTTGGACTAGATGGCCTTGTATTTCCTTCCAACTTAACAATGCTTTCCCTGCCTTAATAGGTTTCCTTGCCTTACATAGTGGATTATTCAGTTTTATGAACTTAAACTCCTTAGTTCCTTGTCAGGTTAATTTGGCTTGTTCATCCTTGTTTTCCCGGGTTAGAAGGACCTCATTCATGTCGTCCCAATGGCATTTTCTTTCGCATTGCATGACGGGGGATGTTTTTCCCTGCCTCTTGAGTTGCATGAAAGGATATGAGCATTTATGACCTTCTGGTTTCTTTTCCAGGGCTCAGTGAACTCCACCTTCACCTCTCTGTTTTTCTTTGGTGCATTTTTTCCACATGAGGCCTGGGAAGTAGCGGAAAGCTGGGCAATGTGCCCCCGCATGTCAACATTGGGCATTCAACAGTTGGCTACCGCAAGTAGAGTAGGCCATCCCTGTCTGAGCTGATCCAGTTTCTTCTTGCCTGGTTTCCCGATGGGGTCAATTATCCCACAGCCCAGCTATCCCCACAACCACTGCTCTGGCTTTCAGGATCTGGCCCTGACCATTATTATGTGGGGACAATGTTAGACTATGTTTGAGACAGGGCAATAGAAACAGGACAATGTTTGCCCTGGTGTCCACTAATTCATTATCCACGGTTTTAGTCATCCACAGATACCATGAGTACTGGGACTCCTATTGAAAGGATGGGAGAACATAAACATTTTTTTTTCTCACCTTGTTGCAAAGCCTCTGAGGTTCCCCTGTCTTTCAAGGGGCGTAAACTGGTATCAATGGTTTTGGGTATCCACGGTGAAGTCCGGAACACATTCTGGGCGTGCCTGTACTTTTCTGTTTTTTGTTTTTAGCTAACATGTAACATGCCTGTGCTTTTAGCTAACTGGTAATTAAGCTGTGTAACACCTTGCCTCAGGAAGGGGCAACAGTGTCTGGCTTAGGTGCCTTTGAAAGGATATTGGACAGATTTCTGGAGGAAAAGTCCAGCCCAGGCTACATGCCTTGAGGGGCAGTGCAACCTCCTTGTGGCAGAAGTAGGCTACCTTAGAATGCCTGACACAGTGGAATGGTATTGAAATGCAAGTATCTGCTTGTCTGATATGCTTCTTTTGGATACAGGAAGCAGGACTAGTAGATGGGGCCTTTTGGCCTAATCCAGTGGGGCTGTTCTTTTTGGGGGCTCGCCACTATCCTCTGGTCGCTTGGCTCTTCACAGTAAAATAAATAGGATTTAACATCCTGCCTCCCCCTGCTGCTCAGTATGGGGTACAGAGCCAGCGCTCTGTGGCTTGGGGGTGGTCAAAATGGCCAAGATTGCATCCTTATGGTGCCCTCATTAGGGTGCGTCCCTACGACAGAAACTGTGTATAGCATACAGATTCTGTTCCCTGGTGTTCTGTCATCCATGTGTGGGCAGAACTACCTTGCAGCCCTTTGGGTTATCCCTAACTATATCCTTTTATTTTATGGAGTGACCCTTGGTTTTAGAGCACGGAGTAGCTTTGTAGCTCTTCAAGGGCACTCGATGCAGGCTAGCCCTCAACAAGCAGCTGGTCTTCAGGTTGTCTGCTCTCTTAGTCAGTACCATAAATACCCTCCACTCTAATAGCATATCAGGACATGGTGGCGCTGTGCGTTGAACAGCCAAGCTGTTGACCTGTAGGTTGGCAGTTCGAGACCAAGCAATTGAGTGAGCTCCCATTGCTTGCCCCAGCTCCTGCCAACCTAGCAGTTCTCAAGCACCAAAAAATGCAAGTAGATAAATTAGGTACCACTTCAGTGGGAGGGTAGCGGTGTCCCTTGCGCTGTGGCGTATAGTCATGCCAGCCACGGGACTAGACAGGGGCCCCTTGCACTTGACCGGCATTCCTCGCTAGCGAGCTAGATATGATGTCAAGTCTAGTCAGCTCCCAGCAGACAAGAATCCATCGCTTCTTGAGCTGCAGTCACTTGCAGGGGGTTGCCCATAGGCTTTAGGTTATAGCTGGCTTGCAGGGAGACATGGACAGCTGGCCTCAGTTCCTGCAGATTACCGAAGCTGGATATGTAAAACTACACATAAGGAGTGGCATACAGCAGCTTCTCACATAGAACACAATTTAACTGGAGGACTGCGCATGACATGAATGAAGTAAGAAAGAAATGAATGCAGGAAATGAGCTAATATTCCTAGATTGCAGGTCATCTCGTTGGCTCAGGGCGACTACTCAATTTGTTCCACTGCTCATTAACGCACCTAAGAGGCCAAGCTGCTGATGCTCTGGGATGCAGCCAGCAACGGCGGGGTTTTCAGCAGCTATTTTTAGGGGGTGGTGGTGTGCCACACCATGGCCAGAGGAGTGGATCAAAACCAACCTTGCACCCAGCCACACCTCTCTGGAACACTTCCCCATAGTGATCGCTGTTCACTAGCAGGGCCAGGAGTTTACCAACTCCACCATTTGCTTCAGGCAATAATAATAGTCATCAACAGTTTGCCAAGCCAAATAGCCAGGGTCAAGGGTATCATCAGGCCTTATGCCCATTAACGCTTTATCCATAGCCCTGCACGACCCAGGAGGTGGCATGGTCAATGCACTGTCCTGGTTCAGAGAAGTGCTTCCATGAGTTGGCCATGAATGTGTTTCTTGCCCTTAATCCCAGGCCCCTCCTGAGGTCCTTTGTTTCATGCCCTGGCACCCAGCACCCGGCGTGGGTACTTTTTGAACGTGAGAAAATTCACCTCCTGAGGTTGAGGGTGGCAGGGCCCTGACACCGAGTCAGTCCATACTGATCAGCGGGGTGGAGGGCAGAAGGCCCTGTGCCTGGTCCACCTGCCCCGGTTCGGGGCATTGTTCCAATTTGCTATGAGACCCTGCTCACCTTGTTCAGTCATGCCCCTATTTTGTGCCAAGCAATTGAGGCCACTTGGCCTTCCCCTGGTGGGGTTCGGGTTACACTCCTTTGGCATGGAGCAAGCCCAGCAGAATCTGGCAGTGCTTACAAGCTGCATTTCAGGGCAGAAGCATTTGGTTTAGTCGCCTTCTGTGCCCTTATACAGCCATGGCTGCCTGGTGCTTCAAGGGAGATGTCACATGGGTGGCATCGGGCATGGGGCCCTTAACTGCTTACTGCTGCGCGGTGCGGCAAGAGTGCGCCACGCGTGTGGCATTGGGCATGGGGCCCTTAACTGCTTACAGCTGCGCGGTGCGGCAAGAGTGCGCCACGCGTGTGGCATCGGGCATGGGGCCCTTAACTGCTTAACGCTCCACGATGCGGCAAGAGTGCGCCACGCATGTGGCATTGGGCATGGGCCCTTAACTACTTACTGCTGCGCGATGCAGCAAAGAGTGTGGCATCGGGCATGGGCCTGCTTACTGCAGCAAGGAGTGCGCCACACATGGGGCATAGGCCCTTACCTGTTTACTGCTGCGTGGTGTGGCAAGAGCGCGTCATGCGTGTGACATCGGGCAGGGGCCCTTGCCTGTGGCATGGGGATAAAGGCTTGAAGGAGGCTTTGGTGTGCATTCGGAAGTCAGCTAAGGCACAGAGTTACCCATCAGCAGGCCCACAGTTGTGGGCAGGGAAGCTCCTGACCTTAAGCCTTAGCCCATCCCAGATGCTTTGGGTAGCTGCTTCCGCCCCTGCGGGGGTTGGACCAAGAAGGGCTATGCCCATGGGGCTGGCCTGGAGTCAGAATGTTTTGCCTACCAAAGGGGGGTCGGGCAGCGTGTGCCCCCCCTTCAGTTAAGGCCTCACCCCTTTGCCTGCCTCAGTTAATTGCCAGTGGTCCCTAGCTCTGTCCTATGGGGTGCACCACGCGTGTGACATCGGGCATGGTGTCCTCACCTGCTCACTACTGCATTGTGCGGTGAAGAGTACGCCACATCTGTGGCATCGGCCATGTGCCCTTACCTGCCTACTGCCTTGTGCAGCAGCATGGGGAGGACCTTCCCCCCTTTATTTTGATGGCCACAGGGTGTGGCATGTAGGCCTGGTGCCTTTATTTATGTGAATCGCCACGTTGTGTGGCTAGGGGCATTCTGCCCCAATTGGTTGCGGTGCTCACTACACTGTCTGCTTGCCCAGGCCTGTGGCCTGAGTCCCCCCATGGCCTTAACAACTGCTTGGCTGTCCAGGCTGGGTCCCCTGTATTCACACTCTGGTTTTTCATTCAGGTTGCTTCAGGAACCAACACAAGTGCTGATTGGGACTCAGCTGGGGCTAGTCACCAGTGCCAGGGTTCACTGGGCCGCCAGGCGAGGCATGAAGCGGGGACAGTTGCTCCCCATGGTCTCAGAATTTTTAAGGGCAAATCCGCCCCACTCCAGGTAATAGTAACCCACTGGGCAAAATGACCTGACCCTGGGAACCAGGCTGTCTTTAAGGAGGCAAGCCTGTAATGACATTAGGGTTTTGTGGGACTGATCCCGGGATTAGTACTGGTTTGGTCCGAGCTGTTACAGCACAGGATCTGGAGAGGGGCGGCTTCCATGCCGCATAACAAGCGCGCACAGAGAAAAGTAAATTGGTAAGTGGGCAGCTTTGTGCGGCAGGCTGGCGGCCTGGTCATTCAGCACCCTGCAATTGTGCATTCTTCTCCTTCTCTGTTTGAGGATGACGGGGTCCACTTGCTGGAGGACGGAGCGGATATTTTCCTCGGAGACCAGCAGCGGAGCCTTCATGGCCTTTTGTTCCCTGGTGGGAGGGGTGGGTGTCAAGCTCTAGGCTGACCCCCCCCCAGTGGCAGGTTAGCACGGGCACAAAGGCTGGAAGGAGGCTTTTGGTGTGCATCCGGAGGTCAGCTAAGGCACTGAGTGACCCATTGGCTGGCCCACAGTTGCTGACCGGCGCGTGGGGCTGGCATGGAATCTCTTAGCCTCAAGCCTTGGCCCCGCCCCAGATGCTTCCCGG
>JAJKFI010000001.1:39618246-39632148 GCA_029204185.1 Lerista edwardsae | reverse complement strand
GAGAGAGAGAGAGAGAGAGAGAGAGAGAGAGAGAGAGAGAGAGAGAGTTGGAATTAAAGCAAGCAGTGACAGGTAGGAAAAAAGGCACCAGTGGAGGAGAGTAGACTGCCCCCACTTCACTCCAGCCTAAATTTTTCCAGCCCTACACCTGCATAATTCTACAAGGCAGACTGGAACATTTTGTTGTGTTGTTGCTACTCCTTTTTATGCAGTTGGTTGTATATTTAATAAAAAAAAACGTAGTTTACTATACGTCCCAACAGAGGCTCTTACACCTACAACATTTGTCTTTGCCTTCTTTTCCACCACTGGATCACCAGCAGTTCCGTAGCCAACAGTCTGCACACTTTGCTGGCTCTTCCTGACTCAACTGTCAAGAAGCCCCAACAGGGTGTCATTTCTGCTAATGCTAAGTCATGTCTATACTATAGGTGGAAAAAGGTGGACAGGCCATGAGGTCTTGCCAGGCCACTTGGGGTTTTGCCCCTGCAGCTGCAAACAAAGGGCTGGCACTGCCACATCTGCCAGCTAGCAGATAGGAAGTTTGTCTGTGGTGAACCTAAGCCAGGCTGCCGGCAGGGCCTGTGGGTGAAGGAATCCCTCCTTCTGCCTATCTCTGAGGCTACTAGATCTCTCAAGAGGCTGGAGGGAGCCCAGCCACAACTGCCTCCAGCTCCAGACGCTACCTCTCATGACTCCCCAATATTGGCTACCCTGAGGGTGGCCACCCCTTTCCTGGCAGAGCCAACACTGTAATTGCACGAGCAGCTCCAAGGTGATGAAGATCAGAAGGTCTCATTTTTTCTGCAACTGAGAGCGCAAGCCTAACCTGGAGTTAGGCTGGCATAGTTAGGCCAGCAGTTTGGCCAGCAAAAGGGACACCGTAAAGTATGTTTGGACCACTTTTGAAGTCAGAGAGGCCAGCACACAGACGCGTGCCATCCTCACTGACTCAGAGAGTGGATCAAGTGCACTTTACAGTGGCCCTGGTGACAGCCAAACTGTGCTGGCCTAATTGTGCTGGCCTAACTTCAGGTTAGGATTGTGCCCTCAGAGCTTTTTTGTCTAATGTCCATGCCACACTTTACAACGCTTTAGTCCAATGGTTCCCACTGTGAGCTGTGGCTTCCTGGGGAACTATGAAAACCAGCCTGAGAAGCAGTGGAAACCTTGTGGAAAAACTTTCGGCCCTATGCAAAGTATAGGATTGTAGCCATAATGGGGAGCCATGAACAACCGTTGATTTGGTCAAGGGAGCCACCAGTAGAAAAAGTTTGGGAACCATTGCTTTAGCCCATGAGTTTGAAGCCCCAAACCAATTTGTTTATGGTTTGCTGTGCGGAGTCTTTTGAAGAAAGCCAAGACATGAACAAATTGTGTTTTGGAAGATAAACGGAATGCTTTTGGAGACTAGGCCAAACTGAGGATTAATACATCTGCCATCTGGAAACTTTGGAGATGTCTTTGAAGACCTCTTTCACACCACTCTCCTCATCTAGAAGGAATGTATGGCTTGTAAGGTTGGCTCTTAGGCTGGAAGCGTATTACATTGTCACATTACTCAATGGTCTCAAAATGGAATCCTGTCAGGATTCTCTGCCTCTAGCCCATCACTTCCAAAACATCTCTTCACAGTAAGGTGGGATGGACTGACACATTTCGAAAGAGTGGGAAAAGATTGCACCTTTCTGAACATTCCATCTCAGGTTTGCCTGAACTCATTTACAAACTCTGCCATTTGAGACACCTGGTAACAAGAGAGTGTAACCGTTACACTTAATAGCTTTCTAAATTCTCCAGCTATTGACACTGGAGTGCTCCATGCGAGCTTTTGCCTAATTGCAATATCATTGATCATATATATGGATGACTAGTTAATTTCTTTTAGGGACTAATTCTATGCATGTCTACTAATTCTATGCATGTCTACTAATTGTGCTCAATTAGACTTTCTTCCAGGAAAGTGAATACAGGATTGCTGCCTTAGAGTGCAATCCTAACCTATAGTTAGGCCGGCACAGTTAGGCCAGCAGAGTTTGGCTGGCACAAAGGATACTGTAAAGTTAGTTTGGACCACTCTCGGAGTCAGAGAGGCCAGCACACAGACCTGCATCATCCTCACTGACTCTGAGAGTGGTTCAAACGCAGTTTACGGTGTCCCTTGTGCTGGCCAAACTTTGCTGGCCTAACTGTGCCGGCCTAACTCCAGGTTAGGATTGTACTCTTAGTGTTGTTTGCGTAGTAATTAGGGGGATATGGGTAGATGCTCATTTTGACAACTGAATCTCATTACCAAGGTGAAACAGTTGCTTCTGTGAATTGTGCATTTACAATGAGAAAATCAGTCCTACACATGACATCATCTGTGCAGCAGTGTGGGCTGACCATCAGCCAGAAGTTGTGGACACCCTCTCTTCCCAAACATGTGCACAGGCCTGACTCCATTTTGGATTTCATCCTGGGAGTTAAACAGGCTGCTGCCCTGCAAAGAACTGAGGTCACACAGGTGACCCTTAGGAGATAAGGTTAATTTCAGAACTATTAAGAATTGGTGCCAGGGAATCTGCCCGCCTCCTTTTCCTCAGGAACATGGAATGCAAATCTGGGTCTCTGACAAAAGGTGTATGCAAGGACAAGTCCTGCCTGAAATTAAATCAAGTCCTTATCTGTCCAGGAGCTAGGCTCACCTGGACAATTCTTTTCAGACTCTGCCGAACAGTCTCCCACCCTGAATCTGAAGCAACACACACCCTGCTACACCCCATTGTCCAGCAGGAACATTTTGATGGGTAGGCCATCAGGAGCCCACACAATCCAGTCAAGTCAGGAAGTTCCTGTGCATAACCAAAGAAGCAGCTCCAAACATCTTTGTCTTGCTAAGAATGTTTTGGTACATCTACATCTACCCCTGCTCTGGAAGCAGAATTTTAGAGAAGAGAAGGAGAAGAGAAGGAGTTCACTTCAGAAACTAGCTGGAGTGTCCCTGCTGCGTTTTTGGAGGCTTCTGTCCCAGTCAGGAAGCCTCCATCTTGGGCCCTGCCAAGGACTGCTTTTTGCTCCATCTTCTGGAACCTGGAATCTTGTAGCCCTGCCTGTGCTGCCTACAAGGACCTCACATCCCTGACCAACTGCATAGGATAGGTAGTATTTCCCCCATTTTTTCTCTTCCTTCTAAATCTCTCCCTCTCCCTCTCCCTCTCTCTCCCTCTCACTAACTAATCCCTGTTGTTTATGAATGCAAGTCCATTGAACTGATCTTCTAAGCAAAAGTACCTGGAATTAAATGTGCCTTTTTGCTGTTACCTATATTTCTTTAATAAATTCTATTTTCTTCGAAAAAGCTCTGTCTCATGGTTACTGTTAGCCTAAATCTGAGGCACTTTGAGGTTGTTTGTACTGCTCATCCACATCAATTATCCCCAAATTGTCTCACTGCTGAATTTAACCTCTCATTAGCTAATTTCCCCAATTTCAGAATTTCACATGCACATACGTGTGCATGTGACTGAGCAGTGTTGACATAGTGGCTGTACAAATGGTCATTAGGAGTGTGGTCATTAACACAGGCTTGCGCCTTCCTAACATGTCTTTATATACAGAGCTAGAACAGAACAAGAGCTCCACCCCAGTAGGCCTGAACCAGTCTAGACAACTATCAGACACCAGTTGAAATCCAAAGAAAAGGCTGAACCTAGGCTGTGAGCCTGATCTTTGATGGAGATCAACCCTTCTCGAACAGCATGCTGTCTTTCTGAATAGAGAGAAGTGCTTCATAATAATACTTAAAGTTTGTATAACACTTTCCGGATGTTTGAAGCAATTCATGTGTAGTATCTTGATATAATCCTAAAGCATAACATTGTATGCTTGCCCTCTATCGCTTATTAACCCCTATCATCCAGCTGAAGCTGAGAGGGAATTGCTTGCCTAGGTGCACCAAAGGAGTGCATGGCAGAGGCAAAATTTAAGCTGGGGAAGCTCTGATGATTCACAGTCCTGCAGTCCACACACAGGCGTAGGAAGGGTGCTGTGGGGGGAGGCGAGCATGGCGGGTGCTGGCTGCAGTTGAGCACAGCAGCGCAGAAAAACCCTTTTTGCTCCCCCCGCTCTCCCTTGTGCTCTGATTGCTCCTGAATGGAGCAATTCCGAACACAGGGAGGTGTGGCCAGGTGATGCGCAGGGATGGGTTGGCCGCACTGGGAACATAGTGGCATCTCCCTGTCCCAGCTGCTCTGCCAGCCAAGTATGGCTCTGAGCCCACACTACTCCAGTTTAGTCACACTCATGTCTTTTGGCCCATTCTACCTCCTCCTTTCTTGGTGCTGTTTTCTTCTGTCTCACACCTCAGCTAACGACAACTAGAGGAGCCCTTTTCAGTCCCTCTGAAAGAGAATTCAATGACATTCAGTAAAGAAGAAGAATTCACCCTTTATGAAGCTAAAATCCTCAGATAGGTAATAGAATGGGAAAGAATGCTTCATGTTTCAAGGCCAAAGTCAGTCTCTATTTATTCCTTAAAGCTCTATGTTTTTAATTGCCTGAAAATGTGACCCAATGAAGACAATTATTTCAAATCTCACTGTATGTGTGAGCAAGTATATGTGCCATTTACTGACACTTTAGCTGAGAAGTCTCAGCTGAGACTTAACATTATATGCTTAAGGACATAAATACAGTACTTCAAGCTAGAAGCCACTTTAAATTCCTCCTTTGGGAAATGGTTTTCTTGAGGCCAATCTTTTTTTTTATTTTTTATGTGGAGTAGCTCATAATGTGGATTGGAAGATTTTATGTCACTAATGAAAACTTTTCTGGGAGTTTTCTGGTGTATTGCATTAAAATCCCCTCATCAGTGTGGTGAGATGCTACATATCAATACTTTACTATAGCATGGCAAATACGATCTGGGACAACTGGCAAGCTGTCTCACAATGTATCAGCTATACATTGTTTTGGGGAGTGGGATGCTACATTCCCACATTTATTGGAGCGGAAGTTGAATGAAAGCACATTTGGATTTTTTTTATTAAATATGATGCTAAAGTTCTCTGAGTTTGGGTTTCGAAATTGAACTTGGAAATTCTAAAGTGCCCTCTCGAACTCTCAAAACTCAACTTCTGATTCACAGCTTGAAGAATCTGAATTCCATCTCACCAGCCTTCCACCCGAAACACATCCTTTACTTATTCAGAAGCAGGTGAGGGCTTCTTTCTGCCCATTCAGTAGACTACAATCTCATCAGTCCCTTTGCTTTTGTTCTTTGGGGGAACAAGAAAAAGATTAGGCATAAGGAACACACTAAAGTATGTTTGGACCACTCTTGGAGTCAGAGAGGCCAGCACACAGACTTGCACCATCCTCCCTGACTCCAAGAGTGGTCCAAAAGCTTGACCCTTGTGACAGCCAAATTTTGCTGGCCTAACTGTGCCAGCCTAACTCCAGATTAGGATTACGCTCTTAATCATGGCATGTTGCATCCAGAGCAAGGAAGGGGAGAAGAATGGCGCAGCAGAGGAAGGAGCACACACCCCCTCCTGCCACCTGGGTAAGGGTGTGTTGAGGGTTTGAAGACCAGGAGATAAAGTGCTTGAGGGAAAGGAGAACTGACAAGATCGTTTCTCGGATCTCAAAATGGTTGATTTATGATCCAATCTTGGGGTGGGGTGGGGTAAAGATTGGATCATTTATGAATCATTTGGCAGTAACCTAAGCCAGCTCCCCTATCCCTGTTTATTGTTAGGATTGAATGTGGGAGACCTGACTTAGGATCAGATCCAGTGGTGTCATCCAAATGATTTAGGAACAGGTGCTCACTTTTGATTGGCACTTGTCGGGGTCCACCCACCGGAAGTGACATCATAAGCTGGAAGTGATGTCGTGGCAGGAAGTGAGGTCATAGCCGGAAGTGATGTCATGACAGGAAGTGAGGTCATAGCCGGAAGTGATGTCATGATTGTTTTCATGGAGGTGATCATGTTTGTAATAACTTCACCTCATCTTCGGAGGTACCAAAAACATTGCTCAAGATGGCCACTGCAGTTACCACCATTTCTAATGGTCTCCCTCATGGACAGGGCAGTGGGATAAACTCCCAACTTGGGAGATTAATTTGGATGGTTGGCGGGGTTTGTCAGAGGTGGAGGAAGGGTAACTTCTATTGCTTTGTTTTCTAGAGATGTGTATATACATATTTTGCTTCAACTGTTCCCGGTTAAACAGCAGGCTAGACTGTACTAGATTGTGAGCCCTTTTGGGACAGGGAGCCATTTAACTTTAATGTGAAATGCAAGGAGCCGGCAAGGAGCAGGAGGGGGAACGGGCGACCATAAAAAGACCGCTTGGGGGCTGGGGCTGGGGGGAGGCTGCAGGAGGAACTGGGACACTGGATCTGCGCGGCTGGAGGGAGCAGGAGCCCCAGGCAGCCTACCTTCTCACGCTTGCTGCCTTATTCCCAGGTCTCCCTCGCTGCCGCTGCTGCCGCTGCCGCCACCTCCTGTCCTCTCGCTCTGCTGCTGCTGCCACCACCATGCTGCCTGCCTGCCTGCTTCCTCACAGAAAGTGCAGGCAACGGCTGCGGGTGTGCAGTACGCATGTGCAGCTGCTGAGCCAACCAGCCGATGGGGCCAGCTTCGAGTGGGCGGGGCCAGCTCAACTTCTAGAAACCGGTACTCACGTAGTGGTTCGTAGTGGGTGCATGACATCACTGATCAGATCCTAACTTAGAGATGAACTCATTTGCTAGTCTTGCACGAATTTTATTCTGCTATTCCTCCATCAGTTAAAGAAGGAAGAATGGTTGTTGGGAGGGCAACCCAAATGCAGATTGTATAGAGCTTCACACAGGCAAAGACAAAGCTGCATGATCTGTTTTGCATGAAGGCGGTCCCAGGTTCAATCCCTAGCATCCTTAGGTAGGGTTGGGAAGGACTCCTGTCTGAAATGATTGACAGTAGGCGCCAGCCAGTGTAGACAATACTGATGTGAATTGACCAATGGTGGATGGCTGGTTTGATTCTGCAGAAAGTAACTCCCTGTTTTACATATTTTAACCCCATCCCATCACCAAATGATGCCTATATTGGCCTACTACAAGACCGCAAAAACTTATACTGTGCAACCCTGATTCTCTGAGCCAGTTTACCCTAAAATATCTAGCTATTTCAGGGCGCTCCAAACTCTGGCCTGTGGGCCGGATCCAGTGTTCCCTTTCCCCAAGGTGACCTGCGCTTAACGTTCTGCTGGGGAGTGAAGCAGTGATTGTGCCTACAGTTTCCAAGTGTCACCGCGGCCAGCCTCTTCCTGGCTGTCTCACCCCAGCAGGCTGAGTGCCTGCCATTTTAGGCAGGCACAGCTGGCCGTGGCAACACTTGGGAACTGTAGGTGTGACCGTTGCTATGCTCCCTGGCGGAACGGTAAGTGTAAGTTGCTCCGGGGAGCTTTTTCAAAGATATAGCAGTCTCTAGTTTGGAGACCAATGAGTTATTTGAATTCTTGACACGTGTCCCCATTTCAGCATAGCCCTAGTTAAACTGCAAACTTGATGAAAACAAACTTCTGTTCCTGCAAATATTTTTGGCGATTCCCAGGCCCTTCAGATAAACAAATCTGTTCTAGAAATATAATAGTTATTCATTACATTCAAATATTTTCATATTCTGAAATGAGCTAAGTGTCCAGGACTGGATTTTCCCCTATTTCTAATTCTTGAGAGATCTCATTATGCATTTATTTCTCCGTCCTCTGTGGCGGACTACCAGAGCAGTCATTCATTAGTTTTCATAATATTTTATTATTTACTCTTGCTCTAAGTTGATGGGGAGACAGAAAGGCAAGACTGAACAGATTGTTTGCTGCTGCAGTTGTACTGATATTGTCACAGTGCAGTCCTTCCAGTATTGGTCAACATCACTGAGAATCCACACCAAGAATGAGATGAGAAAGAAAAATTAGTCAGTGTATGTGCACGTGTGTGGGGAGTAAAGTATCCCAAGTATTTAAAATTTCTTCTTCCATTTCTGTGAAGCAATTTCCCTGTGGTGAACACCTATCACTCTTATCCAACTTTCTTTTATTAGGAGGCTTGAGGAAAGAGAAACGAACCACATTCTGCTTTAACTGAGGGTGCAGTCCTAACCAACTTTCTAGCGCGGACATAGCTGTGCCAACAGGTCATGTGCTGCATCCTGCAGTGGAGCCATAGTCATGGAGGTATGGGAGCCTTGAGGTATGGGAATGTTTGTTCCCTTACTTCAGAGATACATTGCCCCTACCCCGGTGCTGGAAAGTAGATTAGGATTGTGCCCTTCAATCAATCAATCAATCACTAGTATTTATATACCGCTTTTCAACATAAAGTTCACAAAGCGGTTTACAGGCAAATAATAACATTAAAGTTAAATGGCTCCCTGTCCCAAAAGGGCTCACAATCTAAAAAGAATGGAGAACACCACCAGCAACAGCCACGAGAAAGACACTGTGCTGGGGTGAAGAGGGACAATTGCTCTCCCCCTGCTAAATATAAGAGGACACCACTTGGAAAAGTGCCTCTTGCCCACTTAGCAGGGGTCACTAAGGGGTCACCTTATTTGTTTTGTTCAAAAATTAGACCAATTCTAACAGTGCAATCCTACCCAGCATTGGAATGGTGAGGCCAGCTGGCCAGCGCCATATCTTAAGCTGGATAGGGGAGGCTGGAGCCTCCCCATGGGAGACTCCAGCCTCCCCAATGCGTTACTCGGATCTGTGCCTGCTAAACAGCAGGCGCAGATCCAAGGAGACCCTGCGGCCCAAATCAGGGCCGCGCGACCTCCCTGACGGGCTTAGGATTCGGCCTTATTGGTAAAACACTGCATACAAAGCATCTTGAAGCCATCTGTACAATCACATCAAGATTGCATTTTTGTAGTGTTACGTCAATGCAATGTCAATGTTTATCAGGGATGTGCAACAGGGGACTGAATGAGCAGGAATGTGCAACCAGAATGAATAGAATGACAATCTGTGCATGCACAGCACTCTGTACATATTTTAGAGGAAAAAAATGAAGCTATGGAAGTTTACTGCCTTATCACCTTCATTTAAGAAACAAGACCAGATTATTCATATAGTTATTTTTTTTAATGTATATCCTGCCCTTTGGCAAGTCCAAGGTGGCTTACAATATATGAACATTAAAACAGCCAACATCATTAAAATAACTCGCAGAGGAAACCAAGAACATAAGAACCTCCACAGAGAAATTCAGATGAACAGAATTTTGGAAGTGAGTTTTCCTGACTGCCAGAAGAACAGACTATCACTATCTCAGATGATCTTGGACTCGTGAGGTGCAAAAGCTCAGTGGCAGAATACAAGCCTTGTGTACAAAAGGTCCTAGGTTCAATCCCTAGCATCTCCAAGAACAGCAGAAGAAAAAAAAAACCTCTCTGAGACCCTGGGGAGCCACTATACTAACAGTCAGTGTAAATAGTACTGAGCTATGTGAACTAATGTCTGCCTCAATATAAGCTTTATATAGTTATTTTCGGTCCAACTTGGCTGAATACACTCTCTAAAAGATACACTGAAATATCTTCTACCACTATATTTTCCAACTTGTTGGTATTTTCCTGACTGTATTACTTTCAACAAGAACTTAGGTGATTCACATATTTTCCTCCCCCTCCCCATTGATTTCTCAGAGGTCTGGGTACTCCAGAACCCAAGAGATTTTTTTTTCCATCTTCTATCTGCATCATTTCTCTGCTGTGTCTTTCCTTTTGCCCTTTTCTCTCCTTCATGAGTCACAAAATAACTTTTCCCAAGTAAACATTTCACAAACTATCATCATAACTCTTCTTTGCTCATTTTACTGGAGGAGACATATTGCATCTCATTGTTAAGATGATTATCTTAGAAATACAGAACTTGCTTCAGGGTGTTAGATAAACTCAAAAAGGAAATGTAGGATGGTAGTTGGACAACTATTCATATCTTATCTATGGGTCATGCAATGCTAATCCTTTGAGAGGGAATCCGGCAGCTACTTCCATGGAGGTCAATATTTTACAAGCAGCAGAGACAATGGTGTTCCTTTTATGAATGTGAAGGGAATTTAATGACATCCTTTCTTCAAATTAAGTATATGCTGACTTGCGACGCAGGACCACTATTCATCAGCTTGCAGAATCAAGGCAACACCAGTTTTCAAAGAAATAAAATTATTTAGGGAATTGATCAGCAAACATGAGCCAGCAGTTTTTTTGGACTGTTTACTTACTAGTTGTTGTGCTAGCTTCAGAGCTAAAGAAGCCATGAGCGTTGAAAATGCCTGAATTGCTCTGTAACATTAATTTAAATTGCAGATGTTTTGGGAAAAATGGCATGCCTAAATGCGCTAGCAGCATCACAGGGGCACAAACAGGCCAGCAAAATTTGGCTGGCACAAGGGCCACCATAAAGCACTCTCGGAGTCAGGGAGGATGGTGCATGTCCATGTGCTGGCCTCTCTGACTCTGAAAGTGGTCCAAACATACATTATGGTGTCCTTGTGCTGACCAAACTTTGCTGGCCGAACTGTGAGAGCCTAAGTCCAGGTTGCACTCCCAGACAGAGACATAGGGGAGATCACAGAGAGGGGGATCGCAGCGCTAGGTTTTGCAATAAGCCACTTCCTCTTGGGAGCAATTTGCTCTAGCTGCTGGGAATGGCTCTGAAGAGGAGGGGGAGTGGCTGCTTGCAAAACTTAAGTGCTGTGATCCCCCACTAGGTACGCCTCTGATTCCAGACAGGGAATGGAGAGAGGGATCAGGTCTTACTCCTGCCCTCTTCCAGTGGGCACTTTTGTTGCTGCCCCTGGCCCAGTAGAGAAGAAGAGAAGAAGATGGTGGGAGCGTGAAAGTTGGTGTTGGGTGTGGCAGGGGGCATATTGCCAGGTACAAGGGAGTGGCAACATGATGCGGGCATCTCGTCTTGTGTGGTTCCTGTGGCATCTGGTGGGCTGTTGTGAGACTCAGGAAGCTGGACTAGACGGGCCTTTAGCCTGATCCAGCAGGCTCTTCTTAAGTTCTTATATTAGAGTTTGCTTGGCAAAACAAGGAGAGCTATTTCTGGTGTTTCTGACCATAGCACCACTCATCTAATCTGAGCAGATCCTCTGAAGGGACCAGAAAAGAGCCCACCCATCTCCAGCTGCCTGCTTGTGGACTACTTATGCCCTTTCCTGTGACAGGATGCTATATCAGAGCCTTTGCCTAAAATCACCCCACCTAAGAAGCAGCAAAAATGCAAACACAAGGACAGGAGGATTTCCCGATCTGCTACTTTAACATCAAAACATGCTTTGTTAAAAAAAAACTTAACAGGCACACAGAACAAAATGAAAGTGGGGGAGGGAAAGCCAAGTGAGAAACTGAAGAAAGCCTCCTCATTAGATGAACAGGAATCATAACAGATTTCAAAGGTGACAAACTAATCCATATGCAAAAAATACGCCAACAGATGTCTCCTGCAATCAATTTGCTTTTTCTCACACATTTTTTTCCTTCCGAACAAGGAGTCTGTACCATTCTTAACAGTCTTCCTTGTTTGCCGCCTGTTTTCCTCACCTCATTGTTCTAGCCTCCTATCAAGCTGCTTATATTATCACCCTTTTATTTTAAAACAGGCTTTGTACCCTTTTGATCCACTAATTGCTGTTTGACTGTCTGCTTCCCTCTCCTTTGCCACCTAACTCGTCTTTCCCAACTCACATGCTTTCAACCTTTTCCCCTCACAGTTCCTTTCACCTCATCATTGATATAGTCTTCCTTTTCCTCTTTTATCAGCTGACCTTGTATTTGATATAAGTCCTGTTGCACATTAAAAAAACACAACTCCCTCATGACCACAAATTGTGACCTCTGATTTTATTTTCCATTTCTGTTCTTATTTTATTAAACACTAGCTGTTATGTACCTGGCGTTGCTCGGGTGTTTATATTTCCCATCCCTGACCCATCCCCCAATTTCGGGTGTTTTCGACCATTTTCACCTGGGGGCCCCTGCGCACCCCCACCCCTGGGGGCCCGGGGGGGCCTGACCCCCACAGTGTTTGTCGCCAGGCCACAAGGCATACGCATGCCGAGTCTGGCACCAATTGCTCCAGGCATCACAGTGGGGCATGGTGGAGAGCTTGTATCGCACCCACATTGGGGGGCACGGACCCAAACTCCCAGAGCATCGCTGTTGGCCTCGGTGACCCCAGAAACTACAGAACCGAGGACGATCTCGTCGATTTCTGACCATTTTCACACGGGGGCCCTGGGGGCCCCCGGGGGCGCTAGGGGGGCCAGACCCCCAGAGGGCCTGTTGCCAGGCTGGAAGGCACACGCATGGCGAGTTTGGTGGACATCGCTCCAGGCGTTCCAGCAGGGCATGGCAGATATTGTGTCTTGCACCCCTTCCCGCACCCCAAGCCGAGGTGGGATGAACCCGGAGTCCGACGGTGTCAGGAGCATCGCCGCTCGCTCCGGCAACCCCGGAAACTATGGATTCGACGCCGATTTTGGCCGTTTTCGACCATTTTCATTTGGGCCCCCCGCGTACCCCCACCCCCGGGGCGTGAGGGGGGTCTAACCCCCGCAGCGTTTGTCGTCAGGCCACAATGTGTACGCGTGCCGAGTTTCGTGTAGCTCGGGCCAGGCGTTCCAGCAGGGCATGGCGGATGTTGTGTCTCGCACCCCTTCCTGCCCCCCACGCTGAGGGGGGGTGACCCTGAACTCGGACAGCGTTGGGAGCGTCGCCACTCGTCCCAGCGACCCCGGAAACTATGGATTTGACACCGATTTTGGCCATTTTCGACCATTTTCACGCAGGGACCCCCACGTACCCCCACCCCTGGGGGCCCTAGGGGGGCCTGACCCCCGCAGTGTTTGTGGCGAGGCCACAAGGTGTATGCGTGCCAGGTTTCGTGTCGCTCAGTCCAGGCGTTCCAGCAGGGCACGGCGGATGTTGTGTCTCGCACCCCTTCCTGCCCCCCACGCCGGGGGGGGGGTACCTGAACTCGGACAGCACCGGGAGCGTCGCCACTCGTCCTGGTGACCCCGGAAACTATGGATTCGATACCGATTTTGGCCATTTTTGACCATTTGCATGCGGGGACCCCCAAGTACCCCCACCCCCGGGGGCGGTAGGGGCCCCCGCCCCCGCAGTATTCGTGGCCAGGCTGCTAGGCTTCCGCATGCCGGGTTTGGTGCCAATCGGTCCAGGCGTTTCAGCAGGGCATGGCGGACGCTGTGTTTCGCACCCCTTCTTGCCCCCCATGTGGGGGGGGGCAAACCCAGATTGCAACTGCATCGGGAGCATCGCCACTCATCTCGGCGACCCCAAAAACTGTGGATTTGACTTCAAGTTTGGCCGTTTTTGACCGTTCTCACGTCGTCGTCCCCGTACCCCCCCGGAGGCGGTAGGGGCCCCCGACCCCCGCAGTATTTGTGGCCAGGCTGCTAGGCTTCCGCATGCCGAGTTTCGTGCCAATCGGTCCAGGCGTTCCAGCAGGGCATGGCGGACGCTGTGTTTCGCACCCCTTTTTGCCCCCCACATCGGGGGGGGGCTGAACCCGGACTCCAACGGCATCGGGAGGGTCGCCACTCATCTCGGCGACCCCGAAAACCAGAGATTCGATGCCGATTTCGGACGTTTCTGACGATGTTCACGTGAAGACCCCTGCGTACCCCCACCCCTGGGGGAGCTAGGGGGGTCTGACCCCCGCAGTGATTCCTTCCAGGCTGCAAGGTACGTGTGTGCCAAGTTTCGTGGCAGTGCGTCAAGGCACGGAGACGCCTATAAATAACATATATACATACCCACATACCCACATACCCACATACCCACATACATACATACATACATACATACATACATACATACATACATACATACATAC
>JAJKFI010000001.1:39602249-39618236 GCA_029204185.1 Lerista edwardsae | reverse complement strand
TACATACATACATACATACATACATACATACATACATACATACATACCCACGTCCGTTTTTATATATATAGATTCTCTTCTTCCTCCATTTTCCATTTGGAGAAGCTCACACTTATCTTCCTCCTCTTTGGGGGCGTCTAACTCAATCAATTCCAAATGGTATGTGTTATATAGGTTACCAAAAATATCAAACAGAGTAAGAATGATAGGAAATCAAGTGCATTTTCTGGATGAGGAACTTCAGTAATTGAATTGTTACATAGCCACCAGGTGAAGGCAAAGAATACAAAGTATCTTAACAGAAAACCTAAGTAGCATTACAGTTAGTAAAATTTGATTGGAATGCTTAGTTGTAGTGTCTGGGAAACAGAATCTGAGGGCCGGGGTAGCGTCTTTATTTACTTGAGACAATGTGGTCTTTGAGGCTTCAGCTCCTTACAGATGAGTAACCTATAGAGAATAGTCAAGTAGAATAATGCAGTGCTCTTCCATGCTACTTGCAAAATCAAAACAAGCCCTTATAGAACAGAAAAACCCTGAAGATATGAAAACGGGAGTGTGTACAGGGACATGACTCTATTTCAGGAGAGAGAGAGAGAGAGAGAGAGAGAGAGAGAGAGAGAGAGAGAGAGATGTTGAAACAGTCCTGTGTTGGGCAGCCTAATCCAGAACTCCCTGGCCGCCCTTGAGTAGCAGCAGCCAAGCAGCTACAGCTGCATCCTGCAGCAGCCAGACAGCCACAGGAGCCTCAGTGGGAGAAGGGGATGTTCACCCCCTTCCCCTGTAGCAAGAGTGCAGGGCAGGTGATTGCCTAGTTCATCCTTGAGATGTAGTGTTAGAAGAAAATGCATGCACTAAATGCTGTTGGCTGTTGCAAAAATATAATGCAATGAAATGTCCATTCACACCTGCAGGGCTCCAGTAGCTGAGAGCAGAGGAAAAACTGAACAGTCTCAAAAAGCTTGATGATCAGATGAGTGAAAGGAATATTAGGGACAAAAAGCATTGGCTGATTTTAGGAAGGGATCACAATTCAGAGGAAGAACATTTGCTTTAGCTGTAGGAAGGCCAGGGTTCAATATTTTAACTGCCCTGAAGATAAAAAGGCTATGATGTGGAAAGAAGATTCTGGGGCTGCAGTGTTCCATTTTTTTCTCCATTCCTCCTTGGTTAGCTGTAGCAAACAGGAGTCTAATTTAGCTTTATAGTAGGTAGAGGAAGAAGGAAGACAGATGTGATGGCAAGAACTAGAGAAGGGTCCATCAGAAGACTTCCTGAACAAAGCCAACTCCTGAACCCCGCTGTACTGGAGGCAATGGTGGTGTGAGCAGGCTAAGAGTTTTATGCCACTGCTGAAGCTCACGCCCCCATCAGCAATTATAAGCAGCCCTCAAAGATGCCTACATCGCCTTGAGATATCTTGGGGATCTTCCCATCGTCCATTGAGGAGAAGCTGCCATGCAAGTCTCTTTGTGCCAAGGGGTACACTTGGGAAGGTATGGGGACCTAGGTCACCCTGGGGGAGATGCAGGTACCAGCCCTGAAGAATGCTTGCCATCAGGCTTGGAACACTCTTCCAGGACAATCTATTGCTTACTAATCATCCTAAAGCTGTTGAAGCAAGAATTACGCCCCATCCTGTGAATAAGCACGCGAGACCAGGCTTTTGGTGCTAATGGGCCACTTCTATTAAAACATTTTACAATATGCAACAGGGCAACTACCAAAGTGCGGGTCCTGGTTGGGGGAAACGGCTCTAACCATCTGCCTCCCCCTTGGTCTGGATGACAAACGGGCGTACCACCTGGCTCCAGCCAGGAGGTCGAAGACCAACCCGGGCTGTCATTGCCGCCCCGAGAGACGAGGTGGCCTGACTGCGCCAGCTCACTCAGGCCTCGCCTTTAGGGCAGCCATTGCACGTCCAGACCGGGACTCCGGCCTAGCCACCCACCGAGCCAGTTATGCAACGTATGGGCGTCATAGTCTGATCCCCACCTGTGCCGCCTCAGGTGGACACCAATAGACCTTACCTACCCGACCCACATTCAGCCTACAACTCAAAGTGATCAACCTAGTTAAACCTCCCCTTCAATACCAGTCTGGGGTAGGCGAAAAAACCAACCGCCAAGGCCAATCAGGTGGTTGGCAAAAAATTCCTACCCAGCCCTGTGGTGACCAGCTAAGTCTCAGACTGGTAAATGGGGGGGGGGGGCGGACGGGGTTCACCGGCCGGGTCCAAACTGACCGGGAAAGGCGAGTGCGTGTGCAGAGCAGCGCTCACCCCCCCCACCCGGCTGGCTGGCCCACTGCAAAGCCCGTCCTCCCACGCCCACAAGGGGGGGGGCAAAAGTGGCAATGCGCTGAACAACGCGTCACCGTCCTTACTGCAGAGTTTTTGACACAATAGCCCTTTATAAAATAGTGTTTTTTTTTAAACTGGATTAATCAACAGCCAGTTAGTAGCTTTGTTTTGGCTTTTCTTGGATATGCCTTGAAAGAATGGTTGATGAACAGCTTAATCTCAACCTACTGCTAAAAATTAAATATAAGAAAATGATTCCCCCCCCCAATAAGTTCTTCCCCCCACTATACACCCAAGGGATGTATAGTAGTTTACCATGCTACATGTAGTTTACCATGTAGCAGACCCCTGCTAACTGGGCAAGAGGCACTTTTTCAAGTGGTGTCCTCTTATATTTAGCAGGGGGAGAGCAACTGTCCCTCTTCACCCCAGCGCAGTGTCTTTCTTGTGGCTGTTGCTGGTGGTGTTCTCTATTCTTTTAGATTGTGAGCCCTTTTGGGACAGGGAGCCATTTAACTTTAATGTTATTATTTGCCTGTAAACCGCTTTGTGAACTTTGTGTTGAAAAGCGGTATATAAATACTAGTGATTGATTGATTGATTGTTTGATATCAAAGTCTTCAGGAAGCCAAAGATGAGTTCCTTTACATTCCTCACAGTTGCCCAAGAGCTGCTCTATAAGAAAAGCACTTCAAGGCAGTTTATAATTGCTTGCCTGGGAAAGACCCGGGTTCAGTGGAGAGAATATACTTTGCATACATGAGGTCCCTAGTTGGCTGCCTGGCTCTCTAGTTTAAAAGACCTGAGGTAGCATGGTCCAGAACTGAGACACTGGAGAACTCTTGACAGAGTAGACCTGGTGGAATAGTGATCTAACACTGTTGCAAAGAAGTGTTTGCAACAGTCGGTCGGTCAGTCAGTCAGTCAGTCAGTCAATATGTATATACCGCTTTTCAATACAAAGTTCACAAAGCAGTTTACAGGCAAATCATCATCATCATCATCATCATCATCATCATCATCATCATCATCATCATCATCAAGTTAAATGGCTCCCTGCCCCAAAAGGGTTCACAAATGAAAAAATGCAGACCATCACCAGCAACAGCCACTAAAAAGACACTGTGCAGGAGTGAATAGGGACAATTACTCTCCCCCTGCTAAATACAAGAGGAAATGCTACTTGAAAAAGTGCCTCAGAGGTTAGCAGAGGTTTGCCCAGACAGCAGGACAAACGTCCACCAAAAGTCTGCAGAGTGCTCCATTGGTGGCCATTTTGGGTGCACTACCTCAAGAGGTGGTTGAACCCCTGTCTGTCACCAGACTCCGCCGCAGCCACCAAAGCTGGTAAACCAGGCGTGGGGGGGGGGGGGGGCAAAACCAGACAGGGAAGGAGTGGAGATGGGGAAAACTGGGTGGGAAAGGGGGAGGAACAGGGTACAGGGAGGCTGTGGGATGGGGTGGTGGATTTGGTGGTGATAGTCTATGCCAGATCCTATTTCCTTCATCAACAGCCACCCCATCCCTTTTTCCTCTCCGACCTGCGCTAGCTCAAGAGTTGGCTTAGGTCTGAGGAGATGTGTTGTGGAGTGGGTGGCTTACATAGAAGAAAGAGAATTAAATTTAAATCTCCCCTCCCAATTCCCCCAACTCCCCCACTCCCACCCCTGCTATATACAGCTTGCTGCTTTTGGGAAATCCATTGTACAAACACAACAATATTTCTAGGTCCAACCACTTCCACACGTTTATATATTTAAAGTGTGTGTGTGTGTGTGTGTGTGTGTGTGTGTGTGTGTTAGACAACTTTTGCAATTAAGTGGGATTATGGGAACCATTAATTCATTACCAAAGGCCAACCATGTTTTAAGAAGCTGGATAGCGGAATGGTATGGAAAGTGATTATTTCATAAAGATGACATATAAACGAAGCATGAATTAATCCATGCAACTTTAATGTTCTAAAATGTGTTGGGATTTACGCACACTTGACATATTTTAGTATGTAACAGAATGACTTGTTCACCGAGATAAACTTATACTATTAAGCTATTATTGATTTAACTTCTATTCAGACAGACATGATGTAAGCATCAAAGACAGGACTACTGTGAAAAAAGGCTATGCTATTAAAACCAGTTGTAGACTTTTCCTCTTCTGCGATTCTATTTAATCACTGAGAAATATGACCTTCCCTTTTAGGTCAAGTGACAGATGAGGGAAATGACTTGCTAAAGCAAGAGACAAGTCTTAAAATGGCATTGAAAACCTTTTATTATATATCATTGTGAAGTGCCTCAAGACACTGCGTTACTTCAGAAGGAAAGTGCCAATTGAAATTGCTCTCTAGTCTCCTAATCATGGATTTTAACATTTTCTTTCGTCCCACTCTGCAGAAGTAGATGGCAGTCGGTCCAGCACAGATAAAACATAGGGATGATGACAGAACAATATCCCCTAGGAGGTGGACAGATAAGCTTCAGGGCTGATTTACACGGACTGACGAACATCAGGTAGAGGCCGTTAAGAATACTTACCACTCTCCATGTAATCTTTAACAGAGTTTTCACTCATACATCTCTTAAAATTCCCCTCAGCATACTATGATCCTGGAGGCATTTGGCACTGCATATATATGAACTGGCACGTGAGGAAGAGCCTTTCAAATATTGTGCCTGCCATACAGAATGCCGTCATAGGTGTTTATTATTATTATTATTATTATTATTATTATTATTATTATTATTATTATTTATTGTCATTGTATTACACAATACAATGAAATTCGTTGACACCCGGAGACCAAACCAACACACACATTGAATTCCCAACAATCCCCCCCAATCCCCACACTCCCCGCCCCCCTTCAAAAAATTCCTCCTCTGAAACACAAACATCCACACAATAGGAAATAATACACAACAGGAAATCCACACAATAGGGAATGATAAACATCCACACAATAGGAAATAATACAGTCCGACTGCCCCTATCTACTGGTACTTCAGTTCATTGTTCAATGCTGTTATGGCTCTAGAGTAAAAACTGTTCTTAAAACGTGTTGTCCGAGTTTTAATAGTCCTATACCTTCTGCCAGAAGGCAACAATTCAAAAAAGTTGTAAGCTGGATGGGAAAAGTCTCTAAGGATATTATGTGCTTTCCTTAAACAGCGGGTGGCGAAAATATCTTCAAGGGTGGGTAGCTGGAGCCTGATGGTATGCTGGGCCACTTTAATAATTCTCTGTAGTGCCTTTTTATCCCCTACAGAGCTGCTCCCATACCATACTAAAATGTTGTATGTGAGGACACTCTCAATGGTGCTACGGTAGTAAGCCAGAAGTAGACGCTGAGAAAGGTTCATCCTCCCAAGCACCCTTAGGAAGTACAGCCTCTTCTGCGCCTTCTTCACTAGCATATCGGCATTTAATGTCCATGTGAGGTCCGATGAAATGTAGGTACCCAGAAATTTGAAACTGCCAACCCTTTCCACCTCCTCACCATTTATGAGCAAAGGCAAATGCGCATCTCTCTTCCTCCTAAAATCAATGATAAGCTCTTTAGTTTTTTTGGCATTAAGTGTAAGATGGTTTTCTTTACACCACAATATCAGCCCTTGTACTTCCTTTCTCTACACAGTCTCGTTGTTCTCATTGATGAGCCCCACTACTGTTGTATCGTCTGCAAATTTAATAATAGCATTGGTGCTATACAGTGGCGTGCAGTCATATGTGTACAGGGAATAAAGGAAGGGGCTTAGCACACAGCCTTGAGGGGCTCCTGTGCTTAATATTAGAGTAGAAGAGTAATGGGATCCCATCCTTACTGACTGTGGCCTGTTTGTCAGAAAATCCTTTAACCACAGGCAGATCTTCTGATGTATGCCCAGACTACGCATCTTGAGAAACAGCCTACTAGGTAATATTGTATTAAAAGCCGAGCTGTAGTCCACAAATAACAGCCTTGCATAAGTACCTTGTTGTTCCAAATGTCGCAATGCCATGTGAACAACAATAGACACAGCATCATCCGTAGATCTGTTGCTCCTATAGGCAAATTGATATGAATCCAAAGTGGGTGGTAGACTAGCCTTAACATAATTCAACACCAGTCTCTCAAAACATTTCATGATGACAGGTGTTAGGGCCACAGGTCTATAATCGTTAAGAGATGCCACTACGGACTGCTTAGGGACTGGTACTATGATAGATGTTTTCAAACACGTTGGGACAGAACACAGCAGCAAAGATAGGTTGAATATATCCATAAATACTCCAGCCAACTCTGCAGTTTAACATTCTCCATGGGATGGCCATCACATTTGAATTGAGGCACAGTTCAGAAGTTATGGGATTAGAATTTCAAAGGCTAAATTAGAGCGCAATCCAAACCTGGAGTTAGGTTGGCACGGTTAGGCCAGCAAAGTTTGGTCGGCACAAGGGACATTGGAAAGTATGTTTGGACCACTCTTGGAGTCAGGGAGGCCAGCACACAGATGAGCGCCATCCTCTCTGGCCCTGACTCCGAGAGTGGTCCAAATGCACTTTACAGTGGCCCTTGTGCTGGCCAAAATTTGTGGGCCTAACTCCAGGTTAGGAAAGAGCTCTTAAATACACATTTTTTGGTCAGACTGGCAGTACCAGTGAGCCATTTCTAGGCTGCATGGTGAGGACACTCACCGCATTGGGGCCATGGCCGTCATACTTCAAGCTGGATATGGAATTTGGACAGAGGAAAGTGCACAGTCTGGCTCCCAGTATTTAAACTAGGCTTGGCCAATCCAGAAGATTCATATTGCCTGAAAATTGTAAGGGCTGATGTTCCATTAAAAAAGGTAAAGGTTTCCCCACAACCTAATGGTCTAGTCGTGACCGACTGTAGGGGGCGGTGCTCATCTCCGTTTCAAAGCCTGTAGAGCCGGCATTTTGTCCGAGGACAAGCTTCCGTGGTCATGTGGCCGGCATGACTCTACGCCGTAGCGCACGGAACACCGTTACCTTCCCACCGAGGTAGTCCCTATTTATCTACTTGCATTTTTTAGGTGCTTTCGAACGGCTAGGTTGGCAGGAGCTGGGACAAGCAACGGGAGCTCACTCTGTCATGCAGTCTCGAACTCCCAACCTTGCGGTTGAAAGTCCAGCAACAGCAGATTAACTTGCTGCACCACCACGTCCCACTGATGTTCCATACTCCTCCCATATCCTGTGCCTGAAGTGTATTTTAAGGCCCAAGGTATGACATCCAGGGTAGCTTACCAATTCTGTCAATTTTAAACAATGGCAGCACTGAAAAATATATATACTTGTGCAGATAAAGAAGGGGTGATATATCTTTTGAACCGGGAAGTTCTGTCATTTCCAGACAGAAGCAACCCCATATTTCACATTAATGTTCAGAAGTAAGTTACACTTATTTAAATAAGATTTACATTCAAGTAAAAATCTTTTAATTTTTAATTAAGCCTGAAATTCTCATTTAAGATTCAATTTATTTTAATATAGTAGTAGTTACTAGGAGCTGCCAACAATGCAGATTTTTTTCTTTGCTGAAGAGAGGAGGACAATAGGACAATCTTCCAGATCTGTATTACAGATGTATGGTTTGTGAGGGGGAAAGTCTTGCCTTTCATAGCTGCATGGCGGAGATTCAGCTGGTGCTTTTTGTAGAGTCAGTCAATCAGTAGTATTTATATACCGCTTTTCAGCACAAAGTTCACAAAGTGGTTTACAGGCAAATAGTAATAATAAAGTTAAATGGCTCCCTGTCCCCAAAGGACTCACAATGTAAAAAAAAAATGCAGAACCCCACCAGCAACAGCCACTAGAAAAGACACTGAGCTGGGGCCTGAAGAGGGGCAGTTACTCTCCCCCTGCTAAATATAAGAGGAGCATCACTTGAAAAAGTGCCCCTTGCCCAGTTAGCAGGGGTAACTGCTGCGTGAAGGTGAAGCAATGGAAAGCTTCATCTATTGAATGTGTTGTCTGCTATGCAGCTATCCAAAGTGAAGTTTTTTTCTGGAGCAGAGCAGTGTCGGTGGCCATTTTGGGAGCACAGTTGCACAAGACGGCAGTTCTTCGGCAGAGCTACCCACACCTGCCCCAGCAGATAAAGCAGCAGGAGGGTCAAGGAGGAAGTGGGGGATGGGGTGAAGCTGAGTGGGGAGGGGGAGGGAAGCTCCGAGAGAGGATCTGGTGGCAATGGTATGGGCCAGATCCTACAGTTGCAGACCCAGCCAATGGGCCACCCAAGGACAGAGGAGGAGGAGGTCCACCGTCTCTGCTGTTTCCCCACCCCATGTGCCACTCTGCTCCATCCCCACCCCACGCCAGGCTCCATTTCGGAGATGTAGGATGACAGGTGCGAGTTGGAGGGCCAGAAAATGCTTGCCTCTCTGGGAGGCCAGCTGCCTTGTCGCCGCTCTCCTCCAGCCCCAGGAGCACCACGCCCGGGGCTTTTGCCCCCCGCCACTCATAATGGTAGGTCCACAACTGGGATCCTATCTCCCTTTTCCGCGACCTGTCTTCTCGCTGTTCCTCCAACATCAATTAACACACCTCAGTGTACCCCCAAGGGAATCCATGAAAGAAGTTCCAGAATGAGAAAAGGAAGAAGTGCTGAGCTGAAGAAGAAAAGGCAGAAGGCACAGAGATATTGACAGCTAAGCGTATACTGACTGGTCAGTGACAATTCACCTCTTATATATGATCACATTTTTTTCTTGTTAGAATTCAGCCTGGAATAACAAGCCAGGTTTGCTTGATTGATTCTTTCCCTGCCAAACCTGTTCAGTAGCAGGGAAAATATTATCCGAACTGGTCCACAGAGAGACTTTCCTCTCTGTTCTGCATTCTTTTCTTCAGAGACTTAGTGGATCTAGAACCTCCTGGAATAGAAGGCAGGCTACAAAGGCTGTGCATTTGAAATCAGTTCGTTTATTAATTAGCTAGGAGTCTTGAATTGCAGTTGCAGTTGGGAGACAGCTCAGGGAGCATCCGTTTGGGGTGTTTCCTGGCCAGTAGCTGACCACCTTTCTTGCCTTAAACTCAAAGTGTTTTTCTCTTCACTCCTTCCTAGGCAGGATAAAACAAACACAGACTTCTGAAAAGGATAATAGGTCGGGGTATGTTTTTTTGGGTGGTATTGTTTCTAAAATTTCTTGATTAAAATAGCAAATCATGGTGTTACGTGTTTTTATTCTACGTTCTCGTTCCAAGTTCTCATTTTGATTAATTTTAAATGCTTTAAAAGTGTACTAGGTGATGATTTAGGCGATATAGTGTCAGCAGATGCAGCCACAGTATTATTTCTAATTGGAAAGGTAGTCTATTTTAATTTCTGGAAAATATCTTAAAACACCAAAATGGGGTGTTTTGTATTTTTATTCAAATATTTTAACCCCCCAAAGGTGGTGTATTGTGTTTTTATGCAGTGCTTACCAAAAAACAAAGAAAAAAACAATCCCTAATAATAGGGATGTACTTGAGGGGGATCTGGGGAAAGACTAGTCTGGAATGTCTCCTCCAAAAGCAGCAGTGATGACGACATCTGCAGGAGTGCTTGGGTGCTACACTTTGCAAAAGAACATTAGCAGAAAAAAACTTCAGGCTCAGTCAGAAACAAACTGAGACATTTGCCTAGATGCAATGTTAATGTCTAGGTCAGTGGTTCCTGAACTGTTGGGTCATGACCAACCAGGGGAACCAGAAGCAGGGCATTTCCCCTTAAGGGGAGTGGCCCTGCAGAGAGGGCAGCAACAGTGCTACAGCGATGGTGGCACCACCACAACCAAGGGGCTTTTTCACTTTCCTTGGGGGCAGCACTGGCCTTCAGCAGGTGTGGCCTGTCACAGATCCCTCTGCAGGCCTCCCTGGCAGGTGAAATTCTGGCCTTGCCACAGCTCGGCACCTTACATGAGGATCGGGCCTCCCACGTGAGCTGCCAGGCCCTGCAGAGCTCTTCTGACCACATGGAGAGCCTGCAGGAGTGGGCTGCATGTAAGGAGATCTATGCTTCCCCACTCCGTTATCACATACTGTAGCAAAGCACAGGTATCCAGCTAAGTTGTTCTACATGTACAGCTGCTGCATTGGCAAAAAAAAAAAGCATGCAAACAACACGCCTTCAGCTTGCTGAGGATTCTGGACAATGGATGGACTCCAATGAGGCAGGCTTAGGGCATATCTTTCTGTACACTGGTGAAATGCAAATGGCGTTGGTCATGGTTCCAGTTCTGGAACAGAGCCTTCTAAACGCCTGACTGCTAATTTGAGATTGCAATCGTTTGTGGCATATTACTTGCACAGGATCGTTGACCAACCCTGCTGACAAATTACTTTCCTTGTCTTCACACTCACATTTATCACTTTGCCTGCTTTTCTGATCCAGGTCAATTATCCAGAGTGCTCGTGTGTTTAGAGGGTATAGAAAATATTCCAAAATACAACATAACGAAGGCTTTCAAATGGCATATTTAAAAATACTAGATGATCATCTAATTGTAGGTAACAGATTGTCCTAATATAACCCATAAAACCTAATATGTAATACTGCACTATCATTAAGTGGCGTTATTGGATTTCTGTGGATCATTGCCTGAAAAATATTCAATAAATTGTGATGGATGGGTATAATATTTGCTGTTGGAATGACACAGTTAAAGCTCCCCTTGATTTTGTTGAGGAAAACAGCCAGAAGCCCTTAACAGGTTTGCAGCGCCATGGTGGGATAATGCCATAAATTTACATTGACTGATGTTTGAGATTATTCTTGCTTATCCCCATCATTTTTGCATATTGCAAAAATGCAGTGATTGGATCTCAAGTTTAAAGCTACCAAAAGATATCATACATAGCCCTAAGGAATTGTTAACTAACTTTGCAAAAAATGACCCTTCATTTCAATCAGTGTAGGGTATGTACATCTCTAATGATCTCAGAGTTAAAAGTCATTTCTACACTATATTTTACCTTCAGTGGCCTTGGGGGCACTGTCTGGAAGATCTAGGTTGGGATTGGGCCAATGCATCTCTATATATCTTAAAAAAAAAAAAAAGCAGGTGAGATAATGTTACCTTGGAAAACTTCCAGTATTAATCTCTCTGAGCTTTCAGCCAACAGAGCTATTGTCACTGTTAAAGCTGAGCTGAATGGAACTCTCAGAGAGGGGGGTGGAATCTGACTTTCATGTGGATCTTCTTCATTCTCTTTTGACCTCTACCAACTAATGAAAACATCCCACAGCAGATTCAAGGGGCTCTGATTTGATTATGCTGATAGTGAAGGTGGAGCTTCCCAGAACCAAGAATGTTCTCAGCCCCCTGTGCCCTCTGACAATGTGGCCAATTGCAAGGCACAAAGACAAGGAAAGTGGAAGCTGAGCAATTCAGAAAGTCCATTTTTTTCCTGTGTTAACCAAGAATAGCATCAAAAGCCATTCAGTTTATAGAGCCCTTTTAAAATAAAATAAAGCAGTTGGTTCCTGCTATGTTTTATTTTTCATGTATATTGAATGTAAACAGAGGGACTCATTAAATCTAAAAGGTAAAGGTTTCCCCACAGCCGAATGGTCTAGTCGTGACTGACTGTAGGGGGTGATGCTCATCTCCGTTTCAAAGCCTATAGAGCCGGCATTTTGTCTGAGGACAAGCTTCCGTGGTCATGTGGCCGACATGACTCTACACCGTAGCACACGGAACGCCGTTACCTTTCCACCAAAGTGGTCCCTATTTATTTACTTGTGTTTAGGTGCTTTCAAACTGCTAGGTTGGCAGGAGGTGGGAAAAGCAACGGGAACTCAGTCCGTCACACAGTCTTGAACTCCCAACCTTCTGATCGGAAAGCCCAGCAGCAGCGGTTTAACCCACTGTGCCACCACGTCCCTCTTCATTAAATCTACAACCGTGTTAACTGTACCTTTTGCTCTACCAAGCAAAACACAGTGCAAAGGAAAATCCAGTAACCAGAGCCAGTGTTGTGGGACCGTTTGAGGTCTGCAGGCTACATCACAATAGCCTGTCCTTTGTATGCTGAAACACTGCATTAGTCAGACTGTCAGGACTTGCGCACACAGTGTTAACTCGACATAATAAGTCAACTTGCTAACTTCTGTAACAGGCGGGAAAAAGTGAAGGAATAAGTGTTATTACAATTATTCCAAGTGACAATCCTCCCCCCCCCCAAGTTGCTTGTCAAAGTTATAGCTGGCATTATTAGTCAAAGAAAACTATCCTTGCTTATTCCTTCCTGCTCGACAATTTGTGTGAATAGTTTTGTTCACAACTGCTGGTTCATACAGTTCATACTGAATCATCATGCTGTGGTGGATGGAGCAAGAGCACATCATTTCCTTTGCGGCTTGTTCAAGGCATTGTGCAATTGGACATATGTATGGAGATCTCATCCAGGGCATCTTACTTTGTGTTAAAAAGGAGAAGAGATTGCATCCTTCAATCACATCTGAACATATGCACAAATCACTTCATTTACCCATATACCTCCTTATATACCTGCTGGGCAGGTGAAACACATGCAGCCATTCTCTCCACCATAGAACAAGGTGGGTGCACACATGAATAGGCCCAGACTCTTTTGTTTTTGCACACATCCCAATATATGGTAATATACTTCAACTGCTTCAGTTCTTTTATAGTATATGGAAATATCCCCATGTTCATTCACACCTCCAAGACTCACAGCACAATGTTATGTGCCCCTACTCAAAAGAAAATCCCATTGAGATCAGTGGGATCTCTCCCAGTTAAGTGCACCTATGATTGCTACCTAAACTATGTTATAACCCAAGTTATTAAAAATACTAACATACCTAGATGTTATAATTCAGAAGTCCCACAAAAGATTTATGAGGTCCATGGTTATAAAAGTGAAGATGGAACCCTATTACAGCTATTTTCAACCTTTTTATCTTATGGCACACTAACAAGATGATAAAATTGTCAAGGCCCATTAGGTGTTTTTTTTGGGGGGGGGAGACAACTGACAAGGCACACCACATGGCTGCTGGTGGTGGTGGGGTTTCACATATCCCAAAGACCCACCCCAAACTCCTGTGGCACACAAGCAGGCCATTAGTGGCACACCAATGTGCTGAGGAGCAGTGGTTAAAATTTGCTGCCCTATTGTCCAGTTTGCTTGTCTAGACATGCTTAGGGGCTGGCTCAGACCAAAGTTCTATATATTCTGACACTCTAACAGTGTCCTTGAAAAGCTGACAAGCTGGTGATAACCATCTCCCCTTGTTTGTCCCTGCTGAATATTAGAAAACAGCAGCCCACAACAGACCCTCCTAATAACTCAGCTCCTCATTGCTTACAACTGGGATAGAAACACAGGGTAGAAATAATGAGTGGCAGAAATGCAGGGCAGAATAATGAGTGGAACACTGTCTCAGCGTGTTGGGTCTTCAAGAGTTGTGGTAGGAGCCAGTGAAGAGGGGTGTTTCAGACAAACTGTGCTCCTCCATGTGACAAAGCATGGAACATTTGGAACAACATTTGGAACAACAAGGTACTTATGCAAGGCTGTTATTTGTGGACTACAGCTCGGCTTTTAACACTATACTACCTAGTAGGCTGTTTCTTAAGATGTGTAACCTGGGCATACACCGGAAGATCTGTATGTGGATAAAGGATTTTTTGACGAACAGGCCACAGTCAGTAAGGATGGGATCTCATTACTCCTCTACTTTAATATTAAGCACAGGAGCCCCTCAAGGCTGTGTGCTGAGCCCCTTCCTCTATTCTCTGTATACACACGATTGCACCGCACTGGATAGTACCAATATTATTATTAAATTTGCAGATGATATGACGGTGGTGGGGCTTATCAATGAGAATAATGAGACTGCGTACAGGAAGGAAGTACAAGGGCTGATATCGTGGTGTAAAGAAAATCATCTTACACTCAATGCCAAAAAAACTAAAGAGCTCATAATTGATTTCAGGAGAAAAAGAGATGCGTATTTGCCTCTGTATATAAATGGTGAGGAGGTGGAAAGGGTTAGCAGTTTTAAATTCTTGGGTACCTACATCTCACTGGACCTCACATGGACATTAAATGTCGATATGCTGGTGAAGAAGGCGCAGAAGAGGTTGTACTTCCTTAGGGTGCTTGGAAGGATCAAATTTTCTCAGCGTCTACTTCTGGCCTATTATCGTAGTACCATCGAGAGTGTCCTGACATATAATATCTTAGTATGGTATGGGAGTTGCTCTGTAGGGGATAAAAAGGCACTACAGAGAATTATTAAAGTGGCCCAGTATACCATCGGGCTTCAGCTACCCACCCTTGATGACATCTTCGCCACCCGCTGTTTAAAGAAATCACATAATATCCTTAGAGACTCTTCTCATCCTGCTTACAACTTTTTTGAACTGTTGCCTTCTGGAAGAAGATATAGGAACATCAAGACTCGGACGACACGTTTTATAAACAGCTTTTACCCTAGAGCCATGACAGCATTGAACAATGAACTTAAGTATCAGTAGATAGGGGCAGTCGGACTGTACAATTGTCTATTATGTGGATGTTTGTGTTTAGAAGAGGAATTTTAGGGGGTGGATGGTATGGGGGGTTGGGGGGAGTGTCGGGAACTTAGTGTGTGTATTGGTTTGGTCTCCGGGTGTCAGTGAATTTCGTTGTGTAACACAATGACAATAAATAATAATAATAATAATAATAATAATAATAATAATAATAATAATAATAATAATAAAAAAGCTAAAAAACTTTAGTGTGCTGAGAAGTTGGAGGAGCATCTGTGCTCATAGCTCACAGCACAACTGAGCAAAGGGGATTTGGTAAGGATTGTCCGAACTGGTTCTAGTAGAACAAAAAGTTTTGTAGGATCCTTGGGATCCTCCTGGAATTTATGGACCAAATAAAACTGCAATGTGGTTCAGTGGTATTTCTATTGGGGCGGCAAAACACTAAGTGTTGCAGGAGCCTGAGCTCTTTGCAACGCGGTCCCCCTGCCTTGTCCTCAGAGCCATTCACAGCTCAGAGTAGTTACTTGGAAGTTTTGCTCTTCGAGCCGTGAATGACTCTGGAGGCCAGGGGGAGCAGCCATTTACACAGGAACACAGACTCCTGCAACACTTAGTGTTTTGTCCCCCTCCATTGGAACACCACTGATGTTTTTTGTTCTTCTCAGGTTCAAAAATGCCAGTGTGACTTTAAACACAATTGCACCTTTCAAGTTCAGCATGTTTTTCTAGCCTTAGGTTTGCACTGTAGCTCTCGTAGACAGTCCGTCCCTTAAATGAAAGGGAAATGACAGCATACTCTTTCCCATGAAGTTCTCTTTACAGACATACTTGTTCTGGTGTTCCAGCTTTGTAATTGATTTGTGCTCTACTCCCCTGTGTAACCTTTACAGTGGTGACAGCGATTAAAGTTTACCAACTGCCTTTGGTGACTTGAAGTGTCAGAAAGTGACATGAGTGACTGATGTATTTGTGGGCCTTACCTTCGAGGGAGAAGGAAAAAAAACTGCCCTAAATCCCATTCCAAACAAAAGACCTTCTGAGTTGTTGGAGTTCTACTTGGTAAACAAACCAGAGAGGGAAACACACACACACACACACACACACACACACACACACACACACACACACACACACACACAGAGAGAGAGAGAGAGAGAGAGAGAGAGAGAGAGAGAGAGAGAGAGA
>JAJKFI010000001.1:39575929-39601474 GCA_029204185.1 Lerista edwardsae | reverse complement strand
GAGAGAGACAGGCTGGAAGGGCAGATTTTGGTAGATCCTATCCTCAATTTTTCACATGCCCCTCTCCTGCCTCTCCTTGGAATCATGCCAGCAAAATAGCTGGCATGGTTCCAAGGGGACCCATAGGCAATGGGGCAGCCTACTGGGTAGTAAGTAAAAACTCATTGAGGGTGCAGTCCTAACCTGCAGTCAGAGGCATCGGCACACAGATGTGCACCATCCTCCCTGACTCTGAGAGTGGGCCAAACATACTTTATGGTGTCCCTTGTGCCAGCCACACTTTGCTGGCCTAACTGTGCCGGCCTATCTCCAGGTTAGGTGCGCTCTGAGTGTCTGATTGTTTCCCCTACCATAGCATGCAGAACACTCTCTGTCAGTGTGGCTGCGTAGCTGGAAATTAGTAGGGGATAAGACTGGGCTGTGAGATTATGCGTACAGTCTCAGCAGACATCATCTGAGCAGAAGCTTCCTCTATTTGCTCTCACACAACAAATGCCTCTCTTAAGATGGCACTTGCCATCAAAAGTAAACACTTGTAAAAAAAATCAAGTATTAGTATTAAAATCAATTAAAATAAATCTGCTGGGGGATGAATTGCGGCACCTTTTTTCGGTCCATCAAAATATTTGAATCAATTAAAGCAATGTGTTAGTCAACTCAAAATTTTGTTGTTGTTGTTGTTGTTCAGTCGCTAAGTCGTGTCCGACTCTTCGCGACCCCATGGACCACAGCACGCCAGGCCTCCCTGTCCTCCACTAGCTTCCTGAGTTCGCCCAATTTCATATTCATTGCTTCGGTGACACTATCTAACCATCTCATCCTCTGTCGCCCCCTTCTCCTTTTGCCTTCAATCTTTCCCAGCATGAGGGTCTTTTCTAAAGAGTCCTCTCTTCTCATCAGGTGGCCAAAGTATTGGAGCTTCAGCTTCAGCATTTGTCCTTCCAGGGAGCAATCAGGCTTGACTTCCTGGAGAATTGACCGATTGGATCTCTTTGCAGTCCAGGGGACTCTCAAGAGTCTTCTCCAACACCATAATTCAAAAGCATCGATTCTTCGACGCTCTGCCTTTCTTATGGTCCAGCTCTCACAGCCATACATGGCTACTGGGAAAACCATCGCTTTGACTATGCGAACCTTTGTTGGCAGGGTGATGTCTCGGCTTTTGATTAAGCTATCTAGGTTCACCATAGCTTTCTTCCCAAGAAGTAAACGTCTTTTAATTTCATGGCTGCAGTCACCATCTGCGCTGATCTTGGAGCCCAGGAAAATAAAGTCTGTCACTGCTTCCATTTCTTCCCCTTCTATTTGCCAGGAAGTGATGGGAGTGGTTGCCATGATCTTAGTCTTTTTAATGTTGAGCTTCAAACCAATTTTGGCACTTTCCTTTTTCACCCTCATCAAAAGGTTCTTTAGGTCTTCCTCACTTTCTGCCAGTAGAGTGGTATCGTCTGCATATCTGAGGTTGTTGATGTTTCTCCCAGCAATCTTGATTCCAGCTTGTGAGTCATCCAGCCCTGCCTTCCTCATGATGTACTCTGCGTATAAGTTAAATAAGCAGGGTGACAATATACAGCCTTGTCGTACTCCTTTCCCAATTTTAAACCAGTCGGTTGTTCCATGTCCAGTTCTAACTGTTGCTTCCTGACCCGCATAAAGGTTTCTCAGAAGGCAGATCAGGTGGTCTGGAACTCCCATCTCTTCAAGAACTTGCCACAGTTTGTTGTGATCCACACAATCAAAGGCTTTAGCATAATCAATGAAGCAGAGGTAGATGTTTTTCTGGAACTCTCTTGCTTTCTCCATGATCCAGCGAAGGTTGGCAATTTGATCTCTAGTTCCTCTGCCTCTTCGGAAACCAGCTTGTACATCTGGTAGTTCTCGATTCACATACTGCTGAAGCCGAGCTTGTAGGATTTTGAGCATGACCTTGCTAGCATGTGAAATGAGTGCAATGGTGCGGTAATTCGAGCAATCTTTGGCATTGCCCTTCTTTGGGATTGGAATGTAAACTGATCTTTTCCAGTCTTGTGGCCACTGTTGGGTTTTCCAAATTTGCTGGCATATGGAGAGCAGCACTTGGACAGCATCATCTTTTAAGATTTGGAGTAATTCCGCTGGAATGCTGTCACCTCCACTAGCTTTGTTGTTAGTGAGGCTTTCTAAAGCCCACTTGACTTCACACTCCAGGATGTCAGGTTCGAGCTCAGTGACTGTACCACTGTGGTTATCAGGAACATTGAGATCGGCCTTATAGAGTTCCTCTGTGTATTCTTGCCACCTCTTCTGAATCTCATCTGCTTCTGTTAGGTCCTTGCCATTTTTGTCCTTTATTGTGCCTACCTTAGCATGAAATTGTCCTTTGACATCGCCAATTTTCTTGAAAAGATCTCTAGACCTCCCCATTCTGTTGTTTTCCTCTATTTCTTTGCATTGCTCATTTAGAAAGGCCTTCCTATCTCTCCTTGCTGTTCTCTGGAAATCTGCATTCAGTTGGGTATATCTTTTCCTTTCTCCCTTGCTTTTGGCTTCTCTCCTTTCCTCAGCTATTTGTAAAGCCTCGTCAGACAGCCACTTTGCCTTCTTGCATTTCTTCCTCTTTGGGATGGTTTTAGTTGCTGCCTCCTGTACAATGTTACAGACCTCCGTCCAAAGTTCTTCAGGCACTCTGTCTCAACTCAAAATTGCAGCCCCCTAATTGGAAAGTGCAGGGGTTGTGGCTAAAGACCTTGAAAATATGACTTTGGAAGGAAAAAAATAGCCAAGGCTTATAGCCAATCTTCCTGAAAACAGATGAAGTTTTAATAACCCAGTCGCTTCCAGTGCGCTGTCTCTGCTTTCCAGCGTAACTCTTTCTTTGCCCCATCAGGGTTTGCTTTCCAGTGCTACAGTTAATCAGTGGCATCTTGTGCAAAAAAGACCATATTTTGTGCAGCATTTAAAAGCCAAGCAGTGTGACATTCTATCTGAGTTTCCACTATGTTTGATTTTAGCTCTTATTCATTTCCTTTTCCCACTCAGCACCATTACGCTCCACACCTATATAAAGAATTCTGCCTGCTAGATTACTGTAGGTAGACCAAGAGCAGCTTGAATCGCTTGCATAAAAACTCCACAGGGAAATCAGCAAGATCCTGCAAAACTAATTTTTTTTAAAGCCTTAAGAAGACTGCTCTAAAGAACCATTTCAGCAGAAAGCTCCTAAATCACGAAGGAGTTCAAGCCCTGGTTGAAAACATTAATTCATGCTACAGAAGAAGACTGTGACTATTCTTCCCCCTTTGCAATGCTTAAAAAAAAAGAAAAAGAAAACAGTGAGAACAAATTCTGAAAAAAATGAACACACACACACACACACACACACACACACACAAACACACAAACACAGAGGCATCACTTGGGCAGAGTCTGAGGAGCACCTGCCCCCGGCGCTATTCCGGGGGGGGCACATGACTGCCCCAAGGCTCCACCCTAGTTATGGAGGATGTGCTGTGTGCTGGTGGCTTTGCATGCCCCTTTCCTTCTCCTGTGGAGGCTCACAGCTTTCACATGAGAAGGAACGTGGTGCTAGAAGTCGCCACCACCCCACTCCAGTGATGTCATGCAGTGGGAACGCGGGGGAACTCAGTTCCACTAGTTAAAATTAGGGCTGACTCCGCCCACTTCACTCTCCCTCCCCCCTCCCAATTCCTCTGCAAAGAGCTTTTCTTCTTGGTTGGCTGGCACTCAGAGGGTTAAAGGGAGCGACTCTGGATTCCTAGGGGGGCACTCCCTGAGGAGAACCCGGAAGTGATGTCATGTGACATCTTAACGTCATTGCCCTGGGCGCTGGGGCAGTACATTATTCTTCTGCATGCACAACATGCAGAGCCGTTCCCAGTCTGAGCATGCCTGGGTGCAGGGCGACATCATTGCACCCCCAGCGTGCTACCCCACCCCCTGTGTCACCTGGCCACTCCTCCCTGCACCCGGAATCACTCCATTAAGAAGCGATAGGAGGGCAAGGGAGGGTGGGGGCGAAGAACATGTGGGTTCTTCCGTGCAGCAGCGCTTAGACTGCTGCCAGCACCCATTGCATGTGTCACCTCTTGCAGCACCCTCCCTCCATCTCTGACAGCATGCATGCCCACACAACTAGGTTCATTGTGGTACGACACCTGATAAACTTTGTTGGCAGGGAGAAACCACCTGCAGCTTCTCTTGGTTCTATCAAACTTTCATTCTCATAGAAGGCAACTCCATTTGTGAGGTTTTTTCCCCCACAGTTTTAAACATCTCTACCTCAACCAAGACGAGCCTCGTGGTGACCGTTCCATTTTCTCCTACTTGTCATTTCCCTACATCAGCACAGGCCTTTCTTCTAAAAGTTATGCCGCAGAACAGACAAGTATCTATCTAATTAACAATCACAAGGGAACAACAAACCAAGAGAAGTAACAGCCTGGGAAAGAAAGCCTGCAAGCTGAGTGGCCAAGCAAGGCTAGCACAACAAAAGAAAAATCCTTCCAGGCCTTCTGACAGCAGTGACCAGCCAAAGCGCAGTGTGTTCCTTCCATCACCCAAGTCGGTAGGCTATATTACCCAGCTGCCTGTCCCAACTGACAGGCTTAGCGGAGGAAGAGTGTAACTTTTATAAACCCCACTTAAATCTCACAAGACCCTGAATCAAACCCTGAGACTTTCTGGACAATGGAAGATAAAGGTCTGAAGCTTTGCTATTGCAAGGTAAATCCAAAATCTCTCTCCTGTCCTAGCAATCAACCTTGAGGATTAGCTGCTGCAAATTGGAGGGGGGGGCTTCTGATGGTTAGGGTGAATAAAAGCATTATTGTAACCTATGGAGTTGCCTTATACTGAGTTAGGGCATCGAGTTCATAATTGCATGGACCGTGTAGTGGTTTGGAAGACCTGGAAGATCCAGGTTCAAATCCCTACTCAGCCATGAAGCTTCCTGGGTGACCTTGGCGCAGTCACTATCTCTCAGCCTCCCCTACCTTACAGGACTGTTATGAGAACAAAAGGAAGAGAGGATCTCCTTGGAGGATCTCCTTAGAGGATCCTTGGAGATCCTTCCTGAGCTCCTTGGAGGAAGGGTGGTATAAAAATGTGAAAAATAAAATAAATATTGCATGTACTGACTGGGAATAGCTCTCTGCAGTTTCGGGGGCGGGTTTTGTTTTTGTTTTTACCAACCCTTCCTGTAGATACCAGAGATTGAATCTGGAAACTTCTGCATGGGTTCCACTGCTCAGCCACTTCCTCACAGTTGACTCAAAGCTATGGTGCTTCAAGAAGACAAAGGAAGCTCAAAATAGAAGGTCAAATTTGCTCCTATTTTTTAAAAACATAAACACTAATTCTGTCCTGCTCTGCCATACAGCATAACATCTTTTAGTATAGGGTAGACCCGTGGTCCTACTCAAAGTCTTACTCAGACTTGGGAAATCCTGTAAGTCTTTGTGGGGGCAGGGGAAGGGCAGCAATATGATCTCTACTATCATGCTGCTGCCAGGCAGGGAAGGGTTTTTTCAACTTAAGGGAGTGTCGCTATGGCTCTCCAGAAGGTCTGGGGAACTTACCACCCCCTCTGCAGCCTTCCCTGAGGCTTGAAAATGTAGTAAAAAGTAAAAAAAAAAAGAACCCACTTCCTGTTTTGGGCAAAAACATGGAGATCGTGTTGCTGCTTAAAAGGGAATTGCCTGTTTCTTGTTCCCCTGGTGGATCGCAACCCACTGCTTTGGAACTACTGGTATAGACAATAGATTTTCCTTGCTGTAAAGTCATAAAGCAGGAGGAAAACCACTTTTATTAGCAAATCAACACTAGCTATACAGGTCCTTTTAAAAACAAACAAAAACAAAAACCAATTTTCAACTCTTGTACCGTGTGTTATTTTCCCATATGAATTAGGGCACAATCCTAACCTGGAATTAGGCCGGCACAAGTTAGGCCAGCAAACTTTGGCTGACACAAGGGACAGGTAAAGTACGTTTGGACCACTCTCAGAGTTGGAGAGGCCAGCACACAGACGTGCCCCATCCTCCCTGACTCTGAGTGGTCTAAATATACTTTACAGTGTCCCTTGTACTGGCCAAACTTTTCTGGCCTAACTGTGCTGGCCTAACTCCAGGTTTGCTGGAGTTATATGTTATAACTTAGTGTTTGCTGTGGTTATAATTAGTATGTGGTAAGAAGGAAGATGAACTGTGAATTTAGAGCTTGGTTAGTGGTACAATTCCATTAGAATACTAAATGGGTGAAAACCTAGAATCACTTGGATTTACCGTGGTACATCATTTCATTTCCCACAGAAGCATATTCATTCATTCATTCATTCATTCATTCAATCTAACAGGATTCCAATTAACAGCAATCTACACTTACAATCTCGTCTTTGCATGCCATGCTGCCTTTGTTGTAGAGAAAAGAATAGTATTTCAAAAAGACACTGGCATAGGAAAGGCTCCTGACTTCAAGGCTTGAAGCTGTCAATCTGTGGAGTTATTGCTAGGTGTCACCAACAAACAGTGAAGCCCACAAGCCCTGGTTTTAGGTCAGTATTTTTAGACCCGAAATGAATTCAAGCTGTTGTGTGCTCAGCTGTGTATGCTGTGAAAAATCAGGTGGTAAATCTCCAGGAGGACAGAAGCTCGACCAAATGCATCAGAATGATTCTTCATTCAGACTGGCATCCCTTCTTCCAGCAATGGCCAGTGCCAGCTGCTTTGCAGGAAAAGCGTAAATCTTCCCTAATTGACAAAGGTATAATAACATGCTGAGGAAGGAAATTCCATCGGCGGAAGTCCTGTTAGCAGTTGTGTATACAAGTTGATCATCCTTTATACACTTTTTTAATCTTTAGGAATGTAAAAGAATGATCGTCCCTATCATTAATTTCAAGACTTCTTTGTGTGCCTCAGTGAGCAATCCTAAACAATTCTCCAGCACTGAGGTAGCTGTGCCAATGGGCCATGCACTACGTTCTGCAGTTGGGGGAGCAGTCACGGAGGCCTCCTCAAGATAAGGGAATGCTTGTTCCCTTACCTTGGAGCTTCACTGCCCTTACTCCGGTGCTGGAAAGTTGGTTAGGATTGCGTCCTAAGTTGATGTTTTCTGGATAGCAACACGCAGAATTGCATTTTCTGTGAGGGGCTGTTCCTAGCAACAGAGGCTTTTAATAATCGCCCATATTGCACGGATAATCCCCATCACCGCAGGAAATGATCATATATATACCTTTAACCCACTTTTTTTGGCTGGCAAGCACATTACACATTGAGGTTGCTTGGGTAGAATGTAATGTTCATGGGCCTGAGAACTGAATTAGTGTTCCTGGATGTGGCCTTACAGTTGATCTGAGCTATATCACTCTACAGCGCACAATTGCATGGTGGATCATTTACGAATCATGTACTTTACTTGAACTTTTTTCCCCAGCAGATAAGCAGAGCAAGTGTGGGAACTGCGCAAAGAATCGCCTATATCTGTGTGACCAGTTTTGTTGTCTTGTAGCCTTTCTAGACTTATATGCATTAGTCATACTGATTCTATAATCTCCCAAGAATTACAGTCTAAAAGTGGCACAAGTAACATCCTGGGTCTGACAAAAACTACTGTTTCTATGAGTGCAGTTATGTCTGCCTTGCTTGGGGCAGCCTGCTATGGCTGTTCCTTGGTTAGGGAGGCTGCTTATTGATAGCAGAGGATGGTCAGCTGATGCTCCTTGATAAGAGCCGATGGGTCTTAGGACATGGTTGGGAAAGGTCGGGGACGTGTGAGTTAACACGCCACCGGATTTGGGGCATGGGGCACAGTTAGGGGCTCACTCCAGCCGATTGGTTGGAGGAGGTGTGGAGTCGGCCACATGGCGCCACTGAAAAAGCCCCACTCATTTGGGGCTTTAGTGGTGATCCCCCACCTGCCCACCCTCTGCAGTCTGAGACTAGCTGGTCACCTGTTTTGGGGCCAGGTAGGAACTTTTTGCCATCACCCAGATTGGCCTTAGGCTGGTGTGTTTTTTCACCTGCCCCAGACTGGAGTTAGTGGGTTGTGGCATTAACTGAGTTGGTAATGTCCCTGGTCACTAGGCAGGTGCCGTGCGGGTTTGGAGCAGGTAAGAAAAATATCAGTGTCCATCGTGGGGTGGCAAGGGCAGGGGTGAAGCGATGTCCGATCATGCTTGCTTACCTGGCTCGGTGAGGCAGGCTAGCTGACATCTTGCCTGGGTATGCAACGGGTAAGCACTTAAGGCTTATCTTGAGTGGCCGGCGCGATCCAGCTGCCTGAACCCTTCAGGGTGACAAGGAAGGGTACGTCAGGCCTCGACCTGCTATTGCCTGGAGTCAGGTGGTTCACCCATATCAAGATTGGGGGAGGTAGACAGGCAGCTCCGTTTCCCCCAGTTAGAACCTGCACAATCTAGTGATTGTTTGACCCAGCTGCTGTTGTAATTTGGTTAATAAATAGTTAATAAAGTGGCTCTTTCTACCAAGAGAACCTTGTCTGTGTCCTCACTGGGTGGTGGTGGTGCGGGAATAATGGCTGGCATTTCTCTTACAGTGCAATCCTAACCTGGAGTTAGGCTGGCATAGTTAGGCCAGCAATATTTGGCCAGCACAAGGGCCACCATAAAAAGGTTTGGACCACTCTCGGAGTCAGAGAGGATGGCGCATGTCTGTGTGGTGGCCTCTCTGACTCCAAGGGTGGTCCAAGCATACTTTACAGTGTCCCTTGTCCCGGCCAAACTTTGCTGGCCCAACTGTGCCAGCCTAACTCCAGGTTAGGATTGCGCTCTTAAATGATTCCATTCTTTCTCCCCTCCTGCCTCTTATACCTGAAACTTCTGGAACACCTCACAGAGCTTCTCCTCCTCCTCTTCTTATTCTTAGAACCCGCCTGTTCCATGAAGACTTTGGACAAGGCTTAGACCCTGTTCCCTGTTGAAGCTAAGCTCAAGTTCTACCTAGGCTTCCCCGTTTACCCTTTCCTCTATCCTCCTGCTCCATGATCTATTTGTGTATATATATCAATGCTTCCAAAACTGGTGGGTGGCTTCCAAAACCGGGGAAAGGGGGAGCTTCTAACCTGAAGTTGCTTCCAACCATGATTTTGCCTGTGGAAGCATCTGTAAGGCTCCCTGCACACACACACCAGAGGCCAGTATGTTAAACCATAAATTAAATGTACCTGGCTTCAGGTATGTTAAATCCTTTCTTAAGACACTCCCTGCCCCTTATGGGGCCAGTGCCCAAACTCCTCCTGGGAACCATCTTAGGAGATGGTTCCCAGGAGGAATTTGGGAACCTAGATTGTAAGCCGCTCAAGAAAGGGGTCTATGCTGCTCCTGGGAATCTTTCACTGCTCTTGGGCCGTGAAAGCACATGGAATATCCTGTTCTTACCTTGCCATTAAGGGTGCAATCCTAGCCAACTTTCCAGCACTGACATAGCTGTGCCCATGGTGAATGCGCTGCATCCTGCAGCGGGAAGGCAGTCACGGAGGCCTCCTCAAGGTAAGGGAATGTTTGCACCCTTATCTCGGAGCTGCACTACCCTTACACCAGTTCTAGAAAGTTGGTTAGGGTTCTGCCTGGGCAGCAGCTGCCCTTGAGCCTGTATGAGCAATGCTGCTGCATCCTACTGGTGCCAGGCAGATGCTGGAGGCTCCTTGGAGGAAGGCAACATTTGTCCCTTTCCCCTGGGTAAGGGCGCAGGACGGGCAGTACTGGGTAAGGCCGTGAGGACGGTCTCCTTATCTCTGTGCCGGCTATTTTGCTCCAGTTGTCTAGCACTTTTTTTTAAAAAAAAAAACTCCACCCTACTCCTATATCAGGGGGCTTCAAACTCCGGCCCATTGGACAGATCCAGTGCCCCCTGAATTCTTCCCCCAGGTGAACGGCTTCTGCCATTCCGCTTGGGGGAATGCGAAGACCCCTGCTACAGCCCCCAGGTGATGCTTTTAATTGATAAACAGTCCTAGATAAACCAAAAATGTTTGGAGCAGGGCTGGCTCTAGGAGTGGCGGGGCCCAATGCAGGGTATTCCCGTGGGGCCCCTCACCCTCCCTGCGGGGCCCCCACTTGCCAAGAAATGAGCTTGTGGTGGTGTGCGTGGCATCTGGAAGTACTTGGTGATGACATGACGACATCATTGCCAACTGTTTCCAGGAGGCCCATTTTGGGCTGTTCAGAGGCAGGGGCAGGTGGGAGGGCCCACGATAAAGCTGCTCTGCTCGCCCCACTGACACATAGCCCATAGCAATCCCATCCAAAGAAGCAGGCAATCTGCTTGCTGCACTGGTGCGGGGCCCCCAAAGTGCGGGGCCCAATGTGAGGACATTGGTCACATTGGCTTAAGGCTGGCCCTGGTTTGGAGAAGCCTGTCTGCCAATCAGAGGTGGGCCAAGGGTGAGAAAAACTATTCTGGCTTGCATGGGCTAGGAGGAGAGGCAAGAGTTTTCACCCCACGTCCTCTGCTGACTCCCACAAGCTGCATCTCACAAAAAGTGAGTGGAAAGCAAATGGGAAAGCAGTGGGTCTGCCACCTACCCCCTGACCTTTTTCCCTTTTCATGCATTCTCTTTAAACAAAACAGGATGCGTAAGATTTTCAGAAGCAGCTGAGTGAGGGAGTAGATGACATTGGGGATGGGAGGCATGTGGCAGTCCCCTTTGGCTGCCCCTGCAGGCAATAGTTTGACAGCTCAATCCAGTCTGAGTCCCCCCCCCGCTGACACAGCCGCACCCCCAAAGTGTGTGTTGCATCCCACCGGGGTGGGGGCAGTCCCAGAGGCCTTTGCAACGTAAGGGAACATTTATCCTCTTATTCAAGGGCAAGTCTCCACTCCCCAATGGGTTTCCTCAAACACCTTGGCCAACTCAGAGGCCCCGGTGGATGGTGGCCCCTCTGCCAGCCCACATACGCAGCCACCAGCCTTTGTCCTAGCAGCTTGGTTGTGCCTGTGGCAGAGCATCTTCTGGCCTCCTCTCACTTCCGCCAGTGGAACGGACATTCCGCTGGCAGTAAGGAAGGGGACAGGCCTGGGCTGTGTCAACCAAAATGTTCTCTCTGGACGAAACTTGCGAACGGCTCACTGATATATGTATTCGCACTATAGGTGAGGGTCAAATTTTTTGCCTCATTTTGCAGCATCTGGCAACATGACAGAGCACTGGAAGTCACACTGCAGCAGGTCACACTTAAAACGCTGCTAATAGATATTGTTCTCCTCTATTCCACCAAATTCCAGTTATAACTGGCCAGATGCCATCTTTTCTTTATGCACTGGATAGCCCCAATACCAGAAGAGCTTTGTCTTTGGCACGTTGCAATGAGATCCCGTCAGCTGTGCTATGGGGGAGATTTAATGGTACCCCCTTTACAGAAAGACTCTGCCCTTGAGATTTGGGTGCAATTGAGTCACTTGAGCACCTTCTATTCCACTGCCCAAACCATCTTGGAGGCAGGGGAAAATATTAAAAACCTCTTATGCAGATGTGTAGTGCGAATGTTGACTCTGAAATTTTGAAATTTCTTTTTGCTATGAAAGATCCTATCCATATTAATCAGTTCGCTTTGTTTCTTGTTCAGGTAGTCAAAACCAATCTGGCTCGTGTTAAAAGTGTGGAGCCGACTAATTATTGATTTTCCCTATTTTAATGATTCCTGAGTGTAAGAATTTTAGAGTTGATCGCGATAGTTTTCGTTTTTGATTGTTCTGTTTTTTTCTTTATATGCCAATAAAGGTTTTTGTATTGTATGTTGTATTCGCACTATAGGTGAGGGTCAAGTTTTTTGCCTCATTTTGCAGCATTGGCAACATGGCAGAGCACTGGAAGTCACACTGCAGCAGGTGCAGCGAGGGGTTTTATAGATCTTCCTATAACCTGAGTTATGAGACCTAATTATGCGTTATCTTGCATGGACTCATGCTGCTGCATCTGCAGGTCCACAGATGCTGGTCTTTCTCAAATGCTTGTTGAGAGCCCTTAAAGGTCTCACTTCTTGGCAAGGACAGGTTCCCCGCCTCCTTTTTACACTGGAAGTCCTGACATCAACAATCCTTTTCATGTTCAAGAGCATTCTGAAGAGTCAGTTGATATCACTACAGTGTCAAAAAGGCATTTATTCTAATATTGTGACAAAGGCCCCGCACATTTTTTGTTTCCTAGAGCTGACTCGGCACTCTGGGTGAAAATTTTTTTAAAATTGTTCTATCGTGTCATTGGGAACATGAATTTCCCCTTGCTGGGAATGTGGGCAATTTATCTTTGTTTTTGGCCATTCTTAGGTAAGCACTTTGTCTATGTGCTGAGGTTAGTTTTGTCAGGGAGCAATCCTAACCTGTGCTGGAACTGGCAGCCTGGCAGGCCTGCACTGTATCCAGCGCAGGTTGGGAGAAGGCTGGTGTCTCTATGGGGCAAGAGAATGTTTGTCCTCTTCCCCTGGGGTAGGAGCCAACCACCCCTATGGGCTACTTGGATCTGCACCTGCAATATAGCGGGTGCAGGTCCGAGCACACAGCATGGCCCAAATTGGGGCCGCAAGGGCTGGGGGCGGGTATTTGGGTGCAGCCTAATGGCCGAATCCAAACTCCACCTCCCTCCCCGAGCCGACCCACCCCTGGAACATCCTCCCCCACCTTGTTTCATCCACCCTCCTGCCTTCCCCTTGCCCAGAATAGCCCCTACGTCAGCCGAACATGAGCGCTTTCCTCAGGTGTGCTCCAGTACTGCAGGGCTGACACAACTGCATTGTTGGCTCTGTGCGCCTTGGGCTGGTGTGAAAGTGCTTTACGGCACTTTCACAACACTGCAGGGCCAATGCAATCAGTGGGCGCCCTTTGCAATTGAACAAATGCAGTTTGGGCGCCCTTGGATTGCGCCCTCAATGTAGAAAGGGGGGTCTTCCCAATAGGTTTTTATTCATGTCTCATCACCTTTTCATCTCCTTGACAAGGAGGCACTGTTATCACCTTTCCTAACCACAATCCCCTGACCTGGGTCCATGTAGTCGTGTGCCAGTAATATAACTTGTTGCAGGTCTGAGTAGACCCAGTTGGCCATCATGGGCTTACCATAGAGCAGCAGGCTCCAGATCATGGCCTGTGGGCCCTATTCCTACATCCCCCAGGTGAATGTTCTGCTGAGGAACCACTGGAGAGCCCCTCCTACAGCCCCCAAGAGTCACCAGCTGCATCTGCCCAGAAATCTGAGTGCACAGCCTGATGGGGCAGCAGAACCAGGAAGTAGCTGGCCATGAGGGCTTTACAGAGGTTCCCTGGCAGAATTGTGTATGAGGTGTACTGGGGAAACCAGTTTGGAGACTGCTGCCACAGAGCAAGGGAGCAAATATCCCTTACCTCAAGGAGGCCCCCAGGGACTGAAACGCCCTCATGGGATGCAGCAGGAACCCATTGGCACAGTTGCATGAAGGAATTAGACAGGAGGAAAAAAGGAAAGAAAACTCTATTCACTGAGGTTTAAAAACATTAGATTTCAAAGTGCCTAGACCAGGGGTCTCCAAACCCCTGCCCATGAGTGTTTAGGGATACCTTCCCCTCTGTGAGCAGGGCTTACTGTTCTGTGGAAGCATTGCTCCATTTTCCAGCTGACCTAGTGGCAGGGATGCTCTGGGCAGTCACGTCTATGCCTGGGCATCCCAATAGACTGTGCAACAGGGCTCTGGGTGTCCCTACCAACCGATCAGCTTGCCAATGGAGTGGCACTTCCACGGAACACTAAGCGCCAATTGGAATGGGGAAGGGTTATTGGGAATGCAGCGGTCGCAGTGGTTTGTGGGCCACTGGCCTGGACTTTCACCAGAAGGAATGGTAATGCACAACTTATTTTGTTCCAGTTATGATTTTGCATAATGCTGTATGCTATCTAGAGCTACGCATTCTGTTTTGGAAAGAACTTACGTGTGCTATCTTAAGTTTGCTCACTTAGAAGTAAATACCATGGAAATCAATAGAATCATCTAAGGATGTAAACAATGTTAGAATGGGCAGACTATTCAGGTCTCTCAGCTTTGAAATGTCAAAACAGCCTTGAAGGCAGGTTAAGGTCATAACCATCAAAAGCTGAATAGATAAAGAAAGAAGGTTCATTGAGAATTTGCAAAGACGTTACAGAATGGATCGGTAATGAACTTTCACACTTCATGACAATAACAACCACAACTGTCATGAACCAGGTTGCCAACAAGGCTTGACCCTAAAATGGCTTTAAGCGTGTGGCACTCTGACAGATGTTGCAAAAGTGGATTCAGTTTTGATCGCTGCACAGTTCTTTCCTTTCTCTTTTCTCCCCTCCTTCTCAAATACTGCAAAACTCCTGGTTCCTTAGTGCCGGTTCCCTGCAGAAACCATTTTTAATTTCCCCACGTACTTCTTTATTCCCTCTCTTTTGGCACCATTTCACATCCCTTTTAAAGATTTCTGCTTGAGCCTTTCACGCTGTCAAATAACTGGGTTACTAGCCCCCTGCAAGGCCACCCTATTTGCCTTATCCTGCCTTATCCAAACCCCTTCCTGGGTTCTGCTTAGGGTCCAAGCTCCTGGTGTTCCTTGAATTCCCAACTCCCTGCCCACTCTTTGTTCTGTCCCTAACCAGATCCAGAGCTTCCTTGGCTGCCACCACCTTCTTGTCTGCTCATATAGAAGGAAATCCCAAGACTAGCTTGCGGGGAAAGATTCCTTGTCCCTGGCCACTCTAATTCACCTCTCCCTTCTATTCCTGGGGCTCTCTGACTTAGCCTTGCAGTCTAGGCTCTGGATTTAGATTGTGCTGTGTTATTCCAAGCTCAATAAGCCGCACAGCCTTAAGAGTTCAATACAGTTTCTTCCTGTATCCGCAAGGATACATGGATATCCTGCATGGATACCAAAACCGTGGATAAAAACATACCCTGTACTTACTGTGGCAGCAAGCATTGTTTCTTACCTATTTTGCTTTGCCACCCTCTCTCTTTGCAGTGCTTCCTGTTACTGAAAACTAGAAGTGGAATGTGAAAGGCAGTCAGCCAGAATGCTAAGGGAGGGAGACAAAGAGAATACAAAAAAGCAGCAGGATGCTGCCTCTTCCTCCCTTCCAGGCTTCAGAGTCCTACATGGGTCTCCTCAATTCTGCACCAGCTAAATAGTACAGAATAGGTAAATAGCTGCTGCAAATCTGAGTTAGACTCACAGGGGCTGCCTGGGGTAAGGAAATTGATGTTCTCTTTCCCTGAAGAGACCTCCAGCTGCCTCGTTGGCCTGTGGGATAGATGAGTGGCCATCTATGTGACTCCATGACTGCAGGCTCTGTGGAGGGCCCATAAAGTACCTGAAAGGGGGAAGCCGAGGTTCCCTGTGGTGGTTGCGGGATCTGCACCCCACCTATGCCTCCTACAAAGGGGGTCATTACTGGAGGTGGTTGAAACCATCCTCCCCATCCCATCTGTTGTGGTGAGCCCCAAGGATAGGTGTCGAGCACCTGTGGGTGTGGACCGCCCATCTGCTGGTCTTGGGTAGGAGGGTTCGTTCCCTGTCTGCTGTCATCGTCCTCCCAGACCGGCCCTGCAGTGTCCACCCCCGTCCCACATACTCCGCCTGGTTCTGGCGCCTGGTTACCACCACAGCCCACAGATGGCGTTGGGGGTTCTGCTTCGCCCTGGTAGGCTGCTTGAGACTTGGGGTGGTGGCTTCGCAGTTTGTTGTTAATCCCACCTCTTGCCACTGACCGTCTGGAAGAGAGGTATTCATTGAGCCGGTGTTGCATGAGCGGGTCCCTATGGATGACCTGGCGGTGTCCCTCCGGAGTCCTAAACCAAACACTATTCCTAAACCAAAAACAAAAACTGTTACAAAAGCGGGTCCCTATGGAAGACCTCACGGTGTACCTCCAGAGTCCTAAGAAATGCGAAGGCTTCTGCTCGGCGTGCAACCTGGAGGAAAGAATCTAATAGTTATCTTTCTGCAAAGCGGACCCTCTAATTGGACGGCAAATGAAATTAAGAATACCAGCACTGGATTTGATGTTACTGAAGCTTCCAAAAATATGGACTTTAATATTAAAGGACACAAGCAGCCAAAAAGCACAGCCTCGAAGGACTGGTTTGTGCAAAGATCTTACATTTGGCATTGCATTTTATAGGTTTTTAACAATGTAATCTGTTGTTATCAATCCCTCCTCCCTAGGAGAAAGGGGATTACAAAAGCACAATTTCATGTTACAAGAGGTTTACAGAAATGCAAAAAGAGCAAACACTGAAAGCCGTACAGATACAATGGGGTGTAGCAGGGTGTGTGTCCCTTCAGATTCAGGGTGGGAGGCTTCTCAGCAGAGTCTGAATAGAATTGTCCAGGTGAGCCTAGCAGGTGGGCAGATAAGAACTTGATTTAATTTCAGGCAAGACTTGTCATTGTATACACCTTTGTCAGTGACCAGATTTGCATTTCTTAAGACTTCTGAGGGGAAAGGAGACTTACAGATGTCTTTTGGCACCAATTCTTAATAGCATTAACCCTCAGGATGAGACCCAAAATGGAGTTTGGTCTGTACATGTGTTTGGGAAAGGGAGGGTGTCCACAACCTTCCCCCCTTGATGGGGTTCCCTGACATCTGGTCTGGCCTTCCCCTTTCCAAGTCCTGCATTATGTGCATCTGACCATTGACCATCTGACCATTGAACATAGCAATGCAAGTGTTTCCTGGAGGGCCAAAATAACCACAATGGGGTACAGAGCCACATCTGAGAGGCTGCCAACAGCTGGACTCCAGCCAAGAAGTGTTTCCCACCAAGAACTACTGCTGGCCGCTTACTAGACCCTTGAACACCATGCTCTACAACACCGGGACCCTTTGCCTGGCCTATCCGCCCGCTGAGCTGGGAAATGTGCACGTGAGGAGTTCCCCCCATCGCCCCTGCCAGCCTTCCTCAGGGCCTTTTCTTTCCGCCTGGCCTTGAAGTGCTCGAGCATAGCTCTCAAGGCCCCTGTGAATTCATCTTCCTCCGAAGAGGATGCGGGGGGGGGGTTCAGGTCTAGGTGGGGGCCATTTGGGGGCCTTCCCCCTTTTTCTGCTGCTTCTTGCCTGCCATGTTGCTCCTTAGATAGACTTGGCCGGGTCACAGACTCTAAGGGCCGCAGGCAAGCCTGTACTGTGTGCCCGCTAAGCTCCTGCCTCGTTCTAGCTCGGGGAGGCCTTTGCGTGGGCTGAGGGCCTGTCTGGGTATGTGGGGGGGATTTTTTGGCCTGCCGAACCCCCCGGGAGTGTAAGCTGCTCGCTGAGCTGGTTCGCAGGGGGAGGAGTCTACTCAGTGATGTCATTCAGGGGGGACGGACCAGAATGGGCGTTCCGGATCCTAACGGGCTCCGTGGCTGGTTCCAGGTTTCCAACAAGTGCCAATCAAAAGTGAGTTCCTGTTCCTAAATCATTTGAATGACACCACTGAGTCTACTCTAACGCGGGGGGGTGGTGGTTCACCCCCAACCGCTGCTGCGGAAAGCCTCCCACCGGTGATTTCCCCCACGGAATGTGCTGGGAAGGCACCCTGTTTACGCCTCCCAGTGGTCAGAGCGGGCGGAGGAGTGCTGCAGTCCTGCGGCCGGGCCGGCCTCTCTCAATGTTGCTGGCCGCCCATGCTCCTGCAGTAGCTCCCGCTTGCTGCCATGCTGTCCTGAACGCGTGTGCGTCCCGAGAGGACTGGTGAGGCAGTCGAAGGGCCAGATGCTCAGCTGGCACTGCCTGAGCCTCGCGCGGCTGCATCTTCACCCTTCACTGTCCGGAGCCACAATGATTGTCGGCACGAGCTGGGATCGTGCCGGAGGCTGCGGTCCGCCTCCCAGTGGCCCAGACAGCCAATGGCTGGCAAGCCCCAGCCTGCCAGTCTCCTGGGAGGCGGGGCAAGGGAGCCGTTAGTGCGCAAAGGCGCTAACAGCTTTTCTCTTGACACATGTGAATAGAGAATGCTTACAGTTAAGGCCTAGCTGCATGGTTAAGAAATATTGAGTTGCTTTCCATTTTGATTCCTCCTCCCTATTATTGTAGACTTGTATTACCACAATAGCCATTTGTCTGATGCACCTTTATTCTTGCCTTCTTCTTCATTTCCCACCAAACTACTGAGCTGTGCCATTGGCTGCTACACAGGGTCCCAGTACACAAGCTAGATTTCCCCCTATGTACACACTGTTTAAAATCACAAGCAGTAACAGTCTTTGGACACTGCTAATTTGCTGGTTCTTGGTATAATTACTACTTATAGTGCCTCATTGGTGATTATAGTGGTTGCTGTAAATATAGGAGGCTTGTTTCTTTAATGTGAGTGCAATCCTAATCTGGAATTAGTCTGGCACAGTTAGGCCAACAAAGTTTGGCTGGCACTAGGGCACCGTAAAGCACGTTTGGATCACTCTTGGAGTCAGGGGGGGATGGCACATGTCTGTGTGCTGGTCTCTCTGACTCTGAGAGTGGTCCAAACGTACTTGACAGTGTCCCTTGTGCCAGCCAACCTTTGCTGGCCTAACTCCAGATTAGGATTGAGTCCTGAGAGGCGCAGTGGAGCATGTGGAAGATAAAGCCAAGCTTGGCATTGGCTTTTAGGCCTCTGCAACTACCATCACTTAGACTTTGCTTTTGCAGGTGGCAAAGTCATTCAGCAATGACGTTCCCCCCCCCCCCCCAAGTCAAACATTTCTTTCCATGCTGTGGGTGATCAGTGCTCTCCAGTATGCACAGTGAGTTCAGTTAGCAGTCCCCAGGTGGCCCATTAGCCCTTAACCAAGGGGGAAAAAACCTCTATAAAGTTTTTCTGCAGGAGGAATTAGGCTGACTCATTAACCTTCCCCACATAAAGGACAACAAAGAGATGCTAGCAAGCACTAAAGGGAGAGTCGTACAGTTTGTGGCTACACTGCCAAATGCATATTCCTTCTCTATGGAAAAATGTAGCTTTTTGCTCACGGTAATTTTCCTTTGGCCGTTTCAATGGTATGCTGTTCAATGCGGCATTTTCTCATTCCTGTTTGCCATGTGCCTTGCTTGCAAACATGAACGGCTGATGTTGAAGTGCGAAACCCAGCCTGCCCTGAACATGACCTGGAAATTTAAGGTTATTAGCACTTAAACAGGAGGCTAATATTTCTTTCACAAAATGATCCCAAAGGCAAACTGGCTCTAAAATGCCAACTCACAAGCTGCTGTGTACATTTTCTGTAGCATATGTAATTGGACATTTTTTTTTACAAAGCCTAATGATTGCGAGGTGTTGATCTGGCAAATCAAAATCAAATACAAAGGCTTCATAACTAGTTCTGAAATGAAAGCTGAGAAGGATAGTGTTTAACTATGGATATTTTGGAGCTGTTTTCCATGCTGGTTTATTCATCTCTTAGATCAGGCCTCAGAATGGAGTGTTACTCCTCTGAGATTTTGGTCAAGTTTAAAATAAGGTTGGATTTCTCGGTGGAAACATATAGCCCAGATTTTTCCTGGTATATACAGTTTATATGTTGCTAATTTATGGCTTGACTAAAAAAAAAATCATTGCAAACTCCATTAGCTGAAGAAAGCAATTGCCTAAAGTTTCAAACTCGGGTGAACAGATCCCACCTGGCATCTTGAAGAACATTCTCTGCGCCAGCTCTTGTTTTACCTTTTAACATTATTTGGAGTACGAGGTGGGGGAGTTGAATGAAAGGGATTTTTTTTTAAACACACACATGTTCAAACACAGCTATATTGGGAGCTATCTGAAACAGCAAGGGGGGAATGAAGTAAGCATGGGTCTAAAACACTACAAATCCATGACTAAACAGGATAAAATAAGTATCAACCAGATGGCCGTGGAAGAGGGAATGGAGTGGGAAAATAAAATGGAATGGTCTCCATAAATGTTATTTTGATTACCAGTTGGGGAGAAGGAAAGGATCAGGAGATCTCTGATGAAGCAGATGGCAATTTATTCCCACACTGGCAACTGTGGGCCTTGCACGCACTTGGTTTTTTTGAAGATTTTGCAGGATCTCAGCAGGTTTATTCATGGGGCTGTGGGGCACCAAAGAGAGAGGCAGAGGTCACCGATTCACTCATACAGTCATTGAATCCATACTTGTTTTGGACTTATCATGCTGCTTCAAGACCCGCACTGGTCCAGAGTTTGCCTTTGCTATCCGAGTGACTTAAGTTGAATAAGAAAAAATGGATTGGGAATAGAGGTGACAAAAATTGTTAAAGGAATCACATGCTGAGAATGTTGGCGGTACATTAAGTTTCAAAGACACTGAAAGCAACATTCTAGCAAATCGTACTGTTCAAACACCTGAAGTATTCAGGATCTCAGACAGACTGCTTATTTATTTAATAGATGTTTACCACCAAGAGACTTCTCCTATGTAGACATCAATCTGCAGAGAGGGAGTTATATAGATTTGCTGCCTAGGATGCAGTGCCTAAGAGCGCAATCCTAACTTGGAGTTAGGCCGGCACAGTTAAGCCAGCAAAGTTTGGCCAGCACAAGGGCCACTGTAAAGCGCGACTGAATCATTCTCGGAGTCAGGGAGGATGGCGCACGTCTGTGTGCTGGCCTCACTGACTCCAAGAGTGGTTCAAACATACTTTATGGTGTCCTTTGTGCTGGCCCTGCCGGCCTAACTTCAGGTGAGGATTGTGCCCTAAAACTCATCTGAAGAAGATGGAGGTAGGAGGAGGTGAAGTTAGGTCATTGGGTCACATTTAAGGTACACTTAAGGAGATTGTGCACAATTATTTTACTGTGCCTTGAATTCTACACACCAGGCAGATCTCAGATTTCTTTGTAGTCAGGGCTCTAGTGCAAATGCTGAGATGCAAACTGTTGTATTTGGGATGAAATGCTGACTGATGGCCCTCTGTATGCACTCTAGCCTATTGAATATTAGGACTTACAGATAGATAAGCTAAGAAAATCCAAGTTGTTCCAGACATAAATACACAAATGTTAAAGAGATGGCAGTGAAAGGCTAAATGGAAGGAGTGTAACGTATCACAAGACGATGACAGATTTATTGAGCCATGCAAGTGTAACATCAAGTCTGACTCATCAATCTGACAAGAGGCATTTTATCCTGGCCAATGTCCTACCAAATGTACTGAGTGAACAAAGGAGCTTCAAAACATACCATCTCAAATAAACAACAAATGCAAAGTCAAGTCTTTGAGGCAAAGCACACTGCCGTGGAAATGAAATACAACCCGTGTCTAAGAACACTTTTGTCTCCTATGTATTATTTGAGTGTTCTGTGTTGGAAATGTATAGGAAGAAAAAGGCCTTTTTCTCCTTTGTAACCTGTAGGACTCCCACATGTACTTTCCCTCCCCCTCCCTCCTTGGTGGTATCAATAATGTTGTTATTGTCTTTTAACTTTTGTTTAATGCCAATAAAGGTTTATGAATGAATGAATGAATGTATAGGAAGAAAGAACTTTGATTGAAAGTAATGTCTTTTAGTATGCGATTTCTGCCTTATCAATGAAATTTAAAGCTGCAGAAAAATGTACAGATGGACTTTGAAGGCACTAAATGTTTATCCACAGCAGAATGGTACCCAGGGCCCATGGAAACTTTCGTTCTGAGCCAGCTAAGGAAATCAGCTTGTGTAATGGGATTAAATCAGATATCATTTTCTGGATGGGACATTATGAACAAAATAATAATAGCATTTGGATGGTGGCTTTGATTCAGTGTGCGCTCCAATGGCACAGCTGTATTGGTCGAGAGGGGATTTAGACAGGATTGGCCTGCAAGTTATAAAAAATTAGAACCTCAAATGTTTTCTTATATTAGTAGGGGAAGGGAGTTCAGGAAATGATTCCCTAAAATCTGTGTGTCTTGGGAAGGCCATTTTCAAAAGGATTTCAGATTTCTTTGTCTTGACAGTAGGATAGTAGATCCTACTGTCTACTATCAGTCCCAATAGTTTGAATTGAAGTATACTGTAACACAAAATGGTGGCAACTTCAGACATGTGGTAATGAGCTAGTGGCCTCCATCTTTGTCCATGCCAGATCCAGTAATTTTTAAGCAGCATTTTCTTTCCGTAATTTTATATACAAGAAAACGCCAGCAAACAAATCCATAATTGCCTTTATCTCAAGGAACAATATGAACCAATTCAAGGCCTGGTGATTCAGAAACCATGATATCCGATGCATTGAAAGTCACATTTATATGAATAAACAAGAACACAGAAGATTTGTTTTCATTCTAAAGACACTTGTGGAAAACTGTTTTGGAGACTCTGCAGTGCAACCTGACAGCACAAGGCTTCACGTTAAGCATATTAATACCGACTCATTGTCTTAAAGGCATTCCATTCCTCCACAATGAAACCTGTATAGTATCAAAGTACATTAGTTAGATGACAGAGTATACATGTATATTTTGCATATATATCCCATACTGCACTCTAGGGATCCGTACAAAAATGGCAGCATTCGAGAAATAGATAGTGGTGTTCCTAGAGGGGGGCAAAATGCTAAGTTTTGCAGGAGACTGAGCTTCTGTGTAAAGTGGCCCCTCCCCCTCACTTTCAGCTCATTTCAGCCCATTTGCAGCTCAGAGAGCTATCTTGGAACCTTTGACACAAATGGCTTTGAAGGTGAGATGGAGGGGTGCTTTACACAGGAACTCATGCTCCTGCCAAATGTAGTCTTCTTCCCCCTTGTAGGAACACTACTGTGGCTAGAAAAAAATAACCAAATTTATGATGAAGTGCCCATCTCAATATCTAGTGTGAAAAATTCCTTAGTGGTACACAACCATTGCCTCATACTTCAAAGGTTTATCCATCCACTGACATTATATTTAAACCTAATAACTTTGAAAGTAATTTGTCTCTGCTCTGGCTTTTATGCTTCACAGGGACGGTGCTAAAATAGCTTGGTGGGGGAATGGTAAAAGCTCCTTCCCTTTTCCAAGTGCTGGCCAGAGGTCAATTTGGGAATTGGCTGTTGGCTCAAGGCCATCAATGGGTGATCCCCAAGATTCTGGTAATCATGCCACAGTGCCATGATTACACTCATGAGACTACTGAAACACACTGCAGACTGCTGGCACTACCATCCAACTGCTCCCGAACTCTTTATTCAGTGTGCTTTACTCAGTGGCTGTGGTGGAAGCCTGAAGCAATCTTCAGCAGCCATGTTGGTGGCTTAAATCTTAATTCACTTTCAATGCAATGCTGCCAGATCCACACACACCTTGGCCACCTCCCTGCCCTGTTCCTCCCTCTCCCTGCCCCATTTCATCCCCTTCTTTCCTGCCCCGGCCTGGTCCAGTGGGGAAAGCACTGCTGCCTCTTGAGGCTGCCCTTATAAAATGGCCACCACAGGGGAAACTGAACACTCCTTCAGCAGCCATTTCACAACAGTGGAACATTTACACTGTTGTAAAGCTCTGTTCCTGAGAGCCCAATCCTGGGTAGGACTTTCTAGCCTCTTTGTGTAATCCCATTAATCCCTGTCTCACCCTCTTCCAAATTGATATCCAAATTGACAAACTAGAGTAAATGATTTGTGGGTAGTTCCATGAACAATGTAATAACACAAATACAAAAAAATGACAACATAATAAATTTCAGAAAAGAGAGGAAATATTAAATGAATATTCACAGGAATCAATCCTGAACATTGTATTTTTGAACATACATTTTCTTCAGTGAGTCATTACAATTTGAATTGAAATGTTCCAAGGAACAAGTCAAGTAACTTTAAAGAGTTATAGGAGAAAGAAGGAGAAACGACTAGCAGAACGTAAGTGATTATTACAGCCATGTCTAAGGCAATCATAAAAATAGAGAAGAGTCATCTTACTTGATATTGGTCACGCACCAAATGACTTCTGACAGGAGTATAAAATACTCACTTTTTAGAACTGCAGTATATTGATTAAGAAATATTCACTCTAGGAAATGATGGAAATTTCTCCTGTTAAAATGAGCTATACAAAACTGAGAGTTCCTAAACGTATAATCTGTCTGAAATGCATATTTTGGCCTTTAGACAGCCAATTGGAAATCATTATGAATTGATAGCACTAGAATTCTGTAAGTATATTAAATGGGCAAAGCGCTTGCCCCTAACCTGGGTGAATCCCACCAGCTATTAGAGGCTACATTTAATCCATCATCCAAAGAATAGAATGATTTCAAACCTTCTGTTTGAGATGGGCAGCCCAATCCTAAAGTCATGTTGCACTGACACAGGCACAGGTGTCATCGGGGCAAACGTGCCTTACGAGCTGGCCTGTGCCAGCTCTCGAGTGTTGCAAATGTGCCATAAGGCATGTTTGCCCCGACTCAAAAGCCAGCAGCACTGGCACAATATCGTACTCCAGCCTGCCAGTGCCAGCCTGCACCGCCAACATGCTGAAGCTCAATGGCAGGCAGCCAGATGGCAGAACCACACTGCAAAGTTTACATCTGAGACTGAGAATTTGGTGAATCACAGAATAGTTTATATTTATAAAAAAACACAACTCATTGAAAAATGGTGGTTTAGACTAGCCTGCCCACGTAAATTGCCCTGGGCATTTGTTTTGGCATGGGAGAGGCAGGGTATAATTCCTCAATTCTCAAATTCTTCAAATGAATAAATAAGAATGAAATGCAATAACATTTCAATAATGTTATGCATTATTGTTATGCAATAACATTTCCTGCTAACTGGACAAGAGGCACTTTTTCCAGTGGTGTTCCTCTTATATTTAGCAGGGGGAGAGTAACTGTCCCTCTTCACCCCTGCGCAGTCTTTCTAGTGGCTGTTGCTGGCGGTCTGCCTTTTTTTAGATTGTGAGCCCTTTTGGGACAGGGAGCCATTTAACTTTATTATTACTATTTGCCTGTAAACCGCTTTGTGAACTTCGTGTTGAAAAGCGGTATATAAGTACCTGTTGATTGATTGATTGATTGATTGATTGTTTGGTTCGACTGTGTCAGGCCGTTGCTTTAGCGGCTACACTGGCTGCCGGTTCCTTTCTGGGCCCAATTCAAACTGCTAGTTTTGACCTTTAAAGCCCTTTACGGCTTGGGTCCGGGGTATTTGAGGGACCACCTCCTTCCATATAATCCTACCTGGACTCTGGTCATCTGGGGGGGGGCCCTTCTGACTGTGCTGCCACCAGGAGAGGTGAGAGCGATGGCGGCCAGGAGCAGGGCCTTCTCGGTGTTGGCCCTCCGACTTTGGAATACCCTCCCCTTAGAATTAAGAACTGCTCCCTCTTTGGCAATATTTTGGCAGGGGTTGAAGACTTTTTTATTTAAACAAGCCTTTAACTGCTGACAGGCTGGTTGGCATTTTATACTACAACTATATTATCTTCTTTATATTGGATCCATGGGGCTTGCTGTTTTCAATTTTAACTGTTTTAAATATTGTTTTTAACATTGTTTTTAATTGTTAAACTTCGTGTTTTATTGTATTTTTAATGTTGTAAGCCGCCTTGGGTGCCCATGGGGCAGAAAGGCGGGATAGAAATTAAATAAAATAATAATAATAATAATAATAATAATAATAATAATAATAATAATAA
>JAJKFI010000001.1:39547902-39562406 GCA_029204185.1 Lerista edwardsae | reverse complement strand
TCTCTCTCTCTCTCTCTCTCTCTCTCTCTCTCTCTCTCTCTCTCTCTGCAGAAATCTCTGGGCTGAAAACTAAACATGAACATGACAGTAATGTGACATATGAATTGCGTTAAGACAAGTCACTGGCACAGCTGCATACGTGACAAAGGGAACAACTAGAAATGAAAAACAACAGGTGAATATTCAATCAGCCTGTCTGAATGAAAGAAAATTGGTCTCTCTTATTTAGTTTCTCATTTTCATTCTATATTATCCATCCTGATACAGAATATTCCTTTCTTTTCCCTTTTCTCATTTTTATGAATACTTTACCATGTGCAGTGTTTGTTCTTTTCAAGGGTAATTCCTTTTGGCTTCATTGGGTTTCAGAAAGAATGAAGGAACTATTCCAGAGCTTAATTGGCCAAACTTGGTAACTCTGTACTTGCACTATCAATTTTATCACAGCAAAAAAAAAAGCACTTTAATGATTTCTTTGTCTACAGAATCATTTGCAACCTGGCCTTAAAAAAAAATTCCATTTCTAGTAAAGTAAAGCCTAACAGAGCAAGACAATCAACCTGAATGAAGTCACACTTTATTTTATTTTATTTTTTGAAAAATAGGCCTCCTAGAAATGTAATGCTTTTAAAAATGTAAATTAAGCTTTAATCATCATCGCAACGAAGTGAAGCATTCCCAATGGAAAAATGAATTTCAAGAGTTAAATGCTAAATGTTGGTCTAAACTCTCAGAGCTGTATTCTGCAAAGATCCCCCTGAGTTTTAATATATGGTGTGGAACCCATTAGTTTTAATGAAGTGATCTTAGCAGCTGAAGGTACAGCTTATGTCTCCATGGATATGCCTACATACAAAAGTCATCAAACCTATGTAAACCTGTATTATTAACTTTTATGCCCCATCAGTATGCACAGGGTTGGTCTGAAGGCAGAAGACATTAGCATTCTACAGCAGCATGAAATCCTGGATTTGACAGAACATAAGTGAGTAGATGGTGAAAAGAGGTCTGGAAATGGAGGAGATATTGTGCATGCTTTAGGGAATATGCCTGCAGGGTGGACATTTATGGGCTGCTTGCTGTTTATTTTAAAGGGGAAAAGAGAAGTTCTAATATAGGGAGCATTAGTCATAGACTTTAGTGCATGGACACAAACTTGGAGAGGCTTTAATAACAGGAGCTTTCCTGATGATCATTGAAATGCTGGGAAAACCAATCCTTGGGGAGAAGAAAAAATGGGAAATGTATGGAAATTAAAGCACTTTGAAATGGAGTAGTATGGAAATGTTGCATTAGAAATACGTGTAGGAAGAAATGACTCCAGGTATTCAGAAAGTCAGAGGCAGATGTGATAGGAGCATTGATTTTTTTTTTAAGAAGTGGAAGTACTCAAAGGAAAACATACTGTAACTGATCATGGGCAGCCCATCTTGAGCTGCCCAGCTTCTGGAGGAGTAGTGGTACCAAAATGGCTACTGTTGCATCCTACAGGAGCTGCGACAGCTGCAAGAGCCTTCTTGGGGGAAGGAGATGTCCATCCCCTTCTCCTGGAGAAAGCCCCAGCTCTCACAATGGGGCTACATGAGTCTCCACTGGCTATTTTGCCAGCAGAGCTGTCCCATGTTGGGCTGCCCAGCCTGATGTGGGGGTTCAGGATCCGTTGGTGGAGGCCACTGCCAACCCCACCCAACAGCTGGGCCCACTCCTCCCCTCCCCCTGCTCAGTTCTTCCACCTACCTTGCCCTGATAAACCTTACGTCAGCCAGTGCTGCTGGAGGATTGGTCAGCCATACTGCCCACACTGAGGCGCAGTGTGAACTGGGGCAGCCACAGTGCAGGTGGTACTTACTTCCCAGGTGCCATAAACGTGCATGATGGCATGTTTACAACATCCAGAACTAGCGGTATAGACATACCACTGGAGATAAGGCCTGCAGGAGTGGGTTCTTAATGATCACTTTGATTCAAAAATTACTTCTTTATAAATTTGGGTCTGCTTTAGCTTCATCACAACACCCTGAGCTGCTGCCTCCACAGCTGATTCGGCACCCTGTCCTAGAAGATGGGCTGTACTTCTAAGGGAGAACTTTGAAGACCTCCCTTGTTGGATCAGTAAGTATGAAGACTTTCAGGTCATTGTGTTCCATGTTCCACTAGAGAAGCTCAGTTTAATGAAGCCTCCTGCTTTGTCCATTTAAGTAGGTAGGTCTAATGTGGTGAATCCTTCCTCTCTGGAGATTTTCAAGCATAGGCTCAAGAGACACTTGCTTGAAATGCTCTCTAGGAGGATTTCCTGCTGCAGGCAGGGGGTTGGACTTGATGGCCTTTGGGGTTAACTTTAAACTCTATGATCCTATGATTCTAATTATTTCAATAGGATTAGTAATTCATAAGTGAAGAATAGAAAAGAAATGGAGGGACTGATCTGCCCCTTCCCCAAAGGTGGGAATGTGGCAGTGACATTTTGGAAAGACTGGAAGGCTTCTCTTGAAACAGGCACTATTGGTAGGAGGGTCTGGAAGAGCTGCTGCCTCTGAAGCCTGAAGGTCACCTGGTTCAGCACTTCGAGTCAGTCAGAAGTGACTGTGAACTGCCGATAAACGCAGCCTGATCTCCTGTATGAGTCTCTCCAGCTGATGAGAGGAGCGGAGATGACGACCCTTCCAGTGAGTGGAGGAGTGCCTGTCAAGCCCTGCATGGGAGTGTGAGCAGCCAGAGAGATGCTGGACTGTGAAGGAGACCGCCTGGACTGTAGAGTTCTTGGAAGATAGAACTTGTGATTGTAACAACCCCTATATGGGGTTGAGAAAAACCTGCCCATGAAAACCACCTTGATTATTAAAGTCAGAGGATAAATCCAATGACCAGAAAGGCAGTATTTAAATACTGGTATTATTTTTATTGTTATATCTTTTCAGCCTTTTTTTGTAAAGCTTTTAAAATATTTTCTCGCTGTCACTCCTGGTGGCAACAGTACCAGTGCTGTATTTGGAGGCAAGCAGCTGATATGTAACTTTCCCAGGATGTCCCAGGGCAATTCTACATCTGGGGTATTATTGGGAAAAAACATGACAGCTGCCACCTGCTGAGAAAATCTCTCCTACAGTTGTCACCAAAGACAGCTAAGAACAATAGCTTAAAACTGGGAAAAAATACTTGAAAGAACTGCCAATAGAATACACTCCCCAATCCTTCAAAAAATCGCTTGTCCCCTGAAATTGTTTCTTATTCCCCCCTGAATTTGATCCCCCTAATTTTGAGCTAAAGTTCATTTCAGCTCAGCCTTAATTCTTCATATTTTGAAAGGATGTACAGAAATTGACCTTTTCTTCCTTCTTTGGCTTCCAGAGTTAAATAACACTCAACTTGACTAGCAGAAGTTGTCATTTAGAAATATGAGTGATTTTATTTTAAAAAATAAGGGTTAGCAACTGTATACTGTACATATATAAAACATACATCAAATATGGCATTGCTTCAGTTCGTTTGAAGTGCACATAAAATGAAGATAGTTCATTTTTCCTTTGATATATTTGACTAATACTTTGGCTCTATTTCCGGGTATATATGTATAGAAAGGGCAAAGCTCTTTTCTCACTAGTAAAAACAGTTTTAGTGGAATTAGCATAGGAAGAAGGGATCCCTATCTGCTAAGAAGGAGACAAGGGTGATCCGGTCAAGTTTTTTTTTTTAATTGAACTGTATCAGTGATAGAGCAGTATCTGAAAGAGAAATGCACCAGTTGGCTTTCCAAATATCTCTCAGGTAAACTGGGAGGTTCCTCCATGTCACTGTGATTCTCTCTACAATGCCCAGCTTCCATTTAACATGGAGGCACAAGAGGGCAGTGATGTGACAGATACATACTTAAAGTTTGCGAGGGAGGATGGCACCATCTGAGTGTACAAGCAGTTGTGTCCTGTTGAACATAAGCCCATGGTGGCTTGGTAGTGGCGTTCCTATAAGGGGGGCAAAATGCTAAGTTTTACAGGAGCCTGATCTCCTGTATAACACGGCCCCTCCCCCTCACTTTCAGAGTAATTTGTGACTTGGAGAGCAAAGCCTCTGGCCATGAATGGCACTGAAGGTGAGGGGGATGAACTGCGTTACACAGGAGCTCAGGCTCCTGCAAAATGTAGCATTTTGCCCCTCTGGTAGGAACACCACTGTGACTTGGAATAATATTTTTTCATCCTTGGGGGTGGGTTGCACTGGAACTTTCCAGATGCCCAATGTTCAGCCTCCTGTGGCAATGATGTAGTTCTGAAAAACAAAAAGCATGCATATGAGTGTTTGGTTAGCAGTAGTAATGGTGACACTGCTGTATTCACCAAAAGGGAGCTTACTCTGACAGCATGATTTGGCAGGGGGAGAAGGCAAGGCTTACTTTCATTGTAATTGTAGTAACCCTCACAGACTACAGTCTCATAAGACCCTTTCATCTTTTTTACTGTATGGAGAAGAGAGGGGGAAAAGCTGCACAATGTAAGCTCACTATTGACTCTGTCAATGAGGTGAGGGAAAGAAAGGAGCACCAAACAACCTCTGAAGTAATTGGTTCCGTTGTAGAACTGTGCTTAATAAAGACAGGTGAACTGGTTGGTCTTCACCTCTAGACACTTTGAAAATGATCCTACCTTTTCTACAAGACATCAGAGGGGGGGGGAATACCTAGTTTAACAGCTCATCTTGAGGCTTTGTACATGCTTTTTCCAGCTCTCCCATCTTCTTCACAAGTCTTCCATTTCTCCAATGCAAAGGTAGTAAGGTGCCCCTTCCCTTCCCTTACCGCATTGGCAGAGGTACCTACCTTACATTGGACCTTACATTGCGCAGCATCGGGCCTTTCTCTCTTCTCTAAATAGGAAGAAAGACAAAAAGGACTTATTGGATTGTAGTCTTTGTGAGGGCTACTGTGTCTGCAATGGAAGTAACCCTTGCCTCCCAAATGCTGTCAGATTAAGAAGGCACCCCCCATTTGAGACATTTCACCCAATTTAAGGATGTTGATACAGCCTATACAAACCAGTGTAAAGGGTGAAATCCTAACCAGCTTTCCATGACTGGGGTAAAGGCAATGCAGCTCTGAGGTAATGAAACAAACATTCCCTTACCTTGAGGAGGCCTCTGTGACTACTACTCCACTGCAGAATTCAGCACATGCCCCATTGACACAGCTATGTCAGTGCTGGAAAGTTGGTTTCCAGCCCTAAGTAGGTTAAACATCTGAAGTTGAAACAAGGAGAGTGGAAAGTGTTCAGTGTCCACATTCTTTTTCAACAGTGGGTCAACTAAGATGTCTGAGCATAAACGGTCAAGTCTCTTAACCTTACATTCATGGACAAAAGTATACAGCAGCTATTCTCAACCAGTGTGCTGTGGCTTATGGGTGTGCCGTGAATGGTCTGCAGGAGTCCTGTGAGAATTTGGGAGGGGTCATTTATTAGTAGTGTCATAGGGGTACATGGTGCGCTTTGTCAATTGTCAGAAAAAAACTGATGGTGTGCCTCGACAATTTTAGTGCCTTGTCAATGTGCTGAAAGATTAAAAAGTTTGAAAATCGCTGGTGTAGAGGAACTAAGCAGAATGGTACTTCTGCCATTCATGGTTTGGTATCAGGGAATGCCATATTTTTATATATAAAAAGTCTTATTCTGCTTCACATGCCGCAGAAAAAAACCTAAAACTCTGGAGTGCTTCCATTTTATTAGCACCTGAGTTCCTGATTTAGCTGCCTGTTTAAAACTAAATCCATAGTGTATCTCCTTCTACCAGGCAAATGGGCAAGGTATATCAGGCCTCAAGGAATAATAGGAAGTCTCTTTCTGAGCTGTGGCGATTGGTGGTTACCATAGTGCTAAGTCTATAATAGCTCCTTCAGTTTCTGACCCAGCACTCAGAATTCCAGAAGGATCACAATGGGAGTTTCTTAAAGTAGGGCACCTCATAACTTACAAGATGAAAGACGTGGAAATGGACATGAGGGGAGAAAGGTCCTCTCCTGTCCCAAGCAAAGTGGAAATGAAAGCAGTGTGGAAGAATAAGAGCCAGAAAAGAAAAGAAAAAAAACACCACCACCAACACAAAGAGCTAAAACAGATGTAATGTTTCTGAGGTTCACCGTATGAAAAGGCAGGAGCTGGCTGTTTATCAATCCCAGTGACAGAAGTTTCTTCTTTTAGCACCCCTGGTTCACCTACTGCAAAACTGTATGCAAACTTACTTTTGTATACATCAAAAGTAAGGCTCATTGTGTTCAATGGTACTTACTCCCTGGTAAGAGTATAGGAGCATAGCCTCAGAGTTCAATCCTAACATGGAGTTAGGCCGGCACAGTTAGGCAAGCAAAGGGACACCATAAAGTATGTTTGGGCCACTCTCAGAGTCAGAGAGGCCAGTAGTCAGATGTGTGCCATCCTCCCTGACTCAGAGAGTGGTCCAAACATGCTTTAAGGTGGCCCTGGTGCTGGCCAAACTTTGCTGGCCTAATTGTGTATGCCTAACTCCAGGTTAGGATTGTGTCCTTAGTGAACAACGCATCACAAAACTAAAGCACAGGATCTATCCATGTAAAACAAATATGTAAAAATTAAAAAAATCAATTTTAAAATTTGTAGTACAGTTTTGTTTTATTCCTTAAAATAAATAAATCAATGCTACCCGATAATTGTTATTTTAAATTGTTATATTGTAAAATATATATGTATTTTAAACAGATATTTATGAGGAAAACGCAGTGAACTGAATTCAATTCTGCTAAAAGCAGCTGCTAGTGGAAAAAGTCCAGCCGAAAGCCACACTGAATATAAATGCAGACTAAACCAATATTATAATCTCCAATTCATTTTGAAAAACTTTATCTTTAGCGTTTTTTCCCTTCACAAAATGAATGCTCAGACTCCACAAGTGCCCATGTACTATTGTTCCCCATTTGCTTAAATCAATATTCCTGCAAAGCCACTATTAATGTAAGTTTCTGCTTCTGGCTGAAGACATTGTGAACAGCTATTACAAAAATTTTAATGCTTGACTTTAGCTTCAGTCTATATGAATACCTGCTTCCAAAGAGAAGTACGCCAACCTGCCTATGTTTTCATTTTCCCCACAGCGAGGAAGAGAGGTTATTATGAAGGAACTTATTTAATATACAGTTACACGCGCTTCCTACTTCCTGAAGCAATGAGGAGGTGCAGCACTGCTTAGATTCCGTCTTCCTTTGGAGGAGAGATCAAGGGAAGATTATGGTATCTTTGAAATATTCTATTTATTTATGAATATACAAGTTGTTAGAGACAAACTGTGGCACACGTCTATCAGCAACAACAGGCCAGAACAATTCCTTAGAGCAGTGGTCCTCAAACTTTTTGGCACCGGAACCCACTTTTTAGTATGTCAATCTGTCTGGGACACACCAGAAGTGATGTCATGGCCAGAAGTGCCGTCATTGTGACACCACAGCCTGCTACTTTCCTGAGAATGCAGCAATAAGTTGGGGTTCTTTCTCAGCCATTTTTCAATAGCAAAGTGAGTCCGAAAGAAAAAACAAAGCCTATTTCCAACCTTTACACAAGCAAAACAACCACGCAGCCCTCCCCCTTTCCAACATCCCATCTTCCCATATTTTCAGTATGGCTGCTCTGGGTGCTTCGCTTCTTTCTTTTCTTTCTTTTCACTTCTACATCAGTTCATCCTATCAGGCGAGGCTGGTGTGTTCTGTCTTTCCAGACTTGGGTGACTTCTTCCACCTTCTTTCTGGATACCTCCCATTAAGGAAGCAATTAAACAGTGCAATCCTATCTAAGTTCCCCTGCACTGATGCAGTAGTGCCAGCATGGCTTGTGCTGTGTCCTGCAGGGGAATGGTTAATGTTGGTCTCTGTGAGGTAAGGGGACATTTATCTGGGGAAAAGCCCCAACAGCTGCAGTTGGGGAACTCAGACCTGTGTCTGCTAAATTGCTGGTGCCTGTGGCTGACCCAGCCCAGGTTCTGCCCTGGATAGGGTCAACAACTGCTGCCCCTAGAACCGGCTCCCTGCCCTTGGGCCGCCCCTGGGCCGCCCCCATAATGCCATGCTCAATTTTGGAGAGCTTTCAGCACAGAGGCAGGCAGGTGGGCCAAATGCCACCCAAATTTGACCCTGTGGAGACTCGGACAGGCAGGTGAGCTGTGGTGGTGGCTCTGCTGCTGCTCTGGCCCCTGTGACCCCCTAGACCCCCCACTAGGCCCGCCATTGCCTGGCAATCATTCAATAGTGACCACAGATTGGACCCAGGAAGGGAGATACGCTATTTTGTAAGCTGCTGCTGCCAATTCCATCCCTTCCTGGACCCAATCCGTCCAATCCCCACCCCTTTCGCTGTTTTCATCTACCTTTTAACCATCTCCCCGCCATTCCCCTGCCCCTGCACTGACTGGCATAGAACTTACCATGTGTGGCATGCTGGTCCCTGTGCTGGCACCATTGGGAGGCTGCATGTCTTCAAGCCAGCGCCACTAACTGTCGCGCTGTTGCACTGCGCTTTATGCATGTTTGCTACAGTCTGCATCAGTGAGCTGACTAATGAGAGAATTTGGCAGCCAAGTCGCCAATGTGTAATCCTGCCATATTTCTCCTTTAATGTTCTAATGCTTGTATTTGTTTGGGTTCATTAATTTTTTTAACTACAATGGCAGTATCAAGATAGTTTTTCTTTTGCAGAAGTTTCACATGCAGAACTTGCATCAGCTTTCTTTGAAGCAAAGCACTGCAGGGAGAGTTGACTGCTTTGTGCAGCCATTGATAGGCAAAAAGATACACCTCTGCATTTTGCCTTGCAGTTATTGAAGGTCTCCTGGGTTAATAGCTGGCCAACATGTTTAAATATATAATGTACCTTTGGAAATGTAAGATAAAAATATGTGCATATGTGAACAGTTAAATAATATGTACGAGCCTCTGGTGTTTTCTGGGGTGCATTCCATGAGATAAGACTCCTGATGTTTACTTATGCATGTAGGAAATCTACAGCCTACATTCTGCACAGTTTAAAAGCATATCTTGGTTTTGCATTCAGGATCCTGTACATGTTCCACTATGGCCAAAAACCCCTACAATAGTAGATGCGGGAAGTGTTCATGTGAAAGGAAACAATGGAGAAATTAAAAACAGAAGATCTAAATAAACAGGTCAAGGCTTATCTGAGCCAGCATTTTTCTTCCCACAGTAGGTCAACCAGATGCCTTTTGCAGAAGCTGGGGCACATCTCCTGACTCCTCTATAACTGGTATTCAATTAGCAATAGCAATTAGCCATCACTGAATGAAGTGATCCTTGCAGATAAAGAGGTTTTGGGCCAAACCAGATATAAGATAAGATAACCTTTATTGTCATTTTACAGTGGACACCCAGGCCAAGGCCCACAGTATACTCAAAATAATTTGAGTATTTCATACTCAAATGAAATTACGTTGCTTACTTACACCCAGGAGTTAGACTCACAGATAACCACCGCTGTACCCTGTTTCATCCCATTACCAACTAACCCTGCTGAAGTACATAGCAGAAAGAAGCAGCGGGGGAGTTTACTAGATTGATACAGTATGGAACAAAACTGTGACTGAACCGAAGATTCCGAAGACTCCTTCCCGAAGGCAACAAAGAGAACAGGTCATGAAGAGGGTGAGTAGCATCCTCCACAATTCTTTGAGCTCTGCTCAAGCATCGCTTTTGTGCAATGTCCCGGATAGGAAAGGAGTGGTCTGCCGATGATCTTTTCCGCCTTCCTCACCACTCTCTGCACCGCTTTCCAGTCTGAAACAGTATATACAATACTCCCAGTCCAAACTGTGATGCAATATGACAGGATGCTCTCAATCGTTCCCTTTGTAGAATGAGATCTGGACAGAGCTAGGAAGTTGCGCTTTCCTGATGCGACGAAGGAATTGCAAGCGCTGCTGAGCCTGTTTCACCAGTGAACTACTGTTAAGCCATCAGTCCAGCCTACTCGTTAGTTGCACTCCCCAAAACTTGATGCTGCTAACCATCTCCACCGGTGAATCATCAATATGTAATGGTAAATGGCTTCGCTTGCCTTTCCTATATAACAGGGTCATCATCCACACGCCTGCTTGTTCCCATAGAAAAGGGATGGTCATGGTGGCAGAAAGAGTAAACAGGAGAGCAGCTTTGAACTCCACCACAATCACATTACATTCTTGAAATTGGTTCCAGCTACTTTCCCTTCTACTCAGCTCTTATACCAGAAGTGAGCTGGGAATGGAGAAGGATGAGTGAAGGATTCCGTACCTTCCTCTTGTATAGAAACTTCATCTTAATTAAAATACAATTCTCTACCTTTTTTTATATGCGAAGCAGGAGGAGGGATGAAAGTATGACCAAACATAATTCACTGGAGTCTTTCTTGTCTGTTCCTATGCAGATGGAAACATAATTCCCTAAAAGGATCTACCACACCCTGCATACAAAACCAAGTCTTCTGGACCACGTTTGGACCAAGATGTTTAGCTGCTGATCAATTGCTGCACTGTACAAACTGGAATATGCATTTGCATACCCACTCTGACTTTTCAAGGGATCCTGGGGTAGACCTTTCAGATGACATGATGCTTCATTGACATCTCTGCCTTATTGCAGCTGCAAATGACTGCTTTGGCAGCTTGTGCAGTCAGGCTAGCTGTCCTTAACACATGCAGTATAAAAGGGTGACTGAATTCAGCTCTTTTTCCTGCTGTGCTAAACTATGTAATAAATTAGTACAGTGATGTCTGTGCTGAGCACAGTTACAAGGTAAACCACAAAAAAGGCTCTCTGCTTTGAAAAGTGAAGCTGGACTTTCTAAATAAGATTAATGCACATGGTCTACACAAATTATTCCTATGTCAGTCACGGGCCTGCTCATTCCCATATAAGACGAAACAATATTGGTCCTGGCAAGTGTACAAACACACTTTGAAATGTATGGAGGCAGAGAGTTCTGTCTGAAATCTGAATTCAAATTACAGCCTGCATTAATTACAAGTAGTAAAAGTTTTCTCTGATTAAGATTAATGACACTGGTTCTCCGAGTTGATAGCAGGACAATTGCATTTGTGTTGTAAAACATATATCCACATGACATTACAAACAGTTTGTAATGCAGTTAGTGTATATGTATGAAGTGCGAGCATGTATCAGGCAACCTCTGCCCTTAAAATGCCAATTTATTTGGGTCAAATTTATTCGAATTTGAAAGGGCACATTGTCTCAAGGAATTGGTACATTGAAAGTGTACTTTTTTCCCAAAAGGTGGAAGAAAACAGCAAAAAATCTTTTGGCTCCAGTAAAAAGAAAAATCGTTTTGTGAATGAAGGCTCTAGAAATAGGTGAGGCAAAATGTTTTGAATTAGGATCTTCTCAGATACAGGATGATCCTGATTAAGATGATTTACACATAGTAACACTGTCTGTGCACAGTTCCACCATCTGGAATTACTGACCATGAAACCCATAAAGTCATCACTGTAATACATGATTTACAGTCAGGCTGCCCAAAATAGCGTCATTATATTCTGATGGCTGGTGTTTGGGCCAATTTGATTCTCAGTAACTAGTTCATTTATTTTTTTTAAAGATGCCACTCTTACTAGAGTTCACAGTATTCAGAAAGGTTCCCTAAGAGTATGCTGAAATAAATAATACATATGCTATTTCTACCTTTCTTATTTTTAGCCCCTTGCATGTTTGTCAGCTTGTACTGCATATAGAATTATATGGCAGATTTTGTTCACTATTCTGTAATACATGTCATTTCCAGAAAGTGTAGGCCTTCTTGACTACAATTACCTGTTCCTCTTCAGGTTACTCTTTAAAAAAATGCTATGAATACAAAACATCTTTTGTGTTCCAGGACACACATGTTCTGTAAGCAGACATAAGTGGAAAATGTAACAGAGTCTGAGATAATACAATGAGAATTGAATTAGGAGTTGTGTTTACGAATAGCAATATTGCTATGGTCGTGGAATACCCTAAAGCACCACAATGATTCTAAACAAAATTATAAAATTATCCAACTGTGTTTACTCTTCTGTGACTGAAAAGTCTCAGAGCGCAATCTTAAACTGAGTTAGGCTGGCATAAACTAAGCCAGCAAAGTTTGGCCAGCACAAGGGCCACCATAAAGTATGTTTGGACCACTCTCGGAGTCAGACAGGTCAGCACACAGATGTGAGCCATCCTCCCTGACTCTGAGAGTGATCCAAACACGCTTTACGGTGGACCTTGTGCTGGCTTAGTTTATGCCGGCATAACTCCAGTTTAGGATTGCGCTCTCAGTCATCTTAAACTTTAGCACTGCTTTTGGAGTAGCCTCATCTTCTGACAACTATTTAAAGAACAAAACAAACACAAACAATGCTCATTTCTAAAATAATTTGCCTGTAATTGAACATAAGAATATAAGAAAAACCCTCAGAGAGCGCAAAAGACAAGATACCTCATACCTGCATCCTGTTGCCACTCCCTCGCACCTGGCATTCTGAGGTAGCCTACTTCTAAAACCAGGAGGTTGCATATACTTGTTTTGATACTATTATACTCAGTATGTATCTGGACTTCTTTTGTTTCATGCAACCTCTCTTAAGGTGATACGAAAATCCATCCTCTCAAGCCTAATGTAAGCTGTGACATGGTCAAGTGTATTAAGATTTTGATTAGGCAGCAAGCATGGAAATGCAAGCATGTCCATCTCTGACTCTAATATTTGTAGCTCTCAGATGTAGAAAGAATTCAAAGCAGCTCATTAAACAGATACAATTTTTGTTGACTTCAATGGGTGGTAAAATATTTTACTTCAAAAACAAAATTACTGAGGTGATCCATTTATTTAGAATGCGTATGCATCTGAGCAAGAAAAGATTTTTGTCATGCATAGGAAAAAAATGTATAGATTTTTCATTCTTCCCTCAAAGGACTAACCGTGTAAATAAAAACATAAAGGCCACCATGTGATGCCGCAAAAAGGGCAGATGTTTGGAGAAGCACAAAATGCTCAGGGACAGAACGATGATCAATTGAGGCCTAAAATGGGACAGCCTTCGGTATCTTCCCTTTTTTGATCATTCACCCATGAATAACCTGCTTTCGTTCCTCGCCCTGTGAATCTCTGAGAAATTGTAGCTTTCTGGCATTTTAAGACCAAGCCTGTTCTAAACTAAAAAACCCTTGCCTGGCATACTGCCATGCCCTGAGAAATGGCACTGGATGGGCCAGTGAAGAATGGGTATGGGTGACTCCCCAGTCCCTTTTCACCCTGCAGAAGCCATGTTGTTGCTTTTATCATCTGGGATAAACGGAGGGAGCCCTTCTTTACCTGGGCACCTGGGAAAATTGAAACCATCAGTATTGCTTGCTCCCACTAGCCCCTTTTTCCCCACTCTCAAGCACAGCAGTTCCCCTCAACCTATTTTAATGGATCTGGCTTAACCATCAAGGCTAATCAAGTAGAAACTGATGTCCACCATGCTATACTGAGAGCTGTGTACACAATGCAGCGTTCATCTGATTTTCATAGCAGCACACCTTCTTCCAGGTCTTGGGCTGGTGCACTCAAAGCACAATCCTAACCCCTGCATTGGTATAGCCAAGCCAAACGGCTTGCGCTGTATCCAATGCAGAGCTAGAGGCAGCTGGAGATCACCTCAGGGTAAGGGGATATTTCCCATGTCTGCCCTATGGTAGAGGGCAGACCATAGGCAGCCCCTACTCGGATGGGGCTACAAATAAAAGCAGCCTGTGTAGGGGTTTCAGGTCCAGGATCAGGGGTTGGCATGTGCTGCCCCTGCTGATCCTACCTACTCCTGAGCCCAATTCACCCCATTCCATCCTCCCTCTGCCCAGAAATGCTCTCTCTCTCCACCCTAGAATACTCTCATGCCACCCTTTCTCATTCCCTGTGTCACCCAGCACTACTGGAGCTGGTGTCAGCCAGCCAGTGCATATCATCGTGCTGGCACTGATGGCTCTTGAGTCAGTGCAAACATTTCTTCACAGCACATTTGCTACACTCAAGAGCCAGCATGGGGAAAGGGCTGGGCAGGTTCAATATCACTTTAGGACTGGGCTGACCAACAGCATCCTTGGATCAGGACCACCACTGAACTGAACATTAATGTGGTCAGTTTTGACAGAGCCAATCACAATCACTTGGCCACGCCTCACCTCTCTCCACCCATTATTCGCGCACACACACAGGGCGCAATCCTAACCTGGTATTAGGCTGGCACAGTTAGGCCAGCAAAGGTTGGCCAGCATAAGGGACAACATAAAATATGTTTGGATCACTCTTAGAGTCAGAGAGGCCAGCACAAAGATGTGCGCCATCCTCCCTGACTATGAGAGTGGTCCAAACGTACAGTGGCCCTTTTGCCTGCCAAACTGTGCTGGACTAACTGTGCTGGCCTAACTCCAGATTAGGATTGCACACACACACACACACACACACACACACACACACACACACACACAC
>JAJKFI010000001.1:39529792-39547892 GCA_029204185.1 Lerista edwardsae | reverse complement strand
CACACACACACACACACACACACACACACACACACACACACACACACACACACACACACACACAGAGAGAGAGAGAGAGAGAGAGAGAGAGAGAGGTTATCTGCACTATCAAAATTTACTGTGGAAACCACCATGAGAAACACATATTTCTCAGATATACGTAACATTACTCTTCCAGTGTTCCTACAAACACGCTTTTGAAATGAATTTGATATTAACCTTTCTATCAAGGTCACCAGCTGCATTCTACGGCTATTTATCATTTCCACAGAACTAGCACATCTTTATTCTTTGGACTTAACGTTCTAAAATGTGAAGCAGAACAGCTGTTAAGAATGATCCTTCTGTTTATCCACAGATTCGGGAAAAAGACAAAAAGGTTCAATTCTGGAGAACTAGCTGAAAATGCCAGGAGGCTATTGCTTTAGTTTAGTGGGCACTCCGTTGATGATGGCAAGAAACAAACAATCTTACATTATGTAATTGGTTTGCGTAATGCACTGAATGTGACATGTTTGTGAGAGTGCAATCCTAACCTGGAGTGAGGCCGGCACAGTTAGACCAGCAAGATTTGGCTGACACAAGGGCCAATGTAAAGTGCATTTGGACCACTCTCAGAGTCAGGGAGGATGGCACACATCTGTGTGCTGGCCTCTCTGACTCAGAGAATGGTCCAAGTATACTTTACTATGCCCCTTGTGCCAGCCAAACTTTGCTGACTTACTGTAACTGTGCCACCCTAACTCCAGGTTAGGATTGCGCTCATAGTGTAGAAACGAACAAGGTCAAAAGGTCTCCTCTATTTTCACTGAAAAAAATATTCTCAACAAAAATAAAGGAGACTATTAGTCACTTTCATAAAGGGCATCAGTCTCTTGCTCATTGGTGGTGCCAGGTTACCTGGGGCCATTTATTTATTTAAAAGATTTTTATGCAACCTTTTCCCCCAGTAAAGGGACTTAAGGTGGCTTACAAAGTTAAATAAAAACAATATTAAAACAATGTCTTAAAAACAAGCATTAAAATAATATCATAAAAACCCAGAAGCACCAACATTAAAACCATTTCATTAAAAGATGCCAGGCAACTAGTCACTCAAATGCCTTTATAAAAAGGTTTTAAGGCCATGTGGTAAAATGCTGCAGTGGGCCCCAATGGAACCTACCCATTTGCCTCTTGATTGTTTAGTGAGTTGCTACTGTTCCACACTTCAGGGATTTGCCAGGTCTGGTGGACAGCTGATGGGCACAGACACTCAACCAGTGCCCTGCCTTCCCAACCTCAATGTCATCCCTGCTCCTGGTGCATTCTGGGAAAGAAAATGGTGGGTGGCAGTCACCACCACAAGGAGGGGCAGCTATTGAAGCGCTGCTTGCTAGTACTGTCCACAGCTACTACAGTGCTTTTTAGGTGTAAAAGACATGCTGCTCCTGATGCTGCCAGTAACTCTTTCCCCCCAAACTGCTTTGCAATATTCATGGTCAACAATGAAAGTTGCAACGTTTTGCTTGTTTCACCTGTCCTTCCCTAAATTAAGTGGAAGTTCCAGGGCTTTCAACCCAGCCCTATAAAGAACAAGCAGGGCTGTCAATAGTATCTGCTATTTTGTTTTGCTAGTGCCAATGGATTTCGGCACCTATAACAAAAATGTTTAAATATTTTGGCACTTAAAATACACAAAAACATTTCAATGCTATAGTATTTCAGCATTATTTAGAATTGTATTTGCAAGGTAGGAGCATATTTCCAGCAAGGTTCTTCTGTTTCAATGCCAACATTCAAGATTGTATTGTTGTATTTTCTTGAATAAATATGTCTACAGGGATGAGTAATGTACGTATGTACTCAAAGGGACTTTTAACACACCCATACCAAATGTTTCTGATTGAAAGCAACATTCATATTTTATTGGGACTGTGGTGCTATGTGCAATGTATGGACACTCAAATATTTTCCTTTGAATGTGGATTACATTTCCCTTCATCTCCCTCCCATGTCTTGTTTAAAACTATGCTGATGTGGGGCACATAGAAAGTAGAAAGACTTTAGTATCCATAATTACTCTGCTGCTTCCAAGGATTGCTTAATATTTTTTATTCTCTTCTCCTATGCCTTAGGGGCATAACATTTATTTTGCCCTGTCCCTCCACTTCTTCCCCATTTGTCTGTTCTGTGCCATAGAGCAACTGCAGCAACTTGTAAACTCAATAGTCCATCAATCATCTGCCGTTGATCCATTCATCCCATAAACACTCCTTCAATCAAATCTCTGCCTGCAATCCATCCTATATTTTCTCACTGGCTTGCCAATCAGTTTTCTAGTCCCTGAACCATTCTTTGCCTCAATCCATCTCCTGTATCCCAGACCCCTAGATAAATCCTCTCTCTCCACTGACCCCTAATCAATTTTTCAGTCCACTGTCTGCATAGCCTCCGGTACATCCTTTGTCTACTTCAGCCAACTTCAGCCATCAGTCCCTAATTTTCTAAATGTTCAAATATGTCATCCATATTTTTGTTTCATTTCTATTAATCAACGCAATACGATTGCTCTACTTATCCTAAGCTGTTATATCAAAATAACCACATAGCAAAGATAGGGAGAAGAGCTGCAGCACACAACAAAGTATTTCTGTATTCATTTGAAACCTCTCAAAGGAATGGATTACATGCCCTGGGACTAAATAAATAAAAAGAGGCATTCAATAAATTCTCACTTGCTTTGACATCTACCCATTACATCATCTGGATTTAGGTACATACAATCAGGGGCTTAAGAGTCAATGGTCACGGGAGACATCTGATGATCTGTAGGCGAATAAAATAAGTGGGATATGATATCATGGGCTATAACAAGAAATCACTTACCTTTATATACAGTACATTTTTATCTAAATGGTAATCATCCATTTTGCAGCATTGTATCCAAATTCCACTTCAGACGGAAAGAAGCCTGAAAAGGCAATGCAAGATAACTTTGTTAATAAAATCTTTGACTAAAGGTTGTCCTGACATGACAATTTCTGAGTCATATGGAAAATGCAATAGACTTGAGGACAAGACTCATAACCAATGAGGTATGTTTGGACTATGGGGTAAATGAATCAGTGGATAGCTTGGCTGTCCGGAGTATTGTGGAATACGTCTGAAGGACTGTGGTCAGTTTTGGGCACTGCACTAAGAAAGGGATGTAGACAAAACCAGCACAGAGGAGCAATGAATAGGATTAGAGCTCTGGAAAACAGCCCCCATAAGAAAAGGTTGAACTATTTGGAAAAGGGAAAATGGGTGCAAGTCAGCGGTATCAACCTACCGGTTCGCTGGGCGGAGTTTCTTCGCTCGCTGGGAGGGTTTCCGTGGTGATCGGCAGCGTGCTCGCTGCCTCCCGTTGCGTAATGGCGAAAGCCCGCCCGCTGCCTGGTGCAAGTGGACAAAATATATAGCATATGGAAATTGGTAAGATTGTAGATATTGTAGCGTCTGTTTGGGAGGGTTGCTGCTAAGGGGCTCACTTGGAAGGACTACCTCTGGTGCACCTGTTGGGAGCATTGTGGGACCCAGAGGTAGAGAATAGAGGAAACCCTATTATTATTATTTTTTTAAAAAAGATTTTAGCCCCAAATATTCTTATGGAATTCTAGACTGGGTGATTCTATCAAGGGCCTGCTATTGCTAGTTGACTTCCCCTGCTGGGTTCTGCCTTTGTTTTTGTTTTTCTCAGACTATTTCAGAGATCCATTGGCTTCTTAGCACGCCTCCTTGATTGAGCCATTGGAGGTGAGAAACCTTCCCTTTGTTTTGCTAAAGTTGTTTTCCTCAAACTTAAGAGTCTCCGAGCAGAGCAGTGGCTATTGTCACAAGGCACCATGTCTCCTAACTGGATTTGGAGTCAGTAGGCTCCATTTGAACTTTGGAGTTGTGAAAACTCTATTTTAATTTAAATAGGAAACAAGTTTCCATTCCAATATAGAGTACTGTACTCCTGAGATTAACAAATTAACGAAAGGGGGAGCAATTACATGGTTCAATGTAAAGTGTGGCCTTCCTGGCCTATGGATCTGTGGCCTCTTGCCATCAGTCTTACAAAGACCACATAACAGGTCTGGCCCTTGCTCTCTTGGCTGGCCCTAAGCACCTAGTATGCGTGCAGAATTGAAATAAACAGCAATGAAGTATTAACCATGCCACATGCCAGACTCCTTTGTGTGTAAAGTTGTCTTCTGAATTTTGCTACGGAGGTGCTTCATTAACTGTGAGGTTTCTGGGCCTAATTAGTACCTTCAAATGAATGGCCTTCTCAATAGTGCATTTCTCAATAGTGCATAATTGATTAACATTACTTCAGCTCCTTCTAAAAATCCTACTTCTTTCTGTTTTCTTTATGTACCAAGAACTGGTGCAGTTGCTGTCTACAGGGCCAGCTCATTCATGACGTAGGGTGAAGTAGGCCACTTCAGGCAGGCAGCAGCATTTGAGCCTTTGCTTACTTATTCAATGGTAAATGCTTCGTATCCTTACATATGGACAGCCTGATCCTAGAATGCCCTAGCACTGGTGCTGTGGCCGCTGCACTGGTGGTAGGTGTTCACAAATGTGCTGTAGGTCATGTTGTGGCACCTTGCGATCAAACAGCATAGTCGGCGAGGCCTTTGCCACCCCATCGATGCTGCAAGTCGATCCCCAGCTATCGGTGAAGCACAGGTAAGCACTTAGTGACATGGGCACATTGGGAGGTTGGTGGGAAGTTGGGGGTGTTTCTGGGGGCAAGGACGGAACTAGGGGAAGGACAAGCCCAGGAGTGGGTGGGACTGGCAGAGGCCTCTTCTGCCGAATCCTATTCTCCCTCCTGGGCTGGGAAGCCCAACATGTGGCTTCTCAAGTCTGTGCCAGTGAAATCGCTGGTGCAGACTCAAGAAGCCCCATTAAGCAGGCTGGGATTTTACTAGAGGTAAGGGAACAAATGTCCCCCTTACTCTGAAGAGACCTCCAGCTTGCTCACATTGAGCATAGGAAGCAGTGGTTGCCTTTTGAAGCTGCTGCTCCTTTGCTGGATAGGACTGGGCCCCTAGAGACCAAACTAAATGGCAATCCTTAATTTCATAAATAGGTATCAAGAAGGAGGGAATGATTTAACAGAAAGAAGAAAGACTTGAAAATTGGGATGACTTTAATAGAAAGAAAGGAAAAGGAAAAAAAGGGGGGAATTCACTCTTCATCATACTTGCCAACTGCAATTATCTGTACGCAAGACCTTGTATGCGCACCAAAACAAATACAGAATTTATCACATTTGCTGGTGACTGGTTCTGCTTGTGAAAGAAGTGTCAAGTCATTTTGCAACCCCCTACAAACAAAACCAAAGGAAATGGAAAACAAAACATTCTAGTCACAATTCAAAGTATGGCAAGCCTAGCCCCCTCCTAGCAGGGCATTATTCTAGCTTTTTTTTTCTTTCTCCAAAGTGGAGCTACACAGCAAGTTGCTTTTGACATGCAGAGGAGTTTCAAAAGCAGCTTGTGATATGACATTGAGGTCTGCTATTCAAAACATTAAACAGATCCCTCCAGGCACACGCAAGCCCTAGGCAATGCCTAAAGTATTTTTCTGTAATGTCCCCTTTCTTGTGAGTTAATAGCTTCAAGTGAGACAGTGTGGAATCAAGGAAGGGTTGAAGAGGACACTTCTCACTTTTCTCCATTGGTTAATCACTCTCAACGAAAGGTTTCACCCCGTTTTCCATTACCCGTTTCCGAGCTTCAGCTAATGTACAGCTGTCCTTGATCTGCTAAATAAAAGAGATGTCCTGACGTTCAGAAAACATTCTGCGCATCTATTATTCTGGGGTTCACTCTTAATAGCTTGACTTGGCTTGGCTCGATTTTTCTGAAATCGAGGCAGAAGTACCCTTCCAGGCAAGTGGTGAATTCATGCTCAGTTCTGCCCCTTTGTTGATACAAACACGGACAAGTTTGTACATTCAACCCAGGGACTACATCTCACTTTGATTCATTAGATTTTGATTTTCCAATAACCATACAGCGCTCTCTTTGTCTAGTAATCATGTCTTCCACTTCCAATAACTAGATTGCACCTGGGTCCTCAGAGAATCTTATAAATGGCAGTTGCAGAAACATGTCCCAACCACTTTTCCTTCATACGAACATTTTCTCTTCGTTAATGGCAGTTACCCTATCCAACTGATCTAAAATTGACAGCTGAGAGAAAAGAGTTTGAAGAATTATTTATGTATATTTCAGATTATGATTAGGGCTGAAGCCAAAGAGAGAGTGGGTTTAATTACAATATTAGCACTGTATAGCAAAAATTTTAGTAATTGCTTCGAAAGAGGGGGATTATTTCACTTATTCAGAATGCTGCGTTCACTCTGAATGGGCTTTATTTGTTCATAATTAGACTGGCAGCCCAATCCTATCCAGAGTTTATGGTGGTGCATCTTGTGATCTAAGCTAAGCTAAGCTAGGTTTGTTATTTTCTGTCTGTCTGCTGTATTCCTTAAACTGTATTCTTAAATTTTCTGCTATCATTTTTTTTCTCCTTCTAATAAATTTACATAATCTATCTCTCATTATAGTGTGCCTACTGGTTGGAGAAAACATTTGGCTACTGCTGCTCCTCTGGCAGTTTAGGATTGGGTTGCCTGTCTCGCTGAGTCTCTATGCCCTCTTAGTAGCAGGAGTGCCTGTGGAACCTTGGCATCCAGGGGCTGGAAAACTAACAGAAAGGATTGGGGACAGTCAGAAGTGCCCTGGAACTTAATGGCACCTGGGGCCAGTACCTGACACCATCCCCCTTTGAGAATGGCTCAATTTCAGAGCCAATGCAAGGCGATGAAGGGCGGGTAGGCCAAACTTTGCTGCACTTGCCACTTTAAATTATAAGCACTATGTGTCCCCCCCCACCCCGTGGACAGCTTCAAAAGCACCTGGAGTGCTGTGGAGACGGGGTGCGTTGCTCCCAGTGGCTGGGCACCCAAGGCCTGTGGCCCCCCCTCCACCTGCATTGTACGCCACTGGTGACAGTTCTTACTGGCAGAGCTGGTTTTAGCCCGGTGGTGTGGTCCCTTTCAAGTCAACACATGATGCTGCAGAGCCCAGGAGGAAGGGCAGGCAGCACCACCTCACCTGTTACATCCCGAAGAAAAGGGAGCACCACTAGATAAGATGAAACAAATGGAAGAGAGGAGGCTTGAAAAAAGCATCACTATTGTCTCAATGAAGAAAATTTTGGTGGAAATATTTTGCTCCCCTTTATAAGCAGTGCTTTTGGCTCAAAAGTTGAGACAGAAGAATACTCAGTACAGCTGTAATTATAATGGGTTACTTTAATTTTTATTATGTTACTATGGCTGCAATCCCATACACTTCTGGGAGTAAGCCCCACTGGACACAACTGACTTACTTCTGAGAAGACATGCATAGGCTTGTGCGCTGTATGTCATTGTGTTAAATTGCCTTTTTTTAAACAATACAGTATGCACAGACATTAATGAAAATACAACTGTAAAAACAGTCTGTTTCAACTAGAAGAACACACAGCATGATTTTTTTTTTTTGGGGGGGAGGCTGGGGTCAAATTTACCAGCACCCCCCTTACCTACTACATACTTATGAAATCAGAGATCACATGTAACTGGTTACAGTCAATTTTCGCTTCCAGGGGAAAAATGCAACTGTATTAACCATATTTATAGTCTGTTTTATTTGTACTATTTATTTTTGGACTTGAGATAACTTTATTTTAAATTAAATGCATTATTCTCATTCATCTCTGTTGAACAGAGCACATGCTGTGTACAAAATTAGCTTATGACTCATACCTATATTTGTAACTAAAACAGACTGTTACTCAAACTTAGAGTGCCAGACTTGGAAATCCAGAGGCTGTCATGTTGCCTCTCAACTCTTCTCACAGCAGAAGCAGACATATAAGTTTGAATGAGCCAAACCATTTCACCCTTTTTTCAGTATGATGTTGAAACCCAGGTCTGCCACTGTTGCATATGTATGGCCTTAAGGAGTTTTAATTTAGAAAAGCAAAAAGAAGTTAAAAAAAACCTTGTGGGATGAGATCTGTCCTATGCTGAATGCACAACACTGAAAACAGCCACTTTACTTATGGAATAGTAGCTTTTTGCAAAAATGTCTTAACATGATGGCTCTAACCATGTAGGGAGAGGACCAAATGCAGATTCTATTCCATGATCAGATGAGCCTTACTATGCTGCCAAGTACTCCCAAATGCAGAAACATAGGAAGGTCTTATCTAGTCCTGGCAAAGTTGAGCCCATGGGCAGGTTGGGACAGGAAGAGATAGGCTCAGTAACTATTGCCATGCAGATGGAGAGGTGAGACACAGAAAGGAAGGATTAAATCCTAGACCCAAAGATATGGACAGTCAGAACCTTTCAGGTCCTTGGACAGAATCCAGATAATATGCCCTTATGTCCTTCCTGATCTTCACTGCTTCATCCGCTCCCCAGATAAGGAGCCTTAAAAGGGTAACCCTCAGTACATGTAATGAATTCCCTGCCATTTTTCTCTTTTGCCCATTTGTTCTCAGTTTTTGGATGCTTTTAACTTCCCAGAAGCTCCAGTGCAGGTCCAGCAGCCAAAAAGCTGCTGGAGCATCCTTTGCAACCAGCCTTTGTTCTTTGTCTGGAAGTGCCATCATTCTATAACTATGTGTGGTTTGTGGATTTGGTTGTTTTTAATTTTCTGGAATGGTGACAGCCTCCACCCACTGTCCTGATATACACTTTGCAGTTGGGCAGCCAACCTGGCCATCTAGATCAAGGGAAGGGGGAAGAGGAGGAGCAATGGAATAATCAGGTGGATTCCATTTCTCCAATCAGGCTACATGATGATATTATCAAGGCAAAGTTGTAGATTTGTAGCCCACAAGAAGTATTGGTGGTTCTCTGCCAATTGCCAGAGTGACCAAGTCATTGGGAACTCAAGAAAAGAGGACCCACTTGCTCATCCATGAGAGCAGGAATGGTGTTTTGTATACTTCCAACATTTCCTCTCTCTCTCTCTCTCTCTCTCTCTCTCTCTCTCTGTGTGTGTGTGTGTGTGTAATATCAGTATTTATATACTGCCTTTCTGGTCATTGGATTTCTCCTCTGACTTTAATCAAGGCGGTTGACATAGGCAGGCTTTTCTCAACCTCATATAGGGGTTGTTACAATCACAAGTTCTCTCTTTCAAGAACGCTACAGTCCAGGTGGTCTCCTTCACAGTCCAGCATCTCTCTGGCTGCTCACACTCCCACGCAGGGCTTGACAGGCACTCCTCCACTCTCACTGGAAGGGTCGTCATCTCCGCTCCTCTCACCAGCTGGAGAGACTCATCTGTGTCAGCTGCGTTTATCGGCAGTTCACAGTCACTTCTGACTGACTCGAAGTGCGGTACCAGGTGACCTTCAGGCTTCAGAGGCAGCAGCTCTTCCACTCAGCCAGACCCTCCTGCCCTGAGTGTAATATATCTATTGCATAGATAGAAACTATATTTCATTGACATGATATGATGTAATGTGAGGATTCCACTCCCCCTTTCACTCTCTTTTTTGGTTTTCTTCTGAGTTGAAAAAAACATAGAACTCTCCTCCCCGTAGCGCCCCCCCCAGGACACTTCTATGTTATTGAGCCCTTAAAATTTCATCCCCCACTGAATGAGATCTCACTTGGAGCTTGCTTTGCCCTCACAGTCTTGTACTGACTGTGATTTATCACAATGAGAGATAGTTGTTGCTTTTTCCTGGATGTCTTCATTTTTTCCTTTCTCTTTTGCTTTCTACTGTCCTGAGCTTGGTTTCTGTCCCAGTCTCTGGAATCCAGTAGACTCTCATCTTCAAAAGCTCCCCACAAACTCTCCTGGGATAGCTGAGGTTCAAGGAGAGTTCCTTTTGCAGGGCTAGCCTTACCTCCCACATATTCCTTTGGGCTCAGCCATCAGCTCTCACTGGCTACCACCACCTATAGTTGGGAGTGTTGAGCTTCTGCCTTTTAATGCCTTGCCCATCCTTGTCTTTCACCCGCCTTCCTCCTTCCTGCTCTGCTACCTTCTTGCTCATTCATCCTTTCAGTTCTTCTCTGTCCTTCCTTTCCTCATTTGCCTCTCCTCCTGTCTGGCCTTCTTCCCTTCCCTTTGTGCTTTACCTGCCTATGGGCTACTTCTGCTCACCTGGCAACTGACCACATCCTTGTATCTTGGCATTCTGGTCCATCTCCTGGCAGGTTAAAAGTGAGCTCCCCAGTCCTAATCAAGCAATTAGCCTCTTTCATTGGCAGCCATCAGAGTGGGATCAGGTTAGTGTTATTGCAAATATTTTTTAAAAATAACCTAAAAAGATAAAAATGCCCCGTGAAATGGTACAGTCTAGGAAAAGTGCTTGATATGGATGATTATTAACTAGTACATATATATTGTATACAGGATGGTATACTGTACAGTCCAATTTCATTTTACTAGGTTATATATATAAACCTAGTAAAATGAAATTGGACTGTACAGTATACCATCCCTCAATTTGGTAAGAGTATTGACATCACCTAAACGCATCCTGTAGGCTTACAGAGCAAGAGATCAAATATGCCTTCTTATATTACTAGGATAAAATATCTGCGAGAAAACTGCAATAATCACCAACAAGGCAATATACTGCTTGAATCTACAGGCATTATTGCTCACTGGAGGTCAGTTTTTCAGCTCTAGAAGTGATATTTCCCCCCATAAATCCAGGACTTCAAGCTATATAAATATTATTATACACTATAAATATGTCTCATTTGGACTCGAGAGACTTTCAGCATCAATCTCTTTTTTTGTTGAGACTACAATATTAGCAGCCAGTTTGGAGTACACCTACACTGTTTAGTATCAAGCACTAGGAAAATTTCATTCTTCGATCTATGAGAAAATATTTTGTTTGCGTGAGAGCCAGGATGGTGATGTGGTTTGGGAGTGGGACTTAGGTCCAATCCTGAACCTGTTAGTGCCAGTGGTACGCATGGACCACTGGCTCTGGGTTTTGTGATGGTGCCGTAAAGCAGATTCACGGCACTGGGCCAGCGCCAATCGTCAGAGAACCACTGCTCAGAAGAGAGATCTTTTGAGGCGGGGGAGAGGTGGGAAGGGGGGTAGAACTGGACGGGTAGGGGAGGATTGGGCTCAGGATTGGAGTGGAGATGGCGATAGTCTCTGCCGCTGTATCCTGTGCTTCCTCCCAGGCCAGACAGCCTGACATGGCCATCCTCAATTCTGTGCCAGATCAATAGCAAGTGCAGAGCTGAGGACACCCATTGCCACTGGCAGCGTTCTACCCAGGGTAAGGGAGCAGTCATTCCCTGATCCCAAGGAGACCTCCAGCTGCTTCCCAGTGCCCATAGGATTTAGCAGTAGCCATTTTGGCACCACTGGAGTCCTGGGTGCCAGAAAGCGTAGGATTGGACGGCCCAACATGAAAGATCCAGGTTCAAATCCCCAATCAACCACGAAGCTTTCTGGATGATGTTGGGCCAATTGCTATCTCTCAGCCTCACCTACCTCACAGGGTTGTTGGGAGGACAAAAGGAGGGGACGAACTATGTACAGGACTATGGTTAGGATTGTGCCCTCAGAGTTAGGTGACAAAACACCTCACCAATAGCAGATCAAGGGGAAAACAAAACATTCCTACTTGACCCCCAAATGGGTAGCCAGCTAATTTTATACTTCCCCAAATGTGTTGGGTTGGGGCACAGAGCCTCCCTGGTTGGATTTCTGGGTCAGGGCTCACACACAGCTAACACCGCTTTGGCCCCAGCCCTGCAACCCATGAGCATAAAGCAGGTGCTTATTCTTCCTTGCCTTATGGAGAGAGCCCCTACTTTAAGGTGATGGCAAAAATGCTCCCTTGGTGGACAGATCTGGGCTCACCCATGTAAGCTGTAATGGGAAACCACTGTTATTGACTCCATACTTTAACTCATCATTAGCTCAAAATAGCCAAAAGTTATTGTTGCTGAGAATTGTCATGGTATATTTCATAGTGATTGTATAACTTCCATATCATAACTCTTGGATCATAATAATAATACCTGTTGATGGAGGTGTTGAGACTAAAGTTGAAATTTATTAAAGTGGCCCATTTCTTACAAAAGCTGGTCATGTCTTGTGTCATTCGGTGGGGCTGGGCGGTTCTAGAGCAATATCAGGCATTTAATATAGCATACGGTGATATTATATTAGGATGACAGACAGGACAGTGAGAGCACAATCCTAGCCTGGAGTTAGGCTGGCACAGAGGCCAGCAAAGCTTAGCTGGCACAAAGGCTACCATAAAGCACAACTCTGTACAACTTTCAGAGTCAGGGAGGATGGCACACGTCTGTGTGCTGGCCTCTGACTCTCAGAGTGGTCCAAATATACTTTACAGTGTCCCTCGTGCCAGCCAAACTTTGCTGGCCTAACTGTGCTGGCCTAACTCCAGGTTAGGATTGTGCTCTGAGAAGTGTTGTGAAACAAATGATTTAAATGGTCTCTCCTTAACACTGCCGTTTCTATTGCTCCAAGGCTTGCTTCAGAAAAGGGCTTTTCTCGTGGCAACTCAAATTGCATTTAACTACCCTGAGATCATTTATAGTGTGCACCATAAATAAAAAAATCAACAACTGAAGGCGATGTATGTTTCTAAGAGAGATTTGTATAGCTTATAAGCTTCCTTGCCTCTGTCGGATAGATGGAATAACATTCTTTTGTTCCTTTTGTATTATGGGACAAAATCCTTTTTAATAATCTGTGCAATTTAGCAGCCTTTCTGTGTCAGGAGCACTGCATCTCTCGGAGCAGAATTGGTTCTGACAGTTGAATCTAAGGCTAAATACCTGAAGTTCTTATGACCCAGACCTTAATCATTATCATTAAGTGTTAACATTAACCATCCCTTGAAATGGAAAAAAAGCCAGGCCTTTCCAGCTTGGCATCTGACTGATTGATGCAGTCCTGTTATTCAGAGTGCTCAATACAATCTCACAGGTTTCTTACAGTCAGAGCGTTAAATTAATTCCAAAGGCTTCCTTCAGCCTGATTTTTAAACTACACTAGGCAAAAGCACAGCTTTGGACAGTTAGCCTCTTATATTGTTGAATGAGAGGGCTTTTTTTCTACTTTCCACTGCCACAGAGTAAAAGCACTGACCTTTTTTTGTAACACTTCTGAGAATAAACATTCTAGAAATTACATCTTGGGGAATCCTTTATTTTAGATTGTATGTTGGATAGGAAAGAAGAAAAAATACTATTGAGTGAGCTGCTGGCTGAGGCTCACTTTAGAGCAGCTATTTTCAACCAGTGTGCTGAGGCACATTGGTGCATTGCAAATGGTCCACAGGTGTGCTGTGAGAGTTGGCAGATTTATTTATTTATTAAAAATATCATTTATTAATAGGACCATTAAAAGATATCAGCCCCCTACCTGCAGATGGTGTGCCTTGTCAATAATCAAAAGACTGATGATATGCCTTAACAATTTTAGCATATTGTCAGTGCGCCATGAAATGGAAAAAGGTTGAAAATTGCCGCTTTAGGGAATAGCTATCTCAAAGCAGTTATTCCCAAGCATATCTATAGAAATGAATGCCCTTTGTCCAAAGGGTCTATGGAGCGCTACATTTTCTGGCCTGAGTTGTCAGAAACTCAGTATTTTAATATGAGTTGCAATATTTTCTTATCACCTTAAAGGTTACCTCATGTTTTTTAACAAACAATTTTCTTGTCAAGTAAGGAAACTAAGGTGGGATGGTGTCTCCAAATCTTTTTTAAAAATATTCCTTTCTGTTTGGTGTTCCTTGGCATTGTGACATTGCCATTAATGTAGAAGATCATATGTAAAAAAAAAGGTCTACACATTTAGGCTTAGGGCTCGATCCTAATGGCCATCTTGATGGCGGCATGTGCATACCACTGGCTAAAAGTGTTGCGATCGTATCATAAAGCATGTTCGTGACACCCAGCTTGTGCTGGGCCATCACTAATGAGTACCTGGCCTCAGTGCCGAGTGGGAGGCTGGCTGGTGCTACAGCAGCAATGGCAAAAGGTAAGAAGAGTCTGGGTGGGCTGAAATGGACAGGGGGGAGGATTGGGCCTGCGAGGAGGCGGAGACTGCACCAGTTTCTGCTGCCACATCCTGAACTCCCTCCAGAGCCAGGTGGCATGGGTCACCTCGATTCTCTGCCCATTCAAACACAGGCACAGAGCCAAGGAGACCCAACGCTGCCAGCAGATGCTCCCTTCCCCAGAGGAGACTTCCAGTGGTATCCTGGTAGGGCCAGGATCTATTGATCACCATTTCGGTCCCTGTATTTACATTTCTTGGAATCCAGGATTCACTGTGAATTGACTGGCCTGATAATCAGAACCATTTTTGCTACACAGAGAGCAGTTACCTCAATATAGTAATGGATGTTGATCCTTGTGGATGATATTAAAATTCAGATGTATTGTCGAGAAATATCAGTCCAAGCTCTTGTCTTACTGCATTTTTACTGTGTGCTCATAGCACCCATGACATAAACAGTGGCCAGCAGAGGGAAGAAATACTTAGGAGAACAAAATTCCATTCTTTTTTAGTTGTGTGTCTAAGGAGAGAAAGAGATGGCTAGGTAGATTGATTTAAATCCCCGAGGAGTGTCTGAGGCAAAGACATTTAGTTGAGCTGCTTGTCTGACTGAGAGGAAAGGGTGATCTCTAAGTGGTACTTGAAGTCCTTTCTCTTTTGTGTTACAGTCACACAAGACATTCATTAACTGGATCTGTTTCATTTCCTTCAGAATTAGCATGCTCACTCATGCCTCTAAAATTCTCCATGCTGTCCCTCAGGGTAAAAATGAGACAGAATTATGCGATATGTGTAAACAAGGATGAATTTAATCTTAGGCAAATCCACACATTGCAGTGCAAGTAAAGCTTAATTAGGATTATGAATGCAACGCTATGAGATACAGTTTGACATCTTGTTTCTTTAAGGTTGTTCATGCTTCCCCTAATGCCAGAAAAATGTCTTTCAATATTTCTGTTGATTACAAATTACAAAATAAGTCCAGCAAGTGTGCAGGGAAGGGTGAATTTGCCTGATGTGGTACATGAAAGAGAAAGGTCTTTGGAATTAGTTTGACAAGATTCCAGAAGGCACCTCAATCCTCTCTTCAAAATGGCAATTGTCTCCTCTAGAGGCATATACTGAAACAGTGTTCATAACTTGAGACGTCTTGCTCATTTTGATTCCCTGCACTCCTCATCACTTGATTGAATGGTATTTATTCTGTGGCAGCGTGTGAACTCCAGAATGGATCTGACTGAACGGAAGAAGAAGAAAAGAAAACCAAACTCAGTTTGCATCACGAGGCAGGAAGTGATAAAATAGAAAATCGTAGGCCATCAACTTCATCTGAGGTTTAAGCTTTTGCTATTTCTGTGGCAAAGAAAAGTACTATGTGGAGATTGGACTTGATCCAAAAGCAATTCACAACTATCAAATATTACAAAAAAGAAAAAAAGAACACTCTTCAGAAGTAGACAGATATTTGACAGCACTGTTAGAGTGGAAGTTATGAAATGATTAGAACCTAACAAATCATTGTGCCCTCAGAGTTAGGCAACAAAACACCCCACCAATAACAAATCAAAATAATCAAAATATTTAAAAAACCTAGGAAAAAGAAAATGCCACTTACCATAGAAAATGTACTTTTCTAGAGTAATATATTCATTAGTCAAAGGGCTATTTTGCCAGCAAAGTACCCTGCACACTTGTCCGGCCCTAGACTTACTGCCAGAGATTGACCCCAGGAAGAAGGCTAGTATATGGCAGACCCCACTGCCACTGAACCTTCCCCCTTCTTGGACTGATCTGCCCCCTTCCCTGCCCCATTGTCTCCCCATTCTGCCTATTCCACCCCTCCCACCCCTTGTGAGATCAGCTCCATTTGTCCACAGTTCTCCAGAGCCACTGCTGTGTGTAGGCCCGCTCCTTATGGCATGTGGCTCCTTGTGGCAGGGATGGGGATTAGGAGTGGGCTATAAATTCTTGCAGGAATGTGTTTCTGAGTCCCCTGTTCATTTCAGCTCTAGTGTTTTACAAACATTTTTAGTGCTGAGTTCCTAACGTGGCTGCTAGGTTCTTTTCTTTCTGCGTTTGCATATTACCTCACATTACTTCATTACAATACTCACAGAATCTCCCAAGGCCATAACATCTCGTCTCCCTTGTACTAATGAGAACTGGCACATCTCCCTGCTGCGTTTCTTTGGGCTTCTTTCACTGTGATCTCACGATAGATGTTTACTGCTGTGTCCTAAATTTTGACTTGACAAAACTGGCTGATTATTCTATGTTTATATCATTTCTTTAGCAGGTGCCATCTTTATTCTTTTGCTATCTAGCAATCCCCAGGACAAATATTTCCAGCTTTTCAGAGAAGCAAAATCAAACAGACAAAATGCAGGCAGGAGCAGCTGTTTAAGGAACTAAATGAATATGTATTTACCAACAACCGCCGTCAAACTTCTCCCTGCTCTGCATGTGTGCATCCTGTACCTTCTCTGCTTTTGTGCAAGATAAGCAAAACAGTTGAGGGAGGGAGAAAATGGACTTAGCACTGTCATCCTATGTATATGGCAGTTGCTGGTTAGGGCAAGTGGATCTTGGGAAGTGAATGGCAATTATGAAAGGATATATTATAAAAGAAATGTGCTGAAAAATATTTTTATGCGCACTTCATGTCCAATGCACAATTTTTTTTTCCACTTAGGTATTTCATCTGAGAGTAGAAAATATGTGGATAGACACCTTTGGATCCAAGCCAGTATAAACTAGGAAGATATGGTCCACTACGAATAGTTCAAAGGTACAGGTGCCCTCCCGGAGGTAGATTTACCTTTACAGCACAAGCCCCCCAAGTAGAATTACAATCCGCTTGCTTCCTGCAGCACCACAATTGCGGTGGCACCATTGCCACTGCCCTACTGGCCCCTGGCTCACAAGCACTTACTGCGGTCCCAAAGTCCAAGTAGGACTTTGGTAATCTCTGAACTAGATAATTCTGTTTGATTTTCATAATAGGATTTGAGTACTAAGCTTGTTTGAAAATCTGACACAAATCTGACACAAAAACCCTCGACTTTTGAAGGGCAGACTTCCCTCAAATGAGGAGGCTAGTTAGAAAGAAATTGAAAGGGAAGGTAAAAAGAGTCCAGTCCCTCCAGGCTGTGTGAAGGCTGTTGAAAATAACCATAGTAGATGCCCAGTGGAAGTGTATACCGCAAAGAAAGAAGGGCATGTCAAGGTCCAGGAGTGTGCCTGCATGGCTGATGAATAAAGTAAGAGAGGCTGTAAAGAGCAAGGAAGCTTCCTTCCGGAAATGGAAGTCTTGCCCAAATGATGATAATAAAAAAGAACATAAACTCTGGCAAAAAGACATGTAAGAGGGTGATACAGGAGGCCAAGAAAGACTTTGAGGAACGCATGGCCAGAAACATAAAGGGTAAAAGCTTCTTCAAATATGTTAGAAACAGGAAGCCTGCCAGAGAGGCGGTCAGCCCACTGGACGGTGAGGGAGGGAGAGAGGAGATAAAAGGGGACCTGGACATTGCAGAGAAATTAAATGAATTCTTTGCGTCCGTCTTCACGGCAGAAGAACTTGGGCAGATATCATTGCTCGAAGAGCCTCTCCTAACTAAGGATTTAAGTCAGATAATTGTTAATAAACAAGATGTTTTAGATCAAATTGATAAATATAAATAAGCCACCAGGCCCAGATGGCATCCACCCAAGGGTTATCAAGGAATTAAAGAATGAAGTTGCCGACCTCTTAACTAGAGTATGCAACTTGTCCTTTCAAATAGCCATGGTGCCAGAGGATTGGAGGATAGCCAATGTCACTCCAATCTTTCAAAAAGGGAGAAGGGGGGACCCTGGAAACTACAGGCCAGTCAGCCTAACGTCTGTTCCGGGTAAGATGGTGGAAAGCCTCATCTATCTATCTATCTATCTATCTATCTATCTATCTATCTATCTATCTATCTATCTATCTATCTATCTATCTA
>JAJKFI010000001.1:39511351-39529782 GCA_029204185.1 Lerista edwardsae | reverse complement strand
CTATCTATCTATCTATCTATCTATCTATCTATCTATCTATCTATCTAAAGAAGAGCGTGGGTATGTGTGTGTATGTGTGTGTGTGTGTGTATGTATGTTTCGCATAGGCTCCGCAACGCCTGGAGCGATCGGCACGAAACTTGGCAAGCATACACCTTGCGGCCTGGCGACAAACACTGCGGGGGTTGGGCCCCCCTAGCGCCCCTGGGGGTGGGGGTACACGGGGTCCCTGCGTGAAAACGGTCAAAAACGGCCGAAATCAGCATCAAATCCACAGTTTCCGGGGTCGCCGAGATGAGCGGCGATGCCCCCGACGCCGTTTGAGTCCAGGTTCAGCCCCCCTCGACGTGCAGGGTGAGAAGGGGTGCGAAACAAAACGTCCGCCATGCCCCGCTGTGACGCCTGGACTGATTGGCGCCAAACTCGGCATGCGGAAGCCTAGAGGCCTGGCCACAAACACTGCAGGGGTTGGGGCCCCTAGCACCCCCGGGAGCAGGGGTGCGCAGGGGGCCCCACGTGAAGACGGCCGAAAACGGCCGAAATCGGCATCAAGTCCATAGTTTCCAGGGTCACAGAGACAACCGGCAACACTCCCGATGCCGGTGGAGTCCAGGTTCGGGGCCCCCTCAGCACGGGGGGGCCAGAAGGGGTGCGAAACAAAACGTCCGCCATGCCGTGCTGGAATGCCTGGACCGATCGACACAAAACTTGGCATGCTTACACCTTGCGGCCTGGCGACAAACACTGTGGGGGTCGGACCCCCTAGCGCCCCTGGGGGTGGGGGTATGTGGGGGTCCCCACATGACAATGGTCAAAAACGGCCAAAATCGGCATCGAATCCACAGTTTCCGGGGTCGCTGGGGCGAGCGGCAATGCTCCCGACACTGTTGGAGTCCGGGTTTGCCCCCCCTCAGTGTGGGGGGCAAGAAGGGGTGCAAAACAAAACGTCTGCCATGCCCTGCTGGAACGTCTGGAGCGACGCGCACCAAACCTGGCATGCGCGTGCCTTGTGGCCTGGCAACAAACACTGCGGGGGTCAGGGCCCCCCCAGCGCCCCCAGGGGTAGGGGTGTGCAGGAGGCCCCACATGAAGATGGCCGAAAACGGCCAAAATTGGCATCGAGTCCGTAGTTTCCGGGGTCGCCGAGACGAGCAGCGATGTTCCCGACACAGTGGGAGTCGGCCCCCCCTTGGTGTAGGGGTCGAGAAGGGGTGCAAAACAAGACGCCCGCCATGCCCCACTGCGATGCCTGGAGCAATTGGAGCCAGACTTGGCACGTGCATGCCTTGCGGCCTGGTGACAAACTGCGGGGGTCAGCCCCCCTAGCACCCCCGGGGTGTGGGTGTGGGTGGGCCCCGTGTGAGAACGGTCAAAAAAGGACAAAATCGGTGTCGGATCCGTAGTTTCCGGGGTCGCCGAGGTGAGTGGCGATGCTCCTGACGCGGTTGGAGTCTGGGTTCGGCCCCCGTCAGCATGGGGGGCGAGAAGGGGTGCAAAACTCATAAACTCTGGAAGATCATTTTGTTACCTGGGCAATGCCGGGTAACAAAAAGCTAGTCAAAGATAAAATCTTAAAACATGTGGAGCAACAAGTGTTGCTGAAAGAAAGTCAGCATGGCTTCTGTAAGGGTAAGTCTTGCCTCACGAACCTTTTGGAATTCTTTGAAAAGGTCAACAGGCACGTGGATGTGGGTGAACCTGTGGATATCATATATCTGGGTTTTCAGAAGATGTTTGACACAGTTACCCATCAAAGGCTGCTGAGGAAACTTCACAGTCAGGGAATAAGAGGGCAGGTCCTCTTATGGATCCAGAATTGGTTGAGGGCCAGGAAACAGAGAGTGGGGGTCAATGGGAAATTTTCACAATGGAGAGAGGTGAAAAGCGGAGTGCCCCAGGGATCTGTTTTGGGGCCAGTGCTTTTCAACTTGTTCATAAATGACCTGGAGACAGGGATAAGTAGCAAGGTGGCCAAGTTTGCAGATGACACAAAACTTTTCCAGGTAGTGAAAAACAGAAGAGATTGTGAAGAGCTCCAGAAGGACCTCTCCAAGTTGGGGGAATGGGCAGCAAAATGTCAGATGCATTTCAACATAGACAAGTGTAAAGTGACGCACATTGGGGCAAAAAATCAAAACTTTACCTATAGGCTAATGGGTTCTGAGCTGTCTGTGACAGCTCAGGAGAGAGATCTTGGGGTGCTGGTGGACAACTCAATGAAGGTGTCGACCCAGTGTGCAGCAGCAATTAAGAAGGCCAATTTTAAGCTTGAGGTATTTAAAAAAGGAGTTGAGAATAAAACAGCCAAAATTATTATACCATTGTACAAATCAATGGTAAGGCCACATCTAGAGTATTGCATACAGTTCTGGTCACCACATCTCAAAAAGGACATAGTGGAGTTGGAAAAGGTGCAGAAGAGAGCAACAAAAATGATTACGGGGCTGGGGCACCTCCCTTATGAAGAAAGACTGCAGTGTTCGGGGTTTTCAGTCTGGGACATGATTGAGACATATAAAATTATGCATGAAAGGGATAGAGTCAATGCAGAGATGTTCTTTTCCCTCTCTCACAATGCCAGAACCAGGGGGTATCCACTGAAATTGAGTGTTGGGACAGTTAAAACAGATAAAAGGAAATACTTTTTACCCAGCGAATAATTAAGCTATGGAACTCCTTGCCACCAACTCCTTGGAGGTGGTGATGGCATCTGGCCTAGATGCCTTTAAAAGGGGACTGGATGGATTTCTGGAGGAAAAGTCCATCATGGGCTATAGGCCATGATGAGCTGGGCAACCTCCTTACATTAACAGTAGGCTACTTCGGAATGCCAGGTACAAGGGAGTGGCAACAGGATGCAGGCATCTTGTTGTCTATTGAACTCCCTTAGGCACCTGGTAGGCCACTGTGAGATACAGGAAGCTGGACTAGATGGGCCTTTGGCCTGATCCAGTGGAGCTCTCCTTATGTTCTTATGAAAGAGAAAAAAGGTTACACCACTTTGAAAGTGCTATTATTGGGAAACTGCCAGGGGCCTACGGCAGCCCACCTCTGTGCTCACAGCCTTTATGAGTTGGTGAACAGATATAGTTGCTTGATAATGAAACCATTGGTCTGTCTAGGTCTGTATGGCCAACTCAGTGGCTCTCCAGGATTTCAGACAGGGGTCTATCCCAGTTGTACCATACTAGAGACTTCAGGGACTGCACTGGGGTCTTTTCCCATGCAAAATATGTTCTAGCGCTAAGCTAAGCCCTTCATCACATGGCAAAGCACCTGTCTTGTGGCTCACCCAGGGAGGAAAAGTTTGTTGAGGGGGCCCTTGAAACTGAAACTGGTTTGAAATATTGAAAATCTGCCTGTTAAAGCAATCTCAAAACATCTGATTTTTACAATGAAGCCTACAAATAGTGAAATAAGATGGCTCTGCCAAACCAACACTGTTTGAAATATAATTGATCCTAACCCCCAAAGTGTGTGCAAATTCTTACATGTTTATTCATCTTCAGCTTTATTTTTTTTATAGGCTCAAACATAACACTGGAAATGTCAACAGACCTCCTAGAGGCAGGGAGTGAGACTCATTTCAATTTCAAACTACATTACTTCTGAATGAAATCAAACCTATTCTTACATTTATTAAAGCAACCAAACGCTGGTGAAAAATTGCAGGTTTTTAATAAGGGCATTTTCCATTTTGCTCCCACAAACGCGTAAATCAGTTTCTGCCTGTCCATCATTGCAGATTTATCGGCTTTTGTGAGTGACTGGGAATAGTAGCTGCTACCGTCTGGATTCACAGAGCAATATCTCTTAAACAGTTCTCCAACGAAGGGTTCTTTGTGCTGGAATGGATGCTCCAGTTTCCAACTCTGGTCCATGCCAAGTGTATAATAAATAACTCAGTATAAGAGGATACATCCTGCAATGACTTAGGAGATCCACAATCTTTCTGACAGCTATTTATTTATGTGTTTATTATGATAGCACCATCAGTTTAGCACTATCATGCTTTACATGACATGACAGGTCCCTGCGCCAAGGAACTTACAGTGTATATACAGGTGGAACTTTGGTATCTGTGGATCTGGCATTTGTGGAATTGACTAACTGCTGATGCTGGCAGATACCGGGGACTTGGTACACCTTTGGGGCAGTAGTGTCAGCCTACCGGTATGCTGGGTGTGTCTTCCAGGTGAGCGGCAGCGCGATCACTGCGTTCTGTTGCGTAACGGCGAAAGCCCACCCGCTGCAGCGGGTGGGCTTTCACCGTTACGCAACAGAACGCAGCGATCGCACTGCCACTCACCCGGAAGACACACCCAGCGTACTGGTAGGCTGACACTACTGCTTTGGGGGCACTTTTTTTAGTATTTTAAAGCACTTAAGGGCACAATCCTAACCTGGCATTGTGCCGGATCAGCGCTGTTGCAAATGTGACATTAGCATTTTTATTTTAGATTGTGAACCCTTTGGGACAGGGAGCCATTAAACGTTATTAGTATTATTATTTGCCTGTAAACCGCTTTGTGAACTTTGTGTTGAAAAGTGGTATATAAGTACCTGTTGATTGATTGATTGACAGAAGGCGCATCTGCGCTATGGATTCAGTCGCTGGGCTGGTGCAAGTAGCAGTGCCACCTCACAGGTACCGCTGTGCCCATCAGCTGTACCAGTAGAGTGCTGGCTTAGCTCTGGCAGGGCAGGGCTGCACTGAGGGCATGCCAGAGGTGGGCAGGAGGCGTAACAGTGTGGTGCCATGGGCAGAGACAGGAGAAAGCTGTTGGGCTGTATCCTAACCCCATCCCCAACTCGGGGTGCTCCTGGCTGCTTGGATTGCACCTGCTATTTTGCTGGCACAGGTCAGAGCAGCCCCACAGGGCTGGCTGGGGCTTACCCTGGGGCAAGGGGATTTTCATCCACTTGCCTCGTGCTGAACTGCTGCTGCCTCCCAATGTAATTAGGATACAGCCCAGGTGAGCTGGCCAGCCTACTCCAGGGGAAGTTAGGATTGCACCCTTCGTAAATGTGGATGCCAGTATCAGCGGATTTCAGTATCCCCAGGCATTCCAGAACAGAACTGCCATAGATACCAACTGTATTAACACAAAAGAAGGCAACTTGATTGAATACAAAAACTGCAGAATAACACCTTCAGGAACAATCGGCAGGCAACACTGAATACAACTGAACTAGAAACTGAAAGTTCAGTGCTTAATAGCTGAACTAAGTCACTTCCCAGTATGGCAAGCCACATGGGCCAGTCAGTGGAGTTCCTATTGGGGGTGGGAAACACTATGTGTTGCAAGAGCCTGAGCTCCTGCGTAACGTGGTCTCTCCCCCTCATGACCAGAGCTATTCATGGCTTGGAGAAGCTTGGAGGCTTTACTCTCCGAACCATAAATGGCTCTGGAGGTGAAGGGGAGCGGTCGGGTTACACAGCAGCTCAGACTCCTGTGACACTTCTCCTGTGACATTCCTCCCCTCCTGTAGGAATGCCACTTGGGCCACTACACTACATGAAGAAAAACTATGACTGTATCACCACCAGGTTATTAGTGTAACAAACTGGATCTCAAAACATTCCCATCTTGTACTGTTTCTAAACTTACTGTCCTCAGCTACCATTTCGTCTATTCCCATGGAAAATAGCACGCTCGATGGGAAAGCACATGTGGGATGATCATTCACAAAGCTAACTGCATGGATTTGGGTACTAATTCCATGGCCTGATCCATCATAGAAGCACTTGGGGAACCCAAATTCATTGGTGCTCCACTCAGTGTCTGTCTACTTCCAAAGAAACAGAAAGTTTAGTCACTCATTGGGTAGATATCCCAACATTCCAGGGAGCACCATAACTAATTTTTTGATACATATATAATGAATGCATATAAGAGGGGCAGCATTGCAATGTCATCTTCCACCTCTCCTGACATACACCCAATCCTCGGTAACAGAGCACTCAGTCCTTGCTGATTCATTAATCCACAGGAACACAATTCTTATTGTTGCATCACACACTGCCTATTCTTGTCTATTCGAAGCCATTTGCTGCATCTGTGGCCATTCTGAAGGTATTGGCCGCCATTTTCTGCATGGCCATTCTATATCCATGATGGTCACTTTCTGGAGCTATTCTGCAGCTAGTCAAGTACTGGCAGTGACCCAGAATGCCTTGCAAGTAGCTGGTAGCAACCCAGAATTCTTTCCGGCACCACAGCTGGCTTGGGCTGCAACTTTTGGAACTGCTGCAACATCAAAGATGCACATTTTTAAAAATTTTGTTTTCCTTTTAAACTCTTGTTATGTCCCTTGGGGCCATCCAGCAAAAGGATGAACGAGAATATGACAGTAGTCAGTCATATTCCCTTATATACCCTATGTAGTGTATAGCATAGAGGGTCAGCGAGACATCATTAATCCCATAGGATTAGTGGTTGAGGGCCCAATCCTGAACCCTTCCGCTGTAAGTGCATACTATAGGTGCTGGTGTTGCATACGTGCCATGAAGCACTTCCAGCACTGGGAGTAAGCCCTTACAGCTGGCACTGGCCCAACATGGGCCCGAAGGATGCTGGTGACAGGTGAGTACAGGGGTTGTCAGTGTTACACATTTTCCAGGCAGGGTGGAAGCAGTGGTGTCATCCTACCGGTACGCTGGGCGGGACATCCGGGTGATCGGCAGCCCGCCCGTCGCGTACCGCAGCGTTACGCCGTTTGCGTAACCAGTTACGTCACTTGCGTACATTACGCAAACGGCATAACGCTACGGTACACGACGGGTGGGCTGCCAATCACCCGGGTCTCCCGCCCAGTGTACCGGTAGGATGACACCACTGGGTGGAAGGGTATAACTGTGCAGGAGGATGGGACTGGCAGTGACCTCAGCCACCATATCCTGTACTCCATGGCAGGCCATGTGGCCTGACACAGAAGCCCTCACACCTGCGCAGGCAAAACGACCAGCGCAGTTGCAAAGAGACCCATTGCTGTGTCTTCAGTCTTACTCAGGGGAAGGAGATGGTTGAGTACAGGGGTTGTCATTGCCACTGGATGCAGCAGTAGTCGTTTAGCTACCACGACACCCAGGCAGCTCAGGATTGGGTTAGCAATCTCTGGGTTTTCAGGAACTTTTCAGGAACAATGAATAATGAGAACTGACTGTCCATTAACACTTTTCAGACTTTTTTTTTTAAAAATGTGAGTACAACACACACGTGTTGGCGTAGCAAGTTCTGAATGGTCTTAAACGACTTTCTGTGCATATGTGTACTGCAGAGGACTCTTCTCGCTTTGTTTGCAAACTCTGGAAAACCGGCATTTCTGAATGTGCAGAGGAGTAGTTGTTAAGGTGAGCACTGAATATAGAATATCTGTTAGCGGTAGAACCAGTCTGAGATGTTATTCCCCCTACACTGGCATTAGGAAGAAAAGGAGACTCATTCTTGGAACTTTTGACTACATCACTACCAGGGTGCTGAAGAAGATGCAGGGGTGTACTACACAACGCTTCCATCTGAGTACAGAATCTGCGTTCAAGCCAAGCAAGGCACAGACTTGCACTTTGTGGGTACCAGCTGTGTTTATTGTTACACTCTGCTTCCCACATTCTAGCACAGCCAATGTGTCTTCATCAGCTAGCGGAGAGTGTCTGCTGGCCCACCCAATGTCTTGCTGTGGAGTAATCATGCGATGGCTTGCAGAACTGAATTGGAGAAAAGAACATTGTGAACAAGGAGCCTGTGCAATCACTCAGCCAGCAGCCTCTAAAGTGGGAAAGGTGTTCCCATGGCCTAACATAGTTTGCAAACGTAGCACCACCATCTTAATTGGCAGGGGGCAACTGGATCTGCTGAATTCTGTAAGATTCTCATTTTCCCTGGAATGTTGTCCTCCTCCCAGGTCTCTCCTTTCTCAGAATGCAATCCTAAACTGCGCTGGAATAGCGAGGCCGGAGGGCCTGCGCTAAATCCAGCACAGCTTTGGTGCACTGGGGAGCCACCTCAGGACAAGGGCAAGGGCACTCAGGCACGTATCTTACCTGTGGCACGGGATGGCGCGAGCCATGGGGTGCCGGGTAGCAGCAGGGCGCCATTGCGCACCGTCCGGGCGAGACCGCGCGGTTTTCGGCTCTCCCGCCTGCCTGTGCTTCCCTTACACTCAGAAATGGAGTGTTTCCGGGGTAAGGGAGGCGTGTCTGAGTGACACGCAGGGATGGGGTGACGTCTGGGGGGGCGCGGTTTCAGCGCCATCCATGGGGTGCGCTCGGGCCTCCGTGCACGCCTGAGGGCACTTTCATGCCCTTGCCCCTGTTCCTTGGATTTCCGCCTGCCATATAGCAGGTGCAGAGCCAAAGAAGCTGCGCAGCCCGAATTGAGGCTTGGATGTGGCCTACCAGGCACATCCTGGCTCCTCCCACCTCCCCTGGCCGGCAAGCCTACCACCCACCTCTGCCCAGTTCCTCCCCCCCCTCTCACCCTCCCATTGGCTCAATGGCACTAGCATCAACACGGGGGAGCCAGATGGTGCCCCATGTCGGCACTAGTGATGTTGGGCTGACACAAACACATAGCATCAGCCCAAGGGGCATCATAGGATTGAACCCTCAATGCTGGGACCACTGAATCTTAAGCAAAGGCAATCAAAGAACTCAATAAGTACACTAAAATTAGAGTTCGAATTGAACTGTGCCTGGGCTGAAGGTGTCATGTGACTGCTTTGCAAGTCACCTCCTTTCAACCCACCTTGACCATCAGTGAGTGAGCTGAGTGTGTGCTGAAGCATTTTGCCATATGGGAAATTGCACGCACGCACGCGCGCGCGCGCACCCACACACACACACACACACCACATATACAACCTCACCAGTTTGGTTGTGTGCATGGGCTCTGTGTGTGCAATGCGGATGCAAGAAGTTTAATTGATAGAACTTAGGACTTTGTGCATTGGTGTCACGGCGCTACCTGTATATAACTTCCACAGTCAACACGGCTTTATGTGTGCACAAAGAAATGAGCAATTCTTGTATTCTTTTCCTTAAAGTTAGTTACTCAGGGAAACAGCAACCTAATTATGAAAAGAAGAAAGAGTACATAATTTTAGTTATGCAGCAGACTCTACTACACAATATAGTGGAAAAAATGAAGGAAGTCAACGTGTTTACCAGTAGCTTAGAAATTCACAGTTTCCACTTCTCATAGGTATTCCTGACTTGCCTCCATCCATCGCCAAGTAATCTTTCTTTTCTGAGCAACGTGATTTACTACAATAGAGAGAGCATTATGCATGCTGAGATATGGCGTGAGCATTCTGCATGCCAAGGTATTGCAACTGCAGTCTCTGTGGACTAATTAAAACGGTGAGGAAGGAGAGTGCTTGTTGATTTTGCTGGGCCGTAACTTGTGAGTAAGTCTTCAATAAATTATGTGTGTCTACCACAGTGGCGAAGGTGGAGAAAGCGCTAATAGAGCGACAATCAGGCTAATAAGGTGGATGTTCCTCGTCTATAATTCTACATTGATAAAGCTCCTCAGAACGAAGGGCTTTGAGAAAGTGCTGGCTGTCAGGTGGAAGAGTGTATTTGAATATTTTCAAATTTACACCAGCATCTGAGGCCAGATCACTTTTCAAGACAGCTGAATGGATATTTAGGAACATTCAATAGTACTAATTTGGGTCTATTATTTCTTTCTGCCTCTCTAGCAGCTCGATAATTGAAATGCTGAATAACAGTTTCCCTCCCGCTAAATTGTAATGATGCCCTTTATAATCCTCTCTTTAATGCAGTTCCTGAACTTTAGAAAGGTTGCTTACTGCCAAATGTCAGTTCATCACAAGCAGCTACAATGGAAACTCTCTTGTTTTATTATCCATTATGCCAAAGAAAATTGGCACTGCCCAGTGAACTTGCTGGATGGATGTCTCTGATTTACTTGAAAAGGCAAGAGGGCGAAAGGCAGCGTGCTGCTCTGGTCAAAGCAACTGTTTGGGCCCAGTGAACCATGCTTAGAACAAATTCAAATTTTCCAAAAGGTTTCCAAAATTTTGGCCAATAGTGGTGTCACCCCCAGGGCCAGCTCTAGCAGGAATGAGGGGCCCAATGTGGGGCATTCCTGCGGGGGCCCCAATCCTCACTGTGGGGCCCCCCACTCACCAAGAAGAGTGCTGTTGGTGCCGCGCGCAAAGCATGGCACATGGAAATGGTTGGTGGCGATAGGATAACGTCACTGCTAACTGCTTCCAGGAGACCCATTTCGAGCAGTTCAGAGGCAAGGGCAGGTGGGAAGGCCCAAAGTTAAGCTGCTCTGTTCACCCCACTGACTTACAGTTCATAGAAATCCCAGCTGCAGCAGCAGATGATATGGTTGGTGCGCTGGTGTGGGGCCCCCTGAAGAGTGGGGCCCAATGTGGTGACATTGGTCACATTGGCTTAAGGCTGGCCCTGGTCACCCCCCAGGGTATGTAAGGGTATGGTTTACACCCTCAAGCGATGCCACTGGTTATTGGCCAATGACCACAGCATGAAGGATTTGAACCCTTTATTAGTAATAGATTATTACCATGTCAATTTCCCACTGAAAGTCTGCAATGTCCTGGGGCCATTTCAAGTGGCCATCAGCTGCCAATTTTTTTAGCAACAAGTGGTGCATACTGGGGCACTGCACTGAAGAGATGTTACATTTATGGGTAAAAAAATGTAACTGTGGGATGGCTACTGAGAAGAGCTCTAGGCCAGCAGTTTTCAAAGTCCTATTTGGAAGATCTGAAGATCTGCTAAGCACTTGTGGGGGCGTGATGGGAATAGTGGGGAGGGCCCAGCAGTATCACAGCGATCGTGGCACTGTGGGCATTTAGGGGCAAGGTGGTGTCCCAAAGCATTGGGAAGGCCTACGGCCACCTCTGCAGGCCTCCTGATGCTTAAAATAGCTGTGTGGTACAGTCAGCGCTCACTTCCTGCTTTCACGCTGCCAGGTATTGCTTTCTTGGGCCACTCCCCTTGAAGGGAAATGGCCATTTTTTTGCTCTCTATGGTGGATCATGACCCACCATTTGAAGAGCACTGCTCGAGGCCATTGCTGCCGCTACTGCTTTTTCACCAAGGAAAGGCCCACAAGGGTTTGAGCAGGGGTCACCTTGGCCGTGGGGTGTTGACAAGCCTAGAGTTCCCAGTTCTCAGTGGCCATGCTGGTAGATGTCCTATTTCTCACCCACAATGCAAGGTCCCTGCCCTGATGCAGTTTTCCAATCATACAGCATTTGGATCAAAACTCTTCATTGTGAATTAAAATATGCCAGTCACCAGTGCAGCTGCAAAGACCGAATCCACACTTTGAGCACCCAATTCTTTCCAGGGCAACAAAGCCTAGGATCAGTGGTAGGATGCTGGGATGCTGCAAGGATGCTGGAGCTCTCTAGCTGCAATGATGTTGCATAGCGACACTGCACTTGAGCATCAATAGGGCACTCGGATGTATAAGTGGCAGCTTTCAAGCCTTATTTGTGCTTCAGTTGAATTCTGCATTTAAAATCCATATAATAATGAAGCAGGGAGGTTCTTTCAGTCCTCCTTTTAATATATAGTGCACATTTTATACCTTCCCCTGATGGTTTTGTGAGCATGCAGTTAAAACTGAGGGATTATGCTTCATGCACCAAGGGTGGACAGTTGGACTGGAGGAACCTCAGACTCTCAGATAAAATTATTAATGGCTGGATGTTATACTGATTAGATTTAGTTGGCTGTAAAGCATGCAAGAGAACTAAATCTCACTGGTTATGCTATATTTGCAGTCCAGCATTGCCCTCATTACAAAACCATCATTCATTTACTATGTGAGCAGGCTACGCTTGAGAACTTCATGGCTAGGTTTCTTGTTCAAGAGAATGAATAACCTTCTCATATCAGTAAAGCATAGGAAAATTCAGAGGCATTCTGAAAAATAATGATATCCAAGCACATCACTGGTGTTCATCGGGCAGTGATGGCGAACCTTTTTGAGCCCGAGTGCCCAAACTGCAACACAAAACCAACTTATTTTTTCAAAGTGCCAATACTGCAATTGCGTAAACCTGAATACTGAGGTTTTAGTTTAGAAAAAAAAACAACTCATACAGTTGTCTGAACTAATTAACGTCTTTTGCCTTAAAAGAAAAACACAATAATGGAGCTTTCAATGATACAGAACCCGTCCCCCCATGGGCTCCATTATTACATTAACTTTCAATCTTATCTAGCTTACCTACATATCATCAGCAATACCCCCCCCTTCAGTCATTCAATTTTTTGAATAAGCATATTTAGGGAAAATGGCGCCCATGGCAAGCACTGAAATTGCACCCCCTATCAAAACACCTGAAACCCATCTTGTAGATAACATACAGTATATTATATGACTTTTGAAATTTGATGAGGTATAGTATAATAACTATATGGATTATGCACACATGCTTGCACAAACTCATTGCAGTATCTCTTCCACCACCTTGCACAGGCACCTTACACTGCAATTATTGCACTACCTCTTGCAGACTCTCATTGAGTCTCATTGCACTATGTGCAAGTAACTACTAGGGGTGTTTTAGTATTGCCTAGTTGAGTACAATTGGCAACTAAGTCATACCAAACACATTTTACCGTTTAAAATGCACATTATGGTTTGTCTTCTAAGGCAGTGAGCGTGTATGTACAGAAGACGGAAAAGAAGAGGCATGGGGGCAAAAGCCATGCTTCAGAACTATGTGATTCAGGCAGCAGCATTTCCACACACGAACCAGAATCCTGACTGCTGTGCTCAGTCATTGAAGCCAGAAAATAGAACACATCGCTGGGTGAAAGCCAACTGGCAACCAAGTCAGCATATCATTGAGGTGGAATCAGCAAAGATTCCACCTCAAGAGACAAAAACCCTCATTGACTCCCTCCCCTCCATCCAAGCAGCTTGGCAACTGAGTTCTGGCCACCTGAAGATCATGACTGATTCAGGCTGCAATCCTATTCACACGTATTATAAGGGAGTAAGCCCCATTGACTATAATGGGGCTTACTTTTGAGTAGACATGCATAGTCTTGGACTCTCACTCACTCCTCCTTCCTAGCAGTTTGCCAACTGAGTTCTGGACACCTGAGAATCTTCACTGTTTTGCCTTTGTTGCTTCTTTTTTCCCTAACTCCTCCACATTTGCCAATTCGGCAAGACTGGGAAAGGCAGGGAAAGGGGCAGGAGGGAGAAAAAAGAAACTACAGTACTATACAAAGATTTCCCACACCCTCCCCTTCACCTCACTGGACTAAAAAGGTAAGAGGGGGAGGAAACAAGCAGGTGCATCAGGCGACCATTTACCTGACTGTTTTGCCAATGGGGTATTTCCCCTTCGCATGCACCCTCACTTTTATTTTTCTAGCCCCAGAGAGGAGCTGCGTTCTGTAGGGTTTCTGAGTTTTTTTCTTTTTCCAAGAAGGAAGTGCATACAGGCTGCAATACTATGCATGCTTACCTGGGAGTAAGCCCCATGGAAAACAGTGGGCTTACTTCTGAGTAAGTGTGCACAGGATATTGCTGAGAAGAGTCCCTGCCCTCAGGCTTACTTCATCTGAAAAAATGCAAGGGAAGAACAAAACTGACTTGAATCAATGCAAACCTCCGCTTCAGCAGCCCTCTGCCTCTGGACTACAGGAAAGAGCAGCTGCACACAGGGCTCTGCAGGGGATGGGGTCAAGAGGGATTGGGGTGACTCAGCACGCACTTACAGGAGGCATGGTGAGGTGCTAGGAGTAGATGAGCCCCACCCCTCCTTGCACAGCGTGCACTTATGAAAACCTGACTTAGGAATGAAGCCATTGGGCGGGGGTGGGGTGGAAGAAGGGGGCGGGGTGCGCAGCTTCCCTTGGCCATTGATTGGGCAGTTTTGCGTGAGTGGCAGCTCAGAGAACCCACGCACCTCCCTGGCTTGAGTGGGGGTGGTGGCTTCCCTCTGCCGTCAATCCAGCAGTTTTGCCCAGCAGCAGCCAGGAAAAGCTGCGCGCTGCCCTGGATCCAGCGTGCAGGCAATTTTGGGTTAGCAGGGTGGAGATGCGGCTTCCCTTGGCTGCCGATTGGGCAATTTTGGGCGATCCAGCAGCCTGCTTGTGTGCCCAGAATGAGGGTTCTCCATGCCACCTCGGGCATGCATGCCACAGGTTCTCCATGGCTGTCATAGGGCATTGAAGGAGGGCATTGATAAGGTTCCCCAGCTTCTGAAATGAGACTGGGGAATGGGCAAATCTGACCTGAGAGAAGCCAAATGTCCATCATACTTGTAAGCCGGGCCAACCCAAGTAAAGACATTTTGCTGCCTGAGGTAAAAACAAGATGGCTTCCCATCCTGCCAAATGTAGCAAGATGTTGCTAAGAACCAGGGGTGTCAGTTCCTAAGAAGATTCAGGGCTTCAGTATATTTCTTTAATACTCTCTCTCTCTCTCTCTCTCTCTCTCTCTCTCTCTCTCTCTCTCTCTCTCTCTCTCTCTCTCTCTCTCTCTCTTATTTATCCTATTCTTCTTTCCAAGAGTGATTTACATGATTCTCCCTTTGCCCATATTTCACAACAACCCTCTGATGTAGGTTATGCTGAGAGTTGGTGATTGGGCCAAAACTTTAATGATTACACTTCACTGGTCTTTTAGGGTGCAATCCTAACCTGGAGTTAGGCTGGCACAGTTAGGCCAGCAAAGGAAGGTGTCCGGATTTTTCTGGAAATGAAAAAAGCTTCCTCTTGCTCTTTTCACTGCTACCCCTTTGGGTGTCTGCTGGCCTCTTTGACATTTTTCAACCATGTCTGTACAGGTACACACTACAGAGCAGAGAATAGAACTTATATCCTGGGACCTTTGTGGAAGCATCTTACAATCACTTAGCTTCCAATGTGCTGATGGATTCCCTGTGCATGCTTTCCCATTCATTTCATCAAGAGAAAATAGAAGATATGCTAAAGCCATACAATACAATCAACACAATTATATCCATTTCCCCACTTTATTATACAGCATGATTACCAAAGAAAGTGATCAGAAAGTGATTCCTGAAGAAAGTGACCATGACTAAAATGTAAATACTATTAATTAAGGGCACAATCCTAACCTAGAGTTAGCCCAGGAGTGTTGCAAATGCACTGTAAAGCACATTTGGACCACTCTCAGAGTCAGGGGGTTCGGCACATGTTTAGGCGCCTCTTAGGCTGGCACAAGGGACTTGTGCCGGCCTAAACCCAGGTTAGGATGCTGCCAACGAACATTGATTTATCTAAAGCACATTGGTATCTTGTAACAGTCACTGCCTCTAACATTCATATGGCAAGAATTTGCTACTGAGAGACCGTCCTTTATTCCATTCATTTACATTGTCCCCTGCACTTTCATGCTCCAGGGTATTTGCCAGCCAGCAACAGGCAGTGGCTTTAAGTGCTAGTCTACTGTTTATTTGGTATTGGGTTTTTTGTCTGTGAAAGATCTGAAATTGCCACTGCAAGAGACAGAAAGTTGGCTGAGAGGGACCACTGGGAGCGCAGCACAAACTGCAAACTTGAAATAAGAGACAAATATTTATTAATGAGAGTGAGCAGCAGCCACAACAGGCATTCGGGGAAAGTGTGGATTCTCAACATGCCATGCTCTTCAAGCAGCTCTCTAAAGGCTCCGATTTGTTTAAATACAAACTGACTTTCATTTAATAATAACTAGAGGGGATGTAGAAGACTCACAGTCCAATCCGGCAGCCAATCAAGTTGGCTTTTTTGAACACAAGCCAATTTAGTCCAACTGGAGTTAATGAGACTAGGTGGCCTGAAAACACAAGTGTGGGTTGGGTTGTAATTAAAAGAGGCCAGGCTGGGTGACAGCTACAATCTTTTCTGACCCCAAAAAACTTCTGCTAATGTGTCAGGAAAGGAGGTGGAAAGAAGCAGTGCATGCTTGACTAAGCATTGCTTACAGAGCTACTAGCTATCTTCAGGAGCAAAGTGGGAGATGGACCTACTTAAGCACCTACCTCCACCCATGTAGGAAGGTGCATTGATCTCTCAACCTGTGTGTGTGTGTGTGTGTGTGTGTGTGTGAGGGAGGGAGGGAGGGAGACTGACTGTCTTTGTATTAGTTAGTTTGGGGTAGCAAGCCAAGCTCAATCCATGCCACATCTCTGCAACCTCCTACATGCTGTACTGCTAGTCCCAACCCAAAAAGAAACATTGCAGAGATAGAAAGGGGCAACCAAAATGATCACAAATTTGCAGTAAAAGCATTTGGGTTCCTTTAATGTCGGAAAAAAGATGACTCAGGGAAGTGGGATAGAGGTTTATAACATTATTCATGGTGTAGAGAGAATAAGGATTTTTCACCTCTCTCCTACAGTACAGAATTCAGGATCACCCAATACAATGACATTTACAGTAGACAGACAAAAGAAAATAACTTTTGGACAAAAGTTTCCTTTCAGGGATTCGCTGCCACAAGATGTGTTTCTGGTCACTGGCTCCGATGGCTTTCAATGAGAATTACATGAGATAGCTTTTTGGAGGATAGGCCTATCCAGGGTTGTTAGCCACGTGCTATGTGGAACCTTTCTATTCAGAGGTGCTATTCCTAGCTGAGCTCCCCAGAACTGAGCAAGGGAGCTGAAAACAGGTAGTGTTTTCACTTTTAAAAAGGCACTCTTTATGCACTCAACTTCCTTTCTTATGGATAGGCATATATTCAGTGGTGGCCCTGGGGGAAGGACCCAGGCACCCCCTGCCCCAGGTGGTGGGCGTGTGGGGTCTGTATGGGCAGTGCCACCCAAGGGCCAGGCAGGCTGTGCACAGCGTCCTCCAGCCTTCTGAAAGCATTCTGAAGCCTCCAGAGGATTACTTCCGTTTTTCTGACAAAACCATGTTTTTTAATGTTTAAAGGTCCTCCATAGACCCTCCATAGACTTTAAAAATGCTTTTAGAACAGTGGTTCCCAAACTGTGGGTCAGGACCCACCAGTGGGTCATGAGCAAATTTCAGGTGGGTTGTGAAACACTTAGAGCAGCCATTTTGAAAATATGGGACACTAGAAAAGGGGAGGGCTATGTGTTCATTATGCTAGTGACAAGGTTGGAAATACGCTTTCCCCCCCTTTCTGATTCACTTTGCTATTGGAAAATGGCTGAGAAATAACCCAACTGATTGCTGCATTCTCAGGAAAGCAGCAGGCTCTGGCATCTCGATGATGGCACTTCTAGCCATGGCATCACTTCTGGTGGGTCCCGGGCAGATGGTCATTCTAAAAAGTGGGTCCAGGTGCTAAACAGTTTGAGCATCACTGCTTTCAGAGGGTTGGAGAATGCCATGCAAGGCTCTGGATGCTCCTGGTGAGTTGGGGGTGGTGGTCTCCATGAGGGGTTGATGGCACTCTGTGGCTCTGGCCTTGGGAGGCACATGGGCCAGGAACGCAACTGCATATATTTGTATATGTATGGTATGGCATGTATCTCCCATGGCATGGCACAATGAGAAATAAAGTCTGGGCCTCCTATGACCTTAGAAAATATAGGGAAGGAAATCCCCCCCCATTGAAGAAATGACTTGTCTCCATTTGCAGCACTGCTGTCACTGTCTCTGGGTCTTGCTGTTGCATAATCAGTTCGTGGATTGTGGATTTCTTATTAAATCGCCCTCAGAGGGTTAGATTAAGAGACCATATTTCTTCAGCCCGGAATCTCAGCACGGGTACTCCACAGGGCTGTGCGTTGAGTCCACTATTGTTTACTATCTATACTTCGGACTGTACCCATATCCATCCCAGTAATAAAATCATTAAATTTGCGGATGATGCTACAATAGTGGGGCTCATCTCTGAAGGGTGTTTCTGTGGTGCAGAAATAACAACCTAATCTTTAATATTAATAAGACTAAGGAGTTTTTGGTGGACTATCGGAAAAGGAAATCAGATATTCGGCCCTTGTTTATTGGTGGTGACTGTGTGGAGCAGGTGGCTGAGTGCAGGTTTTGGGGGATCACTATGAAGGAGGACCTGACCTGGAGTGCAAATACCGTTGCATTGGCTAAGAAGGCCCAGCAGAGATTATACTTTCTGAGACTCCTCAGTAGGCAACAACTGACTGAGAAACTGCTGGTGACTTTCTACCATAGCTACACAGAGACCATTTTAACCAACTGCCTTTGTGTTTGGTTTGTGAGTTGTTCAGTGGCAGAGAGACAGGCGCTCCAGAGGGTTATTAACACTGGTCAGAAGATCATTGGCTGTCCGTGGAGGAGCTTTATAGCTTAAATTGTCTGAAGAAGACTTCTAAAATTCTGAAAGGTCCATCACATCCTGGTCATCAGTTTTTTGAACTACTGCCATCAGGCAGGAGATACAGGGCGATTAGAACAAAAACAAACAGATTAAAACACAGTTTTTATCCTAGTGCAGTGT
>JAJKFI010000001.1:39496125-39511341 GCA_029204185.1 Lerista edwardsae | reverse complement strand
TTTGTTTTTGTTGTAGTGTACTGTATTGTTTTTACCATGCGAAAGCACCTAATTTCGTTGTACGTGTTCACGTGTACAATGACAAATAAATTTTCTATTCTATTCTATTTCCTACGCTGTTTGCTTCCTGTTAGTGTTACGTTGCAGCCCTCCAACCCACTTTCTATTAGCACTGAGCAACTCTAACAGGAATTAAATTGGAGGGCTGCAATAAATGTGATGCTGACAGGAAGCGAACAGCACAGGAGACAGCAAGACACAGACAGACAAGTCTTTTGTGCAGTGGGGGCAGTGGTGTCATCTAAATGATTTAATAACAGGTACTCACTTTTGATTGGCACGTGTTGGGACCCGCCCACTGGAAGTGATGTCATAAGCCGGAAGTGATGTCGTGGCAGGAAGTGACATGAAAAAAGCCCTTTTTGAGGCCTCAGACAATTTTAAACTGACCCAACAGTTGCAACAGTATTCCACAGCACCCCCAGAACATGTTAAGGAGGCCTGGCATCATGTTAAAGTGACCCAACAGTTCCAAAACCCCAGAGCAGCTCATTTTTCAGTGGCAAGGCAAGGCAAGGCAAGGCTCCACACGCTGCCTGCCTGCCTCTGAGAACGTGCAGGCAACTCAAACGTGTAGGAAATTCAAATGTTGCAGGGGCGGAGTCAACGAGTGGGCGGGGCCAGCCATAATCCTAGAAACCGGTACTCGCGTACCCCCGCGTACCCCCTGCATGACATCACTGAGTGGGGGATTTGTGAACCACTTCCTGATAGCATCTCATTGGTTGCAATCCTCCACCTCACTTTGCAATGCATTGTGCAATGCTAACAAGAAGTGGTTCAAAAAGAAACAAGATGATGCCACAGTATCTCTGGCTGCTTTCCTTAGTGCATCAGAGCATCACAGCCCGCACTTTGAGAACGACTGGGCTAGAGCATCAAATCTAGGGAGAAAAATATGGTTGTCTGCTAATCTGATATAACTGCTTCCATCATGCACAGGTGACCTTGATGATAAATGTGTATTTGAAGATAGGTATATCATGCAGATAACCTGGTGAAGGAGCTGGGTTTGACTGAGGGTCATTGTACACTTCATAGTAAACATGGATAATTTTTCTGGATGTTTTCACTTAATTATGAAATGGCCTTCAGCATTTGTGCCTTTGGTAAGATTTAAACTTTGCACCAAACTTCTGGAAAGTGATTTACCATCTGCTGAAGCCTTAAGGTAAGCATGGCTGCCAAGCAATCACTCAATATAGATTGTTCTTTATCTTTTGTGTGAACTATCTTGAATGTGGTTGCATTTCATTCCCCAAATTATGTTAAATTTCCCTGTGACTGACTTTAGTCAGGAGAGGAGAGTGAAGGATATGTTTTGAAAGATCTCCTCTCTCCCCTCTAAGCATTTCCTTTTTTTTTTTTTTTTTTATTCATTTGAAGTCTGGAAACTCACTGTTCTGTGCTATATGTGGTATATGTGATCTATTGGTCAAGTTCTGCTTGATTAATGCACAATTTTAGTATTTTTTCCTCCCAACCTGCAAACTGCTTTCCTTCAATGATTAAAAAATGAGCACTTGGCACTCTTAAGCACACACGCTGATGTTCCAGACTCAAATTTATCTCTTGCATTTGAAAAATAGCCCTATAAACTCTAGCACATCTGAAAGCTTTACTATGTGTATTCCAAGGAGCACTGACGAACGGGTAGAGATGAAATCTTAGGTCAAGCTTGCAGAAAGATTAGTGTCCTCTATCCAGGAAGTATATTAATAGTATGTACAGAGAGAGAGAGAGAGAGAGAGAGAGAGAGAGAGCTTACATGGGATCTGGTTGTCTGAGAGCGCAATCCTAACCTGGAGTTAGGCTGGCACAGTTAGGCCAGCAAAATTTGGCTGGCACACTGTAAAGTGCATTTTGACCACTCAGAGGCTGGGAGGATGGCAAACTCTGTATGCTGGTCTCTCTGACTGCGAGAGTGGTCCAAACATATTTTATGGCGGCCTTTGTGCCAGCCCAACTTTGCTGGCCTAACTGTGCCGGCCTAACTCCAGGTTAGGATTGCACCCTAATATGCTTACCCCACACCCCCCAATAAAGACACAAGACCAAGGCTTGGACTAACTTGGGCCACTTTATTAAACTTACATTATTAACAGTAATACAGAAACTTGCAGCAGAGCCCACCCCAGCATGCGGGACTATGGGAAAACGGCACTAGCCGTCTGCCTCCCCAGGCGATCTGGATGATCAACGGGCGTGCATCCTGGCTCCAGGCACTAGCTCGTGTTGACAAGCAGTGTCCCTCATCGCCGGCCAAAAGGCCAAGGCAACGCGCCTGCACCGAACTCACCCTAGCCCGAGCCAATAGGCAGCCCTTTGCAGGTCCGGTCAGGGTACGGCCAGCCACTCGTGAGCCGGATAGGCAACTTATGAGCGGCCCGACCGATCCCCAACCGTGTTGACCACAGAATGCACACCAATTCAAAGACCTACCTGTCTACCCCCAGCACGCAACCTGCCAACAAAGTGACCATCCCTATTTAACAACCGCCCTAGTGTTAACCGTCTCAGTCTGGGGTAGGTGAAAAAACCCCCGGCAAATGGCCAATACTGCTGAGGGCAAAAAATTCCTACCCGGCCCCGAAGCGACCAGAAGACGGGATGATGCGTCTCCTGATGCGTCTCCAAGCGACCTCCTGATGACGGGAGGGTGGGTGGGTGATGGCAATCCACGCTCTGAATGAGGCGGGGACGTTGCGAACGGCCCTGCAGCCACTCGCTCGCCCCATGGCTGCTCTGATTGGCCTCCAAACCTCGCTCCTGTGTCGTGCGGGGGCGGGACAAACATAGTGGTGCGCTATGCGCGTGCCACTCACATTCTGTGTTTATTCAGAAGTAAATCTCATTGAATTGAATGAAGCTTCCTCCCAAGACAATGTGCATTAAAAGACCACCATCTCACAATGAATCTACCTGTCTTACGAGATCCTTCAGAGAGGCAGTCTGTTGCAGTTTCTTGCAGTCTCAATTGCCTTCTGAGGTCCATTTGGCAGAGGTTCCTGAGGAGGCCTTCTCAGTGGTTGCCCCAACTATGTGGTAACTCCTCCCCACAAGAGATGCAGTTGGGGCTTTCTTTCCCAGCTTTCCAGCTTTGCCATCTGAAGGCCTCTCCATTTCAAGAGGCATTTCTTAGCTTTTTCTGATCTCCCAGTGCTGTTTTTGTAGCTTATTGTAGCTTTTTGTATCTGTTTCTGTAGCTTTTTTCTTAATCTCTGTAGCTGTTTATTTTGCAAATTGCTGTTTTTCCCTCCTTGTTTTATGGTTGGTTTAGCTTTTTTCGGTTGTTTTATATTTTAAAAATTGCAGCCTTAAGACTTCTAAAATCTAAGGCAAGGATTCTGGAGCCCCACCAAAATCGATGTTGGCTCTTACGTTGCTTCTGATTCTTGGTGTGATAATTCAGGATGACATTGGAAAAGTTCTCATTGTTTCAACTGACGAATCGCATTTGCATGAGAGGATAGTACATTCTGGCACTAAGACAACATGTTGGACCGTCTGCATTCTCCTCATACTTTAACCTTGTTTTTGGTTCAAATCCTTGTTCTTGACTGACACCTCACTGCAATTCTGGCGATAGCTGCAGTCCCTGAAGTCTTTTTGATGCAGTGCTGTTTGAAGGCATCATCATCAGTGTATACGTCCACTCTGCTCCAGATCCTGGCCTCATAGGGGACCTTTTACTGGTCTAGTTCAGAGTTATTCAAGCTGCAGGTTGGGACCCACTTGGTGGGTCACAACGTGATGTCAGGTGGGTCACAGAAAGTTTGAAGCAGCCATCTTGGAAACTGCAGACCTTGCTATATTCCTTTTGTGAGTGTTAACCATCTGAATTTTCAAGTGAGATTTTTTAATTTTGTTTTAAGTTCAGTGCTTTTAGATCATATTTTGTCGTAATCTTGCTTTCTGTCAGAGCTGTTTCACTGCTGCAGTCCAAGAATGCCAGTTTGTCTTCCAAGAGTGTAATTTTATTATGTCACACTGATGGCACTTCCTGCTTGATGATATCACTTCTGGTTATGACATCACTTCCAGGTTAATGACATCACTTCCGATGGGTCCCAACACAAGTGCCATACTAAAAAGAGGGGCTGATCTAAAATGTTTGAGAATCACTGGTCTAGATAAAATGAAACCGGTGCAAGTTAGATCACTAATCAGGCAGGCTCAGGGACTTCCATTGTAATGATATAATTTAAGACTGTTCAGAGACAGACGTCATACACTAACTTTACCTGGGAAATTGGAGAGCTTGTTAGCGCAATCCTAATTAACATGCTAGTGCTGATGCAGCTATGCCAATGGAGCTGCATCCTGTGAGGGGAGGTAGTTACGGAGATCTCCTAGAGAGCTGCACCCATGCACACCACACATGGCCGCTGCCTGGGGGTGGGTAGGTAACTGGGGTAGGCACTGCCCCCGACCCATTCATGGTAGCCCCACGGGCTATATTGCAGCTGCATGGGCAGTGGAAATGTGGTTAGGATTGAGCCGTCGTGCTTATGATAAGGAAATGGCCAGGGATCAGCCGGTGGAACTGGTTCATCGCTATGGGTTCCTTTCCATTTTCTTTCACAGCACCATAAATCTCCCATTGTTAGATATTCATACGGCATGCCTCTCATTGACAAACAACACACCCCTGGCTGAATAAGACAAATAACTCTTTCAACATACGCAGGCAGCAAAAATGACAGAGGGGTAACATGTGATCTAAGGTTTCGGACGGGTTTTTATCTGGAGATGTTGGGATTGAAACTGGGGCCTTCTTCATGCAAAACAACTGCTCTGTGTATGATAATTTTAGACCTTATTGGCCTCAGGGTGCATTTGCCATAATGCAGTCAAGAGGCAGAAACAGATTAAGATCTGGGTGGCTACTCAGATGCACATGTGGATCTTCCATAGAGTAATGATTCTGCTGCTGCAATTTTGGATGTCTCTGACATTGCAATGAATCATGTCCAGAGCTCCATGTGTATACTGGAACTCCCAACTTCAGCACCAGGCTATTTCCTTCATAAAAAAAAGAAGTTTTATCCCCTGCACTAAAATGCAAGATAAGAAGACTGTTATGATTTTCGGCTTGTTTTCCACTCCTCTGTAAGAACTCACACCAGGTAACAAATCAATGTAGGCAGGCAAGAAATGAAAGACTATATGTCAGGTATGATTTCTCCCAGCTTCCTGATAAGGGGAGCCTTTTAAACTGTACATTAATACAAAACTATTAATATCCCTTGCTAGGTGTTAGATAAAAAAAACCATGTTGCTGAATTCACACTTCCCATAGAGTCTAGTCTTTCAAGAAGATTATTTTTTGACAGTGTAATTAGTTACAGTTTCCTTAAATCAGGCAGTGGAAGATTTGTATGAACCTCTCTCTCTCTCTCCCTCTCTCTCTCTCTCTCTCTCTCTCTCTCTCTCTCTCTCTGTGTGTGTGTGTGTGTGTGTGTGTGTGAATTCCCCTGAAATTATTTTCTCTCCTAATAAATAATATTTGAACTAGCATGTTCATATTCTTAAATGAGCATCTCTCAGTCAGACCTGCAGCTAATGTAATCTGGCTTTCCGAAAATAACAGGCAAATTGCCCTGGAACATTATACAAGTCTCAGGTGGTGGAAGCTATTTGACTATCCTGAAGCTATTTATTGGATCTAAATGGGGAAAAAATGGTGAAATATTAAAATTAAATCTAGATAGCAGTTCCCATCATGGCAAATGAAGGACAGAAAAATTGGGTCCTGATGATTCCAAGATTTCACCTTCTAACATTCTATACATGCATTTAGGACTGAACTGGGGCAATTTTGTGCTAAGGTGTCCTAAGGAAAAAATGGATTTGCTGAATCTACTCTCAAACATTACTGTACAATGTGGTGTAATGAATAAGCCTCAATCCATTCATTTTAGTACCGTGGAGGTGTGATGCAACTGTCAAATACTGGCCCTGGTTTTTGTAAGAATGGGAATACTGAGAGTAGACTTCTTCCAGACAACTGAAGAAACACATTTAGTTTAGTTTATTTCTTTATCTCAGTCCTGATCTAGTATGAGGACCTTAGCGTGCAATCCTAACCCTGTGTTAGAATAGGAAGGCCAGCTGGGGCAGGAAACCCTGCTACCTGGGCAAGAGGCACATTTTCAAGTGATGTTCCTCTTATATTTAGCAGGGAGACGGTAATTGTCCCTATTCACTGCTATGGTGAGCGAAGCTGTGGCCCCCCCCCCCCCCCGTGGGGAACCGGAACGCTGGTGAACCAGACGTGAAGGAATAAGATAGGACAGACGTTGTGTACCGTAGTCAGATTAAGCAATTGTATTTATAGGAGCAGGCAGTCTCGTAGTCAAAACAGTCCAGGAATCAGGACTGTTTACAAGTCAGGCAATAGTTCAGGCAAGATCTTACAGTTCCCAAGATGACCAGCAGCATCTCCCTCCTCCAGCATTCCTTGTCTTTCCAACCCACACCAGATAAGAGGTGAGGCTTCTATTCCCCTTATACTTCCCTCAGCTGAATTACCACCAATAATGGTTGTTGCGGCTCCACAATGTGTGCAGTTCTGCACATAGGTATCCCACACAGCTGGCCTTAATGAAGGCACATGGCTGCTTCTTCTCACAGGTGTTTCTTAATTAGCTGCTCCTGTCATAAGGGTTTTCACAGAGCAAATGCACTCAGGCTTGCAGACTTTGCCATGTTGAGTCTGGAGTTCTGACATTCACCCCTGCACAGTGTCTTTTTTTTAAGTGTCTGTTGCTGGTAGTGTTCCACATTTTTAAAAACCATGAGCCCTTTTGGGACAGGGAGCCATTTAACTTTATTATTATTTACCTTTAAACCACTTTGTGAACTTGTGTTGAAAAGTGGTATATAAATACTGTTGGTTGGTTGGTTGGTTGGTTGATTGATTGATTGATTGACTGGCTGCAGCACAACCCAAGGCAAATGGAATATATTCCCCTTCGCTGGGTAGTGTGGGAATCAATCAATCAATCAATCAATCAATCAATCAATCAAAGTATTTATATACTGCTTTTCAACACAAAGTTCACAAAGCGGTTTACAGGCTAATAATAATAATAAAGTTAAATGGCTCCCTGTCCCAAAAGGGCTCACAATCTAAAAAAAAATGCAGACCACCATCAGCAACAGCCACTCGAAAGATGCTGTGCTGGGGTGAATAGGGACAATTACTCTCCCCTGCTAAATATAAGAGGAACACCACTGGAAAAAGTGCCTCTTGCCCAGTTAGCAGGGAATGGCCCAAATGGGGTTACTCAGATCTATGTTGCCAAAATCAGTGACACAAATTCAAGCAGCCGAGATTGGGGCTGGCCACCCAGGACGGGGGCCCAAGTGCCGGATCCTGGTACCACTGCCCTCCCTGGCCTGGTCTACCAATGGACCAGGTCTACCTCCTTCCACCTCCTCCTGCCCTATTCCGCCTTCCCCTACCTCCTGCAATCCCCCATGCCAGCTGAGCTTGGCCAGCCTTACCTGGGTGCTGCTCGGCCCGGTACTCAGAGCACAGAGGCCAGTGCACATCCATGCATTGGTGTATCCTCCTCAGAAGTCACTGCATGTGTGCTTTGCGGCGTGTTTGTGATACTGGGCTGGCTTGTGCCAGTCCAGCGTGCCGCTTGGATTGGGCCCATAGCATCCTACCTCTGAAATGGATGGCTTGGAGCAGAGGCATACCTAGAGGGGGGTCACTGCACTATGTTTTTCAAGCAGCCGCTCCCCCACCTCTTCAGAGCCATTCGGAGCCAACTTAATGCTTTAGCCATTGGGAAGGTGCAGTGGGAGAGTGCTCCAGTGCAATTTTTTTTCCTGTTGTCTCAGAAGTAAGTCCAATTGAATTCAATGGCGCTTACTCTCAAGTATGTATACACTTGAATGCAGTCCTAAAGATTTAAAAAGCACAGAATAAAAATAGAAAGCAACTTAAAAGCAGGTGGCTAAATGGGACAGGCATAGAGGAAGGAGTTTTTCACTCATCACTAGTGCCAAAGATCCTGCAAAATAACTTTCCATATCACATTTATTATTGCAACAGATTTACTTGCTTAGGTAGGTGACCTGCATTCCACACACACACACACCCAAAGACTGTTACAATTTGAAAATCAAGAAAATATGCATTTGGAATGATTGGAAATTGTGTTGTATTTCCTGTGAGAAAGATTGATTCAGTATGTAGAGGAGTCGTCCATGCAGTTTCATCATGTCATTATAATACATTCTAAGACAGCCTTTATACTTGTCGGAAACAATATAGTTGCCCATCTTCCATGATTACCTTTGCAATTTTCCAAATTTAGACTATTCTAACCTTAAAGGATGAGGATTATATTGAAGATTATGTACATTTATATAGTTATATAGTTATTTTCAACAAAAAAGTTTATTTTCAACTTTACAACCCACTGGAGGGGGGAGAGAGGGGGGTCAGCCAACAGCTATTGGAAGAGACACTACGCTGGGTTGAACATGGACTATCGATCTAAGCAGAAGAGAGATTCTAAGACCAGTTTTAAGAGTCCATGTCTCATGTGGCTCCTCTCTGGGGGGAGAAAGGTGGGATAGAAAAACAAATAAATAAATAAATAAATAAATAAATGCTCCTTTACCAAGTTAGCATGGGATATAGAAACAAATTTTGCTTTATAGTATGTTAACTTGCAAGCGGAGGTGTTCCAAGAGTGGGTATAACCTGGTGCAGGGCTTACCTTCTGCAGATTGGCACCCCAGAAGTTTGGAGCTGATGTAATGATGTGATCATGTTGTTCCCAACCTTTTGGGTGATTGCACTGCAGTAAATGTGAAAAGCTTGCCTCCGATTTGGAGATTGTCTCAGTTTGGAGATCTTCCACTAACCTCTTGGTCTTGGTCTCTTGGTCACCAGCAAGCCGTGAAAAACACTATCGTAGCAGTGCCTATAAAGTAAAATTATGTGTCAGTTTTTGAACATTCCTGATATGATTTGGGAGAGAAACCACAGAAGTGGCAGTAGCCATGTCCATGTAAAGTAAGTCCAAAGGCCTTGTCTCACACTACAAGAAGTAGAATTGCACAAGGGACTCATGCATCTCCTTTATGTTACTCCTCCCAAATCATGTGCGAGAGTGGTGCCTCTCCCCTACCACTAAATGCACGAGTTCCAAAAGTGCATGGAAGTTGTCCTGCTGCAGGGGAGATGGGAAATGCTTGCTTTGTTTGCTACAACAGGAGCAAAGAGCAGATGCTTTCACATCATGCAATCTCCAATGCACTGCTATATCGTGGACGCAGATCCAACCCAATGGGGGCGGCTGGTGCCTACCCTGTGCAGTCCCAACCTGTGTTGGATACAGCGCAGACCTGCTGGCTTGTTCTGTTCCTGTGCAGGTTAGGATTGCGCCCCAGGTTTCAGAGATCTCATTCATCATGCGGCATTTTTCTCCAAGGGTTTACTTTCACTTAGAAAAAAATAGAGTTCATCAGTTTGTTTGGTTATTCTCAGTTTTCAGTGGGATCTATATTGCTGTATGTCTGCTTAAGCACAGCAAATTTGGAGTAAGTGTTGTCCAGGGTATATTGATTGTTATTCTTGGGACAGGACATAGAGCAGCTCAACTTATTTCCAGGAACTGATATAACTCAACATGCTGCAAAAACCTCTAGCCTTCTTACACAGGTAAATAGGGCAGGCACTGTTTTAGAAACGTGTCTGGAGCATGCCATTTCCTGAAGGTCAACCTTAGTAGCTCTCCGGCAAAGAGAAGGACATTATCTGTCAGAGTGAGATGACAGAAGTAATGCTTGGTCTCAATGCTTATCAGAAGTATGTGGTGGTGTTTGTGAAATGTGTACAGTGGCCGCATCTTTGGACTGACACCATAACAGAAACATTTGAAGGTCTTGCCATATCCACTGATAAAGGACAGTGAGTGTTCATAAATAAGGACTGTGGTATGGAACTTATTGGAGACATTGTTTGGTTATCAGGTGATACATAACTTTTTTGCAGATGACAAATGGATGTATCTCGTTGCAGTCATCCCTGCCAGGGGCATAGCTGAATAAGTGCAGGGTGTGCAATTGCACTGGGCAACAAGCTTGAGGGGGGCAACAAGCTGAGCTTGACACTAGCAGCCAAAATTGTGAAAACCTTGGTAAGTATAAATAATACCATCATGTTATATACCATCCAATGTGGAATGTAATGCAGAATGCAATGAAACAAACCAGAGTATAATATCTTAATTCTATCAAAAGTTATGACCAAAAAAAGAAGAAAAATATAATTGTGGTGTCACTTCCTGTTGTGACATCACTTCTGGAGCATCATTTTGCCTTCTGCACCAGGCTACACTTTCATTAGCTACACCAGTGATCCCTGCATTTTAACAGCATCAAACTTTTTGTAATATTTGCATTACCCCGCACCCCGAAATAAGCATGTGAGACCAGGCTTTGGGTGCTAATGGGCCACTTTTATTAACTTTTAACAAAATAATTTGCAGCAGGGAACAATAGCCATTTGAGTGCGGATCCTGGTTTGGGGAAATGGCTCTAGGCATCTACCTCTCCCTTTGGTGAAGCATCTACAAATGGCTCCAGTGTGCCTTCAGAAATCTGAAAAGGCTTTAGCCTCAAAATATGCACAGACAGAATGTTCATGTAGTTGTGCTATCTCTTTTTTTTTCTTGCATTTCTAGTGTTAACAGCAAAAATAAAGAATTGGGCATCTAAGATAATGTGATCTGGATGCACAACATGCACGTATGTCTATCCTTGAGTGCCTTTGGGCAATAGGTGGGGTATAAATTCAATAAATAATAATAACAATAACAATAACAATAACAACAATAACAATAACAATAATAATAATATCCACAGGGAGGATGCAGGAATTTGCACAATGGGCATTGCAGTAAAAAGAAAAAGCCTCAACTGCATTCTTTGTTGGAACAGCTTCAATACATCCGGATCTGGATCTCAATAGAAAACTGGTATGGGGGCGCAATCCTAAACTCAGTTAGGCCGGCATAAGCTAAGCCAGCTGGTGTAGTTTGGCCAGCACAAGGGCCACCGTAAAGTAGGTTTGGACCACTCTTAGAATCAGAGATGCCAGCACAGAGATGTGAGCTATCCTCCCTGACTCCGAGTCTAAACATGCTTTATTGTGGCCCTTGTGCTGGCATACTTCACAGGCTTAGCTTATGCTGTTTAGGATTGCGCTCTGAGTTGTGTCTGTTTCAGGTTGTGTCTAGTTTGATCCCCATGAACTGAGAAAATGAGCTTTTCAATGCTCCTTTACCAGTTCCTCTGCTCTGATGAAGATCAGAATCACCTGCAACTACGTATGAGCAAAGCAGAATCACGAAAATTTATTTATTATTAGATTTGTACCCCGCCTTATTGTGCCCGAAGGCACCCAAGGCGGCATTACAATATAGATATAAAAACAATATAACAATTCACAATTAAAAACAATTAAAACAGAATTAAACAATACAATCAAAAATTAAGAACACAATTAAAAACAAATTTAAAAACAATATAAAAACAACAAGCCCCGTGGGTTATAATAAACCAGCCCGCCTGTCAACGGTTAAAAGCTTTTTGGAATAAAAAGGTCTTCAGCCCCCGCCGAAATATAAACAAAGAGGGAGCAGTTCTCAATTCTAAGGGGAGGGTGTTCCAGAGTTGGGGGGCCACCACCGAAAAGGCCCTCTTCCTGGCCGCCACCCCTCTCACTTCTCCTGGTGGCAGCACAGTCAGGAGGGCCCCCCCAGATGATCTAAGAGTACGGGTTGGATTATATGGAAGAAGGCGGTCCCTCAAATACCCTGGACCCGAGCCGTAAAGGGCTTTAAAAGTCAAAACTAGCACTTTGAATTGGGCCCGGAACAGAACCGGCAGCCAGTGTAGTCGCCGAAGCAGCGGCTCGACAGAGTCAAACCGACGTGCTCCAGCAACCACCCGAGCCGCCGCGTTCTGTACTAGTTGTAATTTCCGGACCGTCTTCAAAGGCAGCCCCACGTAGAGCGCATTGCAATAATCTAATCTAGATGTCACTAGGGCATGGGTCACAGTGGCCAGGTCCGCACAGCTCAGGTACGGCCGCAGCTGGCGGATCAGCCGAAGCTGAGCAAAGGCTCCCCTGGCCACAGCCGCCACCTGGGAGTCCAGGTGTAGCTGTGAATCCAGGAGAACCCCCAAGCTGCGAACCTGCTCCTTCAGAGGAAGTGCGACCCCATTCAGAGCAGGACGATAGTCCAATACCCGAGCCGTGGATTTCCGAACCAAAAGCACCTCTGTCTTATCCGGATTTAATTTCAGCTTGTTCGCCCGCATCCAGCCCCCAACTGCCTCCAGACAGCGATCCAGGACCTCAACCGCCTCCTCAGAATCAGGGGGAAAGGAGAGATAAAGTTGGGTGTCATCAGCATATTGATGGCACCCCACTCCAAACCCCCGGATGACCTCTCCCAGCGGTTTCATGTAGATGTTAAACAGCATGGGGGATAAGATGGAACCTTGTGGCACCCCAAACCTGAGAGGTCGGGGTGCCGAACAAGCCTCCCCCAGCACCACCTTCTGGGATCTGTCAGCCAGGAAGGAGCGGAACCACTTCAAAACAGTGCCTCCAAGCCCCAACCCGGCCAGCCGACCCAGAAGGACACCATGGTCGATGGTGTCGAAAGTCGCCGAGAGGTCCAGTAGGACTAACAGTTCCCCCGTCCATCCCCCGGCGCAGGTCATCCACCAAGGCGACCAAGGCAGTCTCCGTCCCGAACCCCGGCCTGAAGCCAGATTGGAATGGGTCCAGATAATCCGTTTCCTCCAGAACCCTCTGAAGCTGGGACGCCACCACCCGCTCAATCACCTTACCCAGAAATGGGATATTGGAGACTGGCCGAAAGTTGTTTAAATTTGTGGGATCCAGGGAGGGCTTCTTCAGGAGGGGGCGAACCATCGCCTGCTTCAAAGCAGGCGGGAGCACCCCCTCCCTCAGAGATGAATTCACCACCCTCCCCGTCCACTCGGCCAGCCCTCCCCGGGCAGCTCTAATTAGCCATGCCGGGCAAGGGTCGAGCGGGCAAGCAGCAGGTCTCACACTCCAGAGAATCCTGTCCACATCCTCAGGCTCTACAAGCTGAAAAGAATCCCAAATGGTAGGATAGACAGGTTCCCCAGGGACATCACTAGATATGCCCACAGCGGCGTCCAAGTCATGCCGGATCTGATCGACCTTATCTGCAAAGTGTTTTGCGAACTCGTCACAGCGAGCCTCCGTGTGCTCCTCCCTACCAGTAAGAGGGGCAAGATGTAAAAACCTGCGGACCACACGGAAGAGCTCAGCCGGACGGTTCTCTGCAGATGCAATGGTGGCAGAGAGGTGTGCCCTCTTAGCTGCCACCACTGCTCTGGAATAAGCTTTTAATTGGGCCCTAGCCCGTGTCCGGTCAGATTCGGCACGAGTCTTTCGCCACCGACGCTCTAGTCGTCTGCTCTGCCGCTTCATCGTTCGCAGCTCCTCAGAAAACCAAGGAGCCGCTCCGATTCTGCGACTGGGCAAACGACGCTCAGGAGCGATCTCATCCAGGGCCCTGGCCATCTCCGTATTCCAGAGGTCGACCAGGGCACCGGGTGGGTCTCCAACTCTGGCAACAGGAAAATCCCCCAGAGCTCTCAGGAATCCATTCGGATCCATCAGTCTCCGAGGGCGGATCATAGAATGTGATCCCCCGCCATTGCAGAGGTGAGAAGCCGCAACGAGCCTAAATCCCACCAGACAGTGATCTGTCCATGACAAAGGAGTGATCTTAATCTCCTCCACCTCCAGATCACCATCAACCTGCCCCGCAGTAAACACCAGGTCCAGCGTGTGTCCCGCCTCATGCGTCGGGGCAGATATTCTTTGAGACAGACCCATGGTTGCCATGGAGGCCATGAAATCCTGAGCTGCAGGTGTTCCCGGGGCCTCGGCATGGACATTAAAGTCCCCCAACACCAGAAGGCGGGGGGACTCCAACACCACGCTCGAGACCAGCTCCGTCAGCTCAGGCAGGGAGACTGCTGGGCAGCAAGGCGGGCGGTACACCAACAGAATCCCTGTTCTGTCTCGCCCCTCCAACACAACGCGAAGGCACTCAAACCCGGTGGACTGCTGAACAGGGTATCTGGTGAGACAGATGGAATCCCGATAGACCATCGCAACCCCACCTCCCCGCCCCTGTAGTCGTGGCTGCTGAAGTACCCGGAAACCCGGCGGACAAATCTGGGAAAGATTAACCCCTCCCAGCTCATCCAGCCAGGTCTCCGTGATACATACCAGGTCGGCTTTCTCCTCCAAGATTAAATCATGGATAAGAGAGGTCTTATTATTCACCGACCTGGCATACAGAAGCAGCAGCTTCAGACTCAGGGGACTGTTGCCAGAAGAACCAGGGGTCAGAGGGATGAGGGAAGGGCCAGAAAGAGGGACAGTCTGTCTACGACTGACCCTCCTTCTCCTGTACTGTCCGGCCCTGCCCCCACCGCCATATCTTCCGTAACCCGTAACTCTGCTGATGGTGGCCTCCCTGCCCTCCCCTGAGCTCCCTCGAGGTGTCAAGCACATAATTCCGGCGGGAGCGACCTGCAAGCCAACCACCAGCGCAGATACAAAGACTAAAAAACACAGACACGCACACACACACACTCCCCACCAACAAACCAGTGCAGCAGCCCTCACCCCCCTCACACTGAGGCTTGGGCTGCTGCAGGCCTCTGCCTCTCTCTCACAGAGGCAGAGGTCCTCGTTCCTTCCCTCCCTGCCCCCCTCTCATAGAGGCAGGGATAGCCTTCCACTCTCCTGGCCAGACTCTCACTCCGGCCAGGAAGTCACAATCATACTATCACTCACTCAGTTAAAATGGCTGGTGGTGGCTTGTTGACAGGCGACTAGGCTCCAAAAGTAAAAACGTGGTTGGAGCCTGATGGTCCACGGGAGATTAACACTGAGGGAGGCAGGCACAGCAGCAGATGTTCTTGGCTCCAGTCTCAGCTCCCCAGGCGAAGAGCCACGGGCAAAGAGCCCTTTGGCTCTTGCCCTTTGGCTCGCGCCTCCAGCAAGCCAAAGGCTTAAGATGGTACTTGCCTGGAGGGAAA